>CM039519.1:20700102-20714521 GCA_022433055.1 Begonia peltatifolia | reverse complement strand
AAAAAAAAAAAACCTCACCATACCAGCCTAACTCTACGGGTCAGTTCGCCTTAACCAACTCCACCTGCCAATACATGGTAGTGTGCCACCAACTGCCTTACTCGTCAGCACTAGGCTCTCGGAACTCACCGGCAGCAAACGTTTCATCGACACCAGAGAACACAAACATAAGGCTAATGCTTAGCAAGTAGTGCAATATGAAACATAGAACCGACAATGCAATCCTATTGCATGCAGTCGATACACTCCCATTCATGCGTCGTAACCTGTCCAGGTTCGTATAGCAACGAGGCACACAAGCTGCACACAAGCTGCACACCAGCGTCACTACACAGCAACCATCCCAGGGTGAGGCTGGACTCACTCGCCACACCACCCCCTGACATGTCGCCACCGTCTCAGTTCCTCCTAATGGGATCGAAGCCGCTCACCCCACACACGCCTCAGCAGCCATCCCTGGGTGAGGCTTGACTCACTCACTATGCCACCACCTTATACGTCACCACCGTTCTGGTTCTTTAGCAACGGAGCCAAAGCTGCTCACACACACATCGTCCTATCACACTCCTATGTATCTCAAAATATGCTCAAATTCATTTTCGTACGGTTTTCAAAACATGATGCATGACCAAAACAATAAGCACTCACATCACAAACACACAACCGCTGCTAAAGTCTTATAGTCTAAGCCCACAAGGGGCAAGGCACATGCAAACACTACTTACCTGACATCTTAAGCTTCCGTGGTGGTCGACTTCACCAAAACATGCTCAATCTTTAACAGAAAGTCATTTTCCGTCAAAACTCATCCTAATATTCTTCTCACGCACTAAAACCACCATACTAACACAATACACCATGAATTAGCCAAAATCGCTCACTAATCCGACTCGGCCCAAAAACTGACATAAACATCCAACGCGCATAATTTTTGCGTCAGTTAACAAAATTACACGATTTCAGTGGTTAAACGCTTCACTAATATAACCTAATATCATAAGAAACACCATAACTTCAACCTATTGCCTCCTTTGTAAACCTTCAAAATATAACATTTTTCACCAAATCGCAAACATTTCATGGTTTCATAAAAACACATTAAAATGCACAGTAGAAGTCTTAAAATATTTTTGATCAAAATACACTAAACAGTTCCAGGATTTGTCAAAACATTAAATTCTTTTATACATAAACTTTAACATCGAGAAAACCTGTATAAAATCAATTGGAGTTTCACCCGCGGGTCAAAATTGCTAGTCCATCCAACCGTGGACTGAGCTTCCGTTTCTTGCCAAACTGCATGACTCCTTTGACTGGTGAGATTTGTAAAAATACCTCATCGCCTTAAGCAAACTCCAAATCTCTCCTTCTTTTGTCTGTATAACTCTTCTGTCGGCTTTGAGAGTCTCTATTTTTTGTCTGATAACAAAAACTTTTTCAAGCATTTGCTGTATAATTTCAAGGCCGACTAGCTTTGCTTCACCAACTTCATCCCAATATAGGGGTGATCTACATTTTCTGCTATAGAGAGCTTCATAGGGAGCCATGCCAATTGTAGATTGGTAATTGTTGTTATAAGAACATTCTAGCAATGGTAAAAATTTGCTCCATGAGGCTTGAAATTCCAACACACATGATCTCAACATATCCTTTATGATCTGAATTGTTCTTTAAGATTTCCATTCGTCTCTAAATGAAACGCCGTGCTAATATTTAGTTTTGTACCCATAGAATTGCACGTGCACTAGGGTTTGGATCTAAACAGCCATAAAATTCCATCACCCTACTATGGTGTGGACTTGGACATGAGTGAAACACAGATTGACACCTTACCACCCTGGGGTTTTGGTCTGACACAATCGACACCGGAATCCCATACAGCCTGACTATCTTCTGAATATACATATGGATGAACTGATCCATAGAATAAGTTATGGTCACTGGCAAAAAGTGTGATGATTTCGTTAACCTGTCAACTATTACCCAAATCGCATCATGGCCATTGGCGGTCTTGGGTAAACAACCACAAAATCCATAGTAATACTCTCCCATTTCCACTTCGGTATAGGCAGTGGCTGAAGCATACCTGACGGTCTCTGATGCTCCACCTTCACCTGCTGGCACACCACACAGGTCTCGACACACTTGGCTACCTCCCACTTTATATTAGGCCACCAATAGTGCTGCTTCAAGTCCCTATACGTCTTAGTGCTTCCGGGATGAATAGAGAAAGAAGACAAGTGGGCTTCTGACTGTATCTCCTTCCATAAGTCCTCATCCTTCGGGACGTACCACCTATCCCAAAAGTTCAGAATCCCATCCTCCAAATAACTGAGTTCATACCCGCCTTCAGCTCACTGCACTCAGAGTCTGTCTCCTAAGCCTGCTTAATTCTGTCCAGGATAGTCGGCCTCAAAGACATAGCCGAAAGCGTAGCTGCTGAATCAGAAATTACTTCTAATCCAAATCTCCATAGTTCCGTACTCAACTCGACCGGCACTGCTGCAATCATAGTAGAGGCTGAAGTTGACACTCGGCTCAGGGAATCTGCTACCACATTTGCCTTTCCTAGATTATACTTGATTTCCAGGTCGTAATACTTGACCAGCTTGAGCCACCACCTCTGTCTTAAATTTAGCTCTTTCCGTGTAAAAATGCACATCAAACTCTTGTGGTTTGAAAATACTCACATTGCTGCCCACACAAATAATGTCTCCAAAATTTCAATGTGAAGACCACTGTCACTAACTCCAAGTTATATGTGGGTTAATTTTGCTTATAAATCTTTAATTGCCTGGAAACATAGGCAACAACCTTCCCACTCTGCATCAATACGCACCCCAAGCCTATCCTGGATACATCACAATATATGCTGAATTTGTTGCCCTCTACAAGCAGAGGCAACAAAGGAGCTGTAGTCAACTTTTGCTTCAATGTCTGGAAGCTACCTTCATACTCATCAGACCATACATACTTCACATTCTTTTTGGTCAACCAAGTCAAAGGCGCTGCAACCTTAGAGAATTCCTCAATAAACCTCTGGTAGTATCCTGCCAACCCTAGAAAACTACGAATCTCGTTTGCGTTGGTCGGTTGCGGCCACTCCTTCACGGCATTAACCTTCTTTGGATCAACTTAAACAACTTAGGAAGAAATGACATGTCCCAAAAAGTTCATCCTATCCAGCCAAAACTCGCACTTTGAGAACTTAGCATAAAGCTGGTGCTTGCTCAAAGTAGTCAGCACAATCCTCAAGTGTTCTCTTTGCTTTTCATCGCTCCGTGAGTAAATCAGAATGTCATCAATGAATACAATTAAGAACTTGTCCATATAATCCATGAACACCCAATTCATCAAATCCATGAAGGCTGCAGGGGCATTAGTTAGCCCAAAAAACCCCACCATACCAGCCTAACTCCATAGGTCGGGTCGCCCTAACGAACTCCACCTACTAGTGCATGAAAGTGTGCCACCAACTGCCCTACTCGTCAGTACTGGCCTCTTAGAACTCACTGCCAGTAAACTCTGCACCTACACCACAGAACACAAAACGTAAGCCTAATACTTAGCAAGTAGTGCAATATGGAACGTAAAACCGACAATGCAATCCTATCATATGCAGTCTTTACACTCTCACTCATGTTGTCGTAACCTGTGCCGCATTGTACAGTCCCACAAGGGTGAGGCTGGACTCTCTCGCCACACCACTCCCTGACACGTCGCCACCGTCCCGATTCCTCCAGCAATGTGGCTGAAGCTAATCACCCCCCAAACACACACCTCAGCAGCCATCCTAGGGTGAGGCTGGAATCACTCACCATACCACACCCTAATACGTTGCCACTGTCTCGGTTCCTTCAGCAATGGGGGCAAAGCTCCCCACACACACATCGTCCTTACCGTCACATGTCACACTCCTCTGTATCTTAAAATATGCTCAAATTCATTTTTATTACACTTTTCAAACATGATGCATGACAAAGCAACAAACACGTACATCACTACACACAACCAATCCTAAAGTTTTGTAGTGTAGGCCCATATAGACAAAGCATATGCAAACACTACTTACTGGACGTCCTAAGATTCAGTGGTGTTCGATTTCACCAAAACCTGCTCAACCTACAATAGAAAGCTGTTTTCTATCAAAACTCACCCCAATAGTATTCTCACGCACTAAGACCACCGTACTAACACAATATACCACGAATGAGCCAAAATCGCTCACTAACCCGACTCGTCCAAAAATTAACCTAAACTTCGAATGTGCATAACTTTTGTATCCGTTAAGGAAATCACATGATTACAGTGGCTAAACGCTACACTAATAACCTAGTTTAACGTACGAAAATAGAATTTAAAACAATCAATCGTAGCTAAGTCAAAACTCCCAAAACAAGAACCTGTTTTTTGCCCTAAAACGTCGAAAATTTCAACTTCAACCCAATTTCACCAACTTCTTCACCAATTAGCCACTTTTCATTCGTTCAAAGGTAATCTAAACAGAAGTTGGAAATTTGAACACCAAAACCCGAATTCATAATACACTCCCTCCTCGTGTTTTAACCAAAACCCCGGGTATTCACTGCCCCTTGCTTAATCCATAATCTTGCCTCTAACCCACACAAATGTACTCATAGAATCGACCAAAAACCATACCCAAATGAGTCTCACACTCGGCCATCAAAACAAAGAGAAAACAAAGGGAAAGCTCACCTGTTCTTGGTCGAGTTTTGCCTGGAAAGGCCAAATGACAAGCTGGCTTCAGCTCGTCGGAGCTCTCTGCACACCGACGTCCCTCTCTCTCGTTGGTCGTCGGCGAATCCCAAGTTCCAGCTCCCTCTCTCGCTCCTTCGCTCAGCAATGGAACAGAAGCAAAATGGCTTTTTATTATTTTTTAATAACAAATTACCAAATTGCCCTCACGTGCTTTGAACTTCAGTATTTTTGCTAAATTTACGTCATTTTGACCTAAAATTTCAGAAATCCTCTTCCAAATAAAATCCTAAATTCTCCTAAAATTAATAAACCCGTTAAAATCCCTCACAAAATTCTCGCAGGACTTCAAAGAAATTTTGAAAAATATTTCCAGGTTATTACATTCAAGGTAGGGTTTGGTTTTCTTTAAGAAAATTTAGGTTATTGGTTGTGAAATGATATGTTGGTTGATTGTATTGTGGTTTAGGCTTGATTTCTCTTGTGGGTGATTAAATTTTGTTGGGGGAAAATTGATTTCGTTGTGGTGAACTATGTTGCACAAATTTAGGTGTTTTTGGTTACGAGAAATCTTCCTTTGGATAGTGTTTAATTATATTTTTATGAATGTATAGGTGGTTGAAATGTAAAGTGTAATAACCCAGAAATTTCGAATTTTAATTTTATCTCCAAAATTTTTAAATTTAATCTCGGTCTGGGTTTTGAGAAATATTTCAACGGGAAATTTAAATTTTTAAGACTCGGAGCCTACTTTTGCGATGGTGTTCGGAATTTAAAGTCGGCAGGTCTAGAAATTTATGAAATTATGGAAGATTAAAACACGTGAGGCAGTTTTGTAATTTGTAATTTATTTAAAATAAAAATAAATAAATAAATAAAAATATATGGTTCAATGGCTTCGGGTGGAAGCCATTCCACCGAGTGTCGCACGGCCGAGAAAGGGGAGCGAGAGAGAGATCGGGGAGGAGAAATTGCCGACGACCGACTGCCGAGGAAGAGACGCCGATGCTCAAAGTACTCCGGTGAGCTGAAGAGAGGAGCTGCCTTGCCTTCCCGCGCTGAGAAATCGAAGGTGAGTTCTCCCCTGTTTTCTTTGGTTTTGTCGACCGAGCATGGAAGCTCGGTTGTTCTTGGATTCCCGACAATAGGACTCGGTCATCGGAGCATTTTAGAGTGTAGTGTGTGCGTGTGCTGGAGCCAGTGTGTGGCTCGGCTCTACCGCGATGAAACCGACCGGGAACAGGGGGTTTCCCTTCGGTTTTTGCCCTACTCCGATGGCCGAGCGTGGGGTCGTTTTTCCCTCTGTATTTCAGGGGATTATGGGATAAATTAGAAGGAATGAGGGAGGGGTTCAGGGTTCAATGAACCGATTGAGGAATTCTCGATTTTGGGGAGAAAAACCGTGAAGGATTTTGGTGCTGCCATGCTGTTTTCTAATTAGGAACTCTTCAAATTGTTAATGTGTGCATTGGTAGATCGAAATGTGATTGTTGGGTGAAGGAATTGGCGAGATTTGATCTAAGATGAATTTTCGGCAATTTTTCGTATAAAAACATATTCTGTTTTTGGCCGTTTTGGCTAGGCTTATGTTGATCGTTTTAAATTTTGTTTTATGGGTTAAAAATAGGTTGTTAGAGGAACATATGGCCGCTGGAATCGTTCGATTCCGATATCCGACGCAAAAGTTATGCGCGTCGGAAGTTTATGTCAGATTTTTGTCCAAATCAAATTAGCGAACGTCTTTCATAGAAATTCGACGTGTGAGAGTAGCATAGCCATTTTTGATGTGTATAACTAGTTGCAAAAGAGTTTTGGTTGAAGAGAAGTGAAAATGTGAAATTTGATAAAAGTGGCAGATTCGATTTTTAGCCATTTTCATCTGTCTCCAGCTTACCATTTTAAAATTCGTCTTACTATATTAAACTAGGTTTCCAAGAGGACGTTACACCACTTGAATCGCTCGATTTCGTTAAAGGACGCAAAAGTTATGCGCGTCTGAACTTTGGGCTGGTTTTCGGCCAAACCAAACCAATGACCCGTTTTAGTTGGAATTTCATGAGTGTAGTTAAGGAAGGTTATTTTTAGCTATTTGGTGGATTTTGAGATAAATATTGATGAGTGGTTGTTTGTGTTTTAGGTTGAGACACGTTTTTGGCGAAGCTGTGCGTCAAGCGAGCTTAGGACGCCAGGTAAGTAGTGCATGCATGTGTTTGGCCCAAGTGGGCCTACACTGTAGAACTTTAGGGTTTATGTGATTGATTGTGGGTGTGGGTGGGTATTGTTTGGCATGCATCATATTTTAAAAACGTGAACCAAAATGATTTTTAGCATGTTTTGAGTATGTGGTGAGACGTGTGGCGGTGGTACCGCGGATCCCGCTAGTGTGCGGGCCGATGCTTCACCAGTCACTGATTCCACTCGAGGGGTGGGCCGGCTAGGTTGTCATGCGGCGTGAATGTGTTGACGGTGAGGATATGGGCAGTGGTACCACGGATCCTACTAGTGTCTGGGCCAGTGCAACACCAGTTGTGGATCCTACTCGAGGGGTGGGCCGGCTAGGCTGTTGCGAAACGTGTGTGTGGCAACTGTGACCCCGTGCTAGGGAGGCTGGGACGGGGGCGACGTGTCAGGGGGTAGAGTGGCGCGAGGTACACCCTTACCCTGATGTGGTTGTCGTGTAGTGAAGCGTGTGTGTAGCTTGTGGCCCTCGTTGCTGGGGAGTCCAGGATGGTGGCGACGTGTCAGGGTGTAGGGTGGCGTGAGGTTCTTCCTTACCCTGGTGCGCTGCACTACGCGTGACAGATGTGACAACATGAGTGTGAGTGTAGAAACTACATGTGATAGGATTGCATTGTCGGCTTTTACTTTCATATCACATTACTTACTGAGCGTTAGGCTTATGTTGTGTGTTCTGTGGTGTAGGTGCTGACGATACTGCTGGTGAGCCTCGAGAGCCTAATCTAGAGGCGTAGGATGGTTGGCGGCGTGCGCCCGAGGCACCGGATGATGGATTTTGTTAGGGGGACCCGACCCGTGGTGGTGATAGGTGATAGTGGATTTATTATTTTATGTCGGGTATTTGTGTAGACAGTGGAGTTGTATCGACGTTGATTTATTTTGAGATTGTATAGAGGGCTTGTAGTGTTTTGAGAACACGTACGTATTGTTATATGTTAGAGTATGATATTACTCTATGCTTGGGACTTTCTTCATTTGTATTTGATGGGTTTTCGTTGTCCTTAAACTCTGATTTTGTTAAGTTGATTTTCTCTGGATGGTTGATGTTAAATATTATTGGATTATGGTGAATTGTGTGCAGGGTTTAAATTTTGGGATAGTGAGTTTTTAGGCGTTAATCTGCCGAAATTTCGAGAGAGAGGTTGAGAGTCGAGGGGATATGGAATGGGTTGAGATATGAACAGTGAATGCTAGTGAAGGGTAGATGAGCGTGGGAGTGCGGCGTGATCGCAGGTGCGCGGGCACGCGGCCCTGCGAGTACTCACGAGTCGTACGGTGCCGGGTGAGGGCGTGCGCACGGACGTGCTGTATAGCGCCAGGGTGCTTGGGGCACGCGGCGCTGTGAGCGTGCGCGAGACACAGTGACGTAGAGTTGGCACGTGCGGCACTGCGAGAGTGCGTGCGAGGCGTCGAAGTGGAGACGTTAGTGCGCGGTACCGGATTGTGTAGTTCGAGGGGTGCGTTGGATTTTTCCTAGGATTTAAAGTCTTACTGTTTTATCTTAAACTATTTTAAATGGTTTTCTTTTCCGCTGCGTAGTTTTTATGTTGAGGATTTCGTGTTCCCTCTTCGGGACGCGAATTGTTTTCAAATTGAGTCGAAAATTTTTCATATTCACAAATGTTCTTTCGAAAATGATTTGAAAACGAAAGGAGTATTAAATTGAATGAGTTATGTCAAGTGTTAGTATTTGTAGTGTGTAGATGTACCGTAGCGCACCGGGAACGCGGGGTTTCTGGGGGTGTTACAGTTATAGTATCAAAGCCACGGGGTCGACGTCGTTCAGAGGATTACCAAACACCGCCAGCCGCTGCACGGGAGCACTCCACCAACTGTAAGTGTTTAGATTTGAATTTATTGTAGCACTAATGTGAGCTTTATAGTTATGTTAAAGGTAGAAAATGTCAGAAGAGGCGAGAGGTAGAGGTAGAGAGCGGCCACGATGAGAGGCGCCTCCTAGAGCTGTAGGCGACATTGATGATACCGTCCGGCAGCTTACCGAGTTGGTCCACCGTGAGTCTCAGCAGTTGGCGAGATTTATGAGCAAGGACAGTGTAGCGCTCAGGGTTCGTCCGACAGAGGGGGTGACGGGCTGCACAGACTTAGACCCCCGACCTTTGACGGATCATCTCCGGATCCTCTCAGTGTTGAGGAGTGGATACGGAGTATGGAGAGGATGATGAGTTTTGCCAAAGTAGAGGAGCATGACAGAGTTTCTAGTGCGGCATTCTATCTTGCCAAGGATGCGAGCAATTGATGGGATACTATGGCGACCACGAGAGATGTGGAGGCCATAACCTGGGAGGAGTTCATGTCGGTGTTTTTCGGCAAGTATTTCAGTCATTAAGTCAGGACACAGAAGATGGTGGAGTTTGCACAGTTGAAGCTGACCGGCACTGTGGCCGAGTATGTACGACAGTTCGAGGCCTTGTCACGGTTTGCAGGACATTTAGTAAGCCTCGATGAGAATAAGGTACATCAGTTTATGCAGGGCCTGAAGCTGGATATTTATATGGGCATGCGGATTGCAGAGACCCGAGGCATGCCGTACGAGGAGGTGGTAGCGAAGGCCCTTGACATTGAGGTGGCTCGGGCGTAGCTTCCTAGTTATCGTGAGGTACCCAGAAAGCAGCCTCGGAGATCATTCAGAGAGTCGCTGGCACAGGCCAGCGTGAAGGTGTCCGTGCAGAAGGGCCTAAGGAGGCCTAGTGACAGTTCTAGCAGCCAGGGGAGCACTAAGAGGCCGCAGGGGTCGGGACAGTTTCCAGTGTGTCCGAAATGTCAGAGAAGCCACCCGGGCGAGTGCAGGATGGGCCCAGTGAGGTGTTATAACTGTGGCGAGGTGAGCCACATGTCCAGAGAGTGTCAGAAGCCGCGTCAGAACCGCTGCTTCAATTGCAATGAGGTGGGACACTTTGCCAGCAGATGCCCAGTGGCGCGCAAGTCGTCAGCCAGAATTATACCGCGAGTCTTTGCCCTGTTTGAGCCAGATGATGCTGCCCAGCCATCAGTGAAAGCAGGTCACATTTTTGTTTTTGGTGTGGCAGCTATACTTTGATTGATACGGGCACTATGCACTCGTTTGTGTCGATGGGCTTTGTGGTGAAGGCTAACTTGGAGTTCAGTCCTGCTGAGCGACATTATGATGTCACCTAGCCATTCGGGGAGCATTTGTATTCAGAACAGGTGGAGCGGGGCAATGTTATGACAGTGGGGAGCAAGCAGTTATATGCCGAGCTAGTCATTCTCCATATGAGCGGTTATGAGGTGATCTTGGGAATGGACTGGTTGTTCAGACATCATGCGGAGATTGACTGCAGGACCAGAGAACTTCATTTCCAGCCCCTGGGTGGGGAAAGCTACACATTTAATGGAAGTAAAGGTCTTGCCAAGATTTCTGCTATCTTTTCTCGTCAGACTACACGGCTGTTAGGCATGGGTTACCAGGGATTTTTGGCAAGTGTTAGGGATGCGCAGTCACCGGGCGATGCTCGAATACAGGATATTCTTGTTGTGCAGGAGTTCCCGGAGGTGTTCCATGATGAATTGCCGGGGTTGCCCCCTGATAGGGAGATTGAACTTGAGATAGATGTTTTCCCAGGTGCCGAGCCGGTGTGCAAGAACCCCTATAGATTAGCACCTACTGAACTTAAGGACCTGAAGGCTCAGTTGGAGGAGCTGACAGATAAGGGATTTATACGCCCTAGTTTTTCACCCTGGGGAGCGCCAGTTCTATTCCTCAAGAAGAAGGACGGATCCCTACATATGTGTATTGACTACCGGGAGCTAAATAAGTTGATGATGAAGAACAGGTATCCATTGCTAAGGATTGACGATTTGTTTGATCAGTTACAGGGTGTCCGAATGTTTTCTAAGATCGACCTAAGGTCCGGCTACCATCAGTTGAGAGTGAAGGAGAGAGATGTACCGAAGACGGCCTTCAGGACGAGGTATGAGCACTTCGAGTTTCTGGCGATGTCTTTCGGGTTGACCAATGCCCTTGCAGCATTCATGGACCTGATGCACAGAGTGTTCAGGGAGTACCTAGACAAGTTTGTGATTGTGTTTATCGACGACATCCTGATCTACTCGCGGAGTGAGGAGGAGCACAGGGAGCACCTGAGGGTTGTATTGACTATTTTGAGCCAACATCAGCTGTATGCTAAGTTCTCGAAGTGCAAGTTTTGGTTGGACAGGATTCACTTCCTGGGGCATGTTATCTCCTCTGAGGGTATTTCAGTTGATCCGGTGAAGCTTCAGGCTGTAAAGGAGTGGCCGCAGCCGACCAGTGCTAGCGAGATACGCAGTTTTCTGGGGTTGGCTGGATATTATCAGAGATTCATTGAGGGGTTCTCTAATTTTTTAGCTTCATTCGACAGGTATATTGGTATTTCTCTATTTATCCGTTTTTTAAGCTCCTATCATAATAAATCCTGCTATGATTTATCTCGGCCCCCTTGACCCGGATGACCAGGAAGAATGCAAAGTATGAATGGACCGACAGGTGTGAGGACAGCTTCTAGACATTGAAGCAGAGGTTGACTACGGCTCCTGCACTGACACTGCCCGTGGAAGGAGAGAAGTTCTGCATTTATTGTGAAGCTTCCAGGATCAGTTTGGGGTGTGTTTTGATGCATAGTGGAAGAGTCATTGCCCATGCTTCTAGGCAGTTGAAGGCTTATGAGCAGAACTATCCCACTCACGATTTAGAGCTGGCGGCTGTTGTGTTTGCACTCAAGATTTGGAGGCATTATCTTTATGGGCAGCAGTGCGAGATTTACTCAGACCATCAGAGCCTGAGGTACATTTTCACGCAGAAGGAGCTGAATTTGAGACAGAGAAGATGGCTCGAGCTGGTCAAGGACTACGATTTAGAGATCAGATACCACCCGGGGAAGGCGAACGTGGTGGCGGATGCCTTGAGTAGGGTGACAGCTTCGACTTCTGCCATGACTACGATACTGCCTGTTGAGTTAGTGACAGAGATGCAGAGTTTTGTTCTGGAGGTAGTTTCTGATCTGGCAGCCACTCTTTCTGTCTTGTCATTGAGGCCGACTATTCTGGACAGGATCAGGAAGACTCAGGAGACTGATTCGGAGTGTAGCGAGCTGAAGGTGAGTATGGGGGCCAGGCCTAATTCTGAGTTCTGCTATTCTGAGGATGGGATTCTGAAATTTCGGGACAGGTGGTACGTCCCGAGGGATAAGGAGCTGAGGAGGGATATATTATCAGAGGCCCATTCATCTTCTTTCTCTGTGCATCCGGGAAGCCCTAAAATGTACAGGGATTTGAAGCAGCACTATTGGTGGCCTAACATGAAACGAGCAGTGACTGAGTATGTTGAGGCCTACGTAGTCTGTCAGTAGGTGAAGGCGGCACATCAGCGATCGTCGGGGATGCTCCAACCATTGCCTATACCGGGGTGGAAGTGGGAGCGAATCACCATGGATTTTGTGGTGAGACTACCGAGGACTGCCAAGGGCCATGACGCGATCTGGGTGATTGTGGACAGGTTGACGAAGTTGTCTCACTTTTTGCCTGTGAGGATGACTTATACGATGGATCAGTTTGCCTAGTTGTATATTCAGGAGATAGTCAGACTTCATGGGATCCCAGTGTCGATTGTTTCAGACCGTGACCCCAGGTTCACGTCCAAGTTTTGGAGGAGTCTGCATAAGGCTATGGGCACCAGATTAGATTTCAGTACGGCCTTTCATCCTCAGACCGATGGCCAGTCGGAGGGGACTATACAGATTCTGGAGGATATGCTCAGGGCTTGTGTGTTGGAGTTTCAAGCGACTTGGAGCAAGTTCTTACCGCTAGTGTAGTTCTCGTATAATAACAGCTTTCAGTCCACCATTAGTATGGCGCCATACGAGGCCCTCTATGGAAGGAAGTGCAGGTCACCATTATAGTGGGATGAGGTTGGGGAGGCCCGATTGATAGGTCCTGAGATTTTACAGTAGACTGTCGACAAGATTTCTGTGATACGGAAGAGGATTGAAGCGGCTCAGAGTCGACAGAAGAGTTATGCTGATCAGAGACGCCGGGAGTTGGAGTTTAATGAGGGTGGTGAGGTTTTTCTCAAGGTCTCGCCGTTCAAGGAAGTGGTAAGGTTCGGAAAGCGGGGGAAGCTCAACCCTCGGTTTGTGGGATCGTTCTCGATTGTCAAGCGGATTGGGAGAACTGCGTACCAGCTTCAGTTGCCTGCGTCGATGCATGCCATCCATGATGTTTTTCATGTCTTGATGCTGAGGAAGTGTATGCGCGATCCCTCTCAGCTGGTGCCACAACAGGATATAGAGATCCAACCGACGTTGTCCTATGAGGAGAAGCCAGTGAGGATCTTAGGATCAGCTGTGAAGGTGCTGCTCAACAAGGAGATTCCGCTGGTCAAGGTAATGTGGCGCAACCATGGTGTAAAGGAGACTACTTGGGAGAGGCGTGATGACATGGAGTGGCAGTATCCCGACTTATTCGGTACATAAATTTTGGGGACAAAATTCAAGGTGAGGGGGATGTAATAAGTCAGAAATTTTGAATTTTAATTTTATCTCTGAAATTTTTAAATTTAATCTCGTTCGGGATTTTGAGAAATATTTCAACGGGAAATTTAAATTCATAAGACTCGGAGCCAAATCAAACCAATGGGCCGTTTTAGTTGGAATTTCATGAGTGTAGTTAAGAAAGGTTATTTTTAGCTATTTCGTGGATTTTGAGATAAATATTGATGAGTGGTTGTTTGTGTTTTTGGTTGAGACATTTTTTTGGCGAAGCTGTGCATCGAGCGAGCTTACGACGCCAGGTAAGTAGTGCATGCATGTGTTTTGCCCAAACGGGCCTACACTGTAGAACTTTAGGATTTTATGTGATTGATTGTGGTGTGTGTGCGTATTGTTTGGCATGCATCATATTTTAAAAACGTGAACGAAAATGACTTTTAGCATGTTTTGAGTATGTGGTGAGACGTGTGGCGGTGGTACCGCGGATCCCGCTAGTGTGCGGGCCAATACTTCACCAGTCGCGGATTCCACTCGAGGGGTGGGCCAGCTGGGCCGTCATGCGGCATGAATGTGTTGACGGTGAGTATATGGGCAGTGGTACCGCGGATCCTACTAGTGTGTGGGTCGGTGCAATGCCAGTCGCGGATCCTACTCGAGGGGTGGGCCGGCTGGGCTGTCGCGAAACGTGTGTGTGTGGCAACTGTGACCCCGTGCTGGGGAGGCTGGGGAGGCTGGGACGGGGGCGACGTGTCAGGGTGTAGAGTGGCGCGAGGTACACCCTTACCCTGATGTGGTTGCCGTGTGGTGATGCGTGTGTGTAGCTTGGGGGCCTCGTTACTGGGGAGTCTAGGACGGTGGCGACGTGTCAGGGTGTAGGGTGGCGTGAGGTTCCTCCTTACCCTGGTGCGGCTGCACTACGCATCACAGATGTGACAACATGAGTGTGAGTGTAGAGACTGCAA
>CM039519.1:20482227-20700002 GCA_022433055.1 Begonia peltatifolia | reverse complement strand
GGGGGGGCGACGTGTCAGGGTGTAGAGTGGCGCGAGGTACACCCTTACCCTGATGTGGTTGCCGTGTGGTGATGCGTGTGTGTAGCTTGGGGGCCTCGTTACTGGGGAGTCTAGGACGGTGGCGACGTGTCAGGGTGTAGGGTGGCGTGAGGTTCCTCCTTACCCTGGTGCGGCTGCACTACGCATCACAGATGTGACAACATGAGTGTGAGTGTAGAGACTGCATGTGATAAGATTGCATTGTCGGCTTTTACTTTCATATCGCATTACTTACTGAGCGTTAGGCTTATGTTGTGTGTTCTGTGGTGTAGGTGCTAACGATACTGCTGGTGAGGCTCGAGAGCCTAGTCCAGAGGTGTAGGATCATTGCCGGCGTGCGCCTGAGGCACCGGATGACAGATTTTTTTAGGGCGACCCGACCCGTGGTGGTGGTAGGTGATAGTGGTTTTATTATTTTATGTCGGGTATTTGCGTAGACAGCGGAGTTGTATAGACGTTGATTTATTTTGAGATTTTATAGAGGGGTTGTAGTGTTTTGCGGACACATACGTATTGTTATATGTTAGAGTATGATATTACTCTATACTAGGGACTTTCTTCATTTGTATTTGATGGGTTTTCGTTGTCCTTAAACTCTGATTTTGTTATGGTGGTTTTCTCTAGATGGTTAATAGTTAAATATTGTTGGATTATGGTGAATTGTGTGCAGGGTTTAAATTTTGGGATAGTCAGGTTTTAGGCGTTACTCTGCCGAAATTTCGGGAAAGAGGTTGAGAGTCAAAGGGATATGGAGTGGGTTGAGATGTGAACAGTGAATGCTAGTGAAGGATAGATAAGCATGGGAGTGCGGCGTGATCGCAGGTGCGCGGGGCACGCGGCCCTGTGGGTGCTCACGGGTCGTGCGCCGCCGGGTGAGGGCGTGCGCGCGGACGTGCTGTACAGCGCCACGGTGCGTGGGGCACGCGGTGCTGTGAGCGTGCGCGAGGCACAGTGACGTGGAGTTGGCATGTGCGGCACTGCGAGAGTGCGTGCGGGGTGTCGAAGTGGATACGTGAGTGCGCGGTACCGGATTGTGTAGTTCGAGGGTGTGTTGGATTTTTCCTAGGATTTCAAGTTTTACTGTTTTATCTTAACCTATTTTAAATGGTTTTCTTTTCCGCTGGGTAGTTTTTATGTTGAGGATTTCGTGATCCCTCTTCGGGACGTAAATTGTTTTCAAATCGAGTCGAAAATTTTTCATGCTCACAAATGTTCTTTGAAAATGATTTTAAAACGAAAGGAGTATTAAATTGAGCAAGTTATGTCTAGTGTTAGTGTGTGTAGTGTGTAGATGTACCGTATCGCACAGCGAACGCGGGGTTTCTCGAGGTGTTACAAATATGACAATTTTGGGTTTGAGTTAGAATTCGAGTTGTTGAGTTAGAATTGGTTGAAATGTAGTTTATATGAAGTGTTTGAATTAAATTGGGCGTAATGTAACTCATGTTTGGATAATTGGAAGGATTGATTGGATTTTTAGTATTGTGTTATGTGTTGAAATTGAAATTTGAGTTGAAACAGGGCAGTTTTGGATTTGATGAAATTCAGCTATAATTTTGTTGTTAGTTTAATAAATGAATTCCAATGTTAGAAACTAGACACCCTAAGGTTTTCGTAACATTTTGAATCATTGAAAAAAGAAAAAAATTGAGGGAGTTATGATCGTTTGAAGTTTAGGCAATTTCAAAGACAAATCCAAGTTTTATTGAGAAGTTGGTTTGAGTTATTGAGTTTGTTATGTTTAAGCTATTGTAAATTGATGGTTGAATGCCTTAATTTAAACTTTGGATTGAATTAGAATTGTTGAAATTAAGGAATTTCTCATTTTGTTTGTGATGTACTAATGGATTTGATGCAAATGTATTAGGTTTTGAAACTTTAAGTAAACACTAACGTTTTGCTAAATTTCTAAGTACAATAGGTAAGTAGAGTATGGTTGTGGTTTAGCCCTGCAAAAGTCACTAGAACACAAAGGAGATCGTTAGCCCTCTCGGTACTCGGCCAAGCCGAGGAGACCTCAAATGGTGGCCGAAGTTGAATAAGTAAAATAACTTGAAAGAGTCGATTATATATGCGTTGCTTGGAATGATTCTTGTGCTGTGAGTGAGGTGAATGATGGTGGAAGAGGTGGTTCAAATACTTAAAGAAAAGAAAATAAAACAATACTCTCAAGTCAGCCTGTAACACCCCGAGAAACACACACGTTCCCGGTGCTCTTACTACGTCTACGCACTATAACATACAGACACTCGATGCGAACTCACATACTTTAATACTACTTTCACTTTCAAATCATATTCAAAAGAACATTTGTCAGTATAAAAAGTTTTCGACTCGATTTGAAAACAACTCGCGTCCCGAAGAGCTAACACGAAATCCTCAATATAAAATATGTAGCGGAAAAGATAATTTAAAGTAGTATTAATAATAATACAACAAAACTTGAAACTCTAGGAGGGAGTTTAACACACACCTTGAACTACACAAATTCGGTGCCGCGCCCACGTCCCCACTTCGGCACCCTGCGCTCACCCTCTCGGTGCCACGCCTGCCAACTCAACAACACCGCGTCACGCACATGCTCGCAGCGCCGCGTGCCTCACGCACCCATCCTCCGTACAGCACGTCCGCATGCACGCCTTCACCCGACGCCGCACGACCCGTGCTCACCCGCAAGGCCGCGTCTCCCAAGCACCTACGATCACGCCGCACTCCCGCGCCCATTCACACTCCCATAGTACCTCACTGTACACACCACGACCTATTCCATACCCTCTCGACTCCCAATCTTTCTCCCGAAATTTCAGCAGAGTAACGCCTAAAAACTGGCTATCCTAAAAAAATTTAAACCCTGCACAGTTTACCAGAAAACTACAAATAACTATCCATCAACTATCCAGAGAATCTCCATAACAAAATCGAAGTTTAAAGACAACCAAATCCATCAACTACAAATGAAAAAAATTTACAGTATAGAGCATTACCAAACTACTACATGTAAAGTGTACGCGTACGTCACCAAAATCACAAGCAACCTATACAACTCGTCTGATCAACTATATATCGACACAGTGAAAGAAAATACCCACAATAGTCAAGCCACCACATACCATCTCCACGGGTCGTGTCGCCCTAACAAATCTGCCGTCCGGTTCCTCGGTCGCACGCCGCCAACCGTCCTATACCTCAAAACTAGGCTCTCGAGGCTCACTAGAAAATTCGTCAGCACCTACACCATAGAACACACAACATAAGTCTAACGCTCAATAAGTAGTATAATATGAAAGTAAAAGCTGACAATGCAATCCTATCATATGCAGTCTCTACACTCACACTTATGTTGTCACATCTGTGACACGTAGTGCAGTCACACCAAAGTGAGGAGTAACCTAGTGCCACACTACACCCTGACACGTCGTCACTCTCCTGGACTCCCCAGCAACGAGGCCCACAAGTTACACACACGCATCATCACACAGCAAGCACATCAGGGTGAGGTTATACCTCGCGCCACACTACACCCTAGCAGGTCGCCCCAGTCCAAGTCTTTCCAGCAACAGGGGCACAGTTGCCACACACGCATTTCGCGACAGCCCGCCGGCCCACTCCTCGAGCAAAATCTGCGATTGGTATTGCATCAGCCCACACACTAGTAGGATCCACGGTACCACTGTCCAACATCCTCACCGTCGACACATACACGTCGCGTGACGGCCCAACCGACCCACTCCTCGAGCGGAATTTGCGGTTGATTACGCACCAGCCCGCACACTAGCAGAATTCGCAAAACCACCGCCACGCGTCTCACCACTTACTTAAAATATGTTCAAAACCATTTTTGTTCCCGTTTTAAAACATGATGCATATCAAGAAATACACACACATACACCCAAATCAACAACATAAATCCTAAAGTTCTACAGTGTAGGCCCACCTGGGCAAAACACATGGATGTACTATTTACCTGGCATACTAAGCTCACTCGGCGCACATTTTCGCCAAAAATGCCTCAACCGAAAACATAAACAATCACTCATTAATCTTCGCTTCAAAATTCACTAAATATGCTAAAATAACATTCCTTAACTACGCTCATGAAATTCCAACTAAAACGAGTCACAAATTTGGTTCGACCGAAAAACCAGTCTAAACTTCAGACGCGCATAACTTTTGCATCCGGTATTGGAATTGAACGATTTTAGAGGCTAAACGTTTCCTTAGGAACCTAGTTTAACATACTAAAGCAAATTTCAAAACGGTAAGCCGCAGATAGGTACAAAACACCAAAAACTAAATCTGCCCTTTTTATCCAAATTTCACATTTTCGTTTTCTTCAACCGAAACTCACTCAAAACTAGCTTTACGCATTAAAAACAGCAATGCTAATACCACGCGTCACAATTCTAAGAAAAACGCCCAATAATTTAACTCAATCTAAAATCCGACATAAACTTCCGACGTGCATAACTTTTGCGTCGGATATCTGAATCTAACAATTTCAGCGGCCATACGTTCCTCTAACAACCTAATTTAACTCACAAAAATAGAATTTAAAACGATCAACTGAAGCTAGCCCAAAACTCCCAAAAACAGAACCTGTTTTTACACAAAACCAAAATTCGATTTTGATTTCAACTATAATTCAACAATTTCTATATACAGTCAGCCACATTCCACATCAATTTAGCATAATCTGAACCAAAATAAGAAAATTCGAGCTTGAACCCAAATTCTGGCTCAACGTATACTCGGTCCTTTTTCCTCCCCCACCGGACACTCACTGTACATTCACTAAACACCCATATTCACAGCCTAAATCAACCCTTATACCAAGCCAAACCATCAGAAAAACTTGAAAGAATCGAGCTCTCACGCTCGGTCGACAAGAGCTGAAACTGGGGAGAAAACTCATGTGGTTTTCAGCTCAGGAAGAACCGCACCCATGCCTCCACTTCAGCTCGCCGGAACACTCCGCGCACCGGCGTCTCACTCTCGGCGATCGATCGTCGGAACCTCCCTCCTAGTCTCTCCCTCTCGCGTCCCTTCTCGGGCGTCTAGCTCGCAGAACATCGAAGTGGAATGGCTTCTTCGTGAAGCCATTCCACTTAACATTTCTTTTTTTTTTAAATTTAATTAATTAAATTACCAAAATGCCTTCACGTGTTTTTATCGTCCATAACTTTATTAAATTCTTGTCCTCCCGACTTTAAAATTTTGAAAACCATCACAAAACTAGACTCTGAGTTTTATAACTTAATTTATCCGTTAAAATATTTTCTCGAAAGTTCAACCGAGATTAAATTAAAAATTTCATAAATTATATTTAAAAATATGAAATTTTTCGGGTTATTACATGGCCACTAAGCAAGTTTATGCTTTTGGCATTACATTCTTTCCAAGGGTAGAATCTCGATCTTGAGGAATTGGTTAGGGCCACTTTCTCTTGCCACCAACCCATTAAGAGTTGACGGAAATGTTCAGCTTTAAGATTTTTCAAGCAACCTTGAGCTTGAGGAAATGTAAGGGCAACTCCATTCAGTTGTTGCAACCGAATCCTTACCTAAAAGCTTCACTTATTCTTGGTTTTCTTCAACACAAAATGGGCTATTTTCATTCAACAAAAACCATGTTTACATGCACTAATATCCATGATATTTATAGACCTAAGATGGTGGAGCTTAGTGTGGTTTGGAGATGCAAGAAAACCGTTGGAGACACTTGGCCAAGAATGGTCTC
The DNA here is from genome assembly GCA_022433055.1 of Begonia peltatifolia. Classification (NCBI taxonomy): domain Eukaryota; kingdom Viridiplantae; phylum Streptophyta; class Magnoliopsida; order Cucurbitales; family Begoniaceae; genus Begonia; species Begonia peltatifolia. The sequence continues at coordinate 20,694,227 of CM039519.1, read as the reverse complement.
TTGTTCACTTGGATGGCTGGATGAGGAGTGAGTTTTGATCCAATGGAGGTGAGCTGCCAAGTCATTGATCCATGTCTTCTTCCTAATAGGGAACTCCAACATAAGTACTCCAAGTAGGTGGCCTTGGCTTGGCCAAAAAGGGAAAGGGGGTCCCCTCCAAAAGTGGTGCCAATTTGGAGCTTCTATCCTTGACCTTGTGGCTCCTTTCCATGCATGGGCTTTGTGGGCTTCTTTTGGTTGTTAAATCAAGTCCAAATTATCTACTAACCTAGCATACATCTAACCTATATGCCTAACATGAATGTTGTAATAAATTATAACAAGAAGGCCAATGTTTGCCCAATAAGTTAAAAAGAAAATTACACAAAAACTAAAGCGCAAGAAAACAAATTCCCATATGATCTTGATGCTTTCTTCAACTTTGAAGTCCATGAGATTGGTGATGGTTCTTGCATTGATCTTGTATTTTAAGTCTTTAATGAAGTCTTGAATCCGTTAAGTATTTCCACTCCTGTGCTTTAAGCTTCTACTCTATGCTTTAAAGAAGTCTTTACCTACAACAGAAATAGAATTGTAAGCAATTAAGTAAGGTAAACTTTGAGCCTTTTATTTGGGTTGAGTGAGTGGACGTCGGGGCATATCATCCTCCCCAGGTTGTTGAGGATTTGTCCTCAAATTCACAAGGTCATCTTCGTGTACTCCTCTACTTCGGGAGGTGAAGTTCGTGAACTCTTCAAAAAGGGTACCATCAAAATGAGTAAACTTGTATATAGGGAAACTAGGCCATGGTCTAGGCCATGGATGGTTAAGGGCGATCCTAGGTACTTCATTGATGGGGCGACAAAGGTTGGGTATGAAATTGGGCCAGATTTGGATTCTGGCTTTTAGGGGCATATCACACTAATTATGGATTTCAAAGCTATCAACTTGGGCTTAGGGTAATAGCTCGTGGACTTACATGCCTAAAAATCCAAAGGAAATTTTTCTTACTTCTAACTTCTACATCCCTTTGTCCATCATCTCTAAATAGTTGTTCATTTTTTGGATAGAAGTTTAAATTCTTTTTCCACAAGAGTAAGGAATGTCCATGTGGTAATTTAACACTTAAAATCTTATGCTATTCATTCCATCCAATTCTAAAAATCCAAGTAATTAAGGTGTCCGAGGGAATGAATCTAGGCATTATATCACTTAAGGGCTCCTTTGACAATTCTTTCTTTAAATTTGGCATAAAGATGGGGGACTGCCTTGAAGTCCTTAGGGGCTTATTTTCTTCATTTGCCAATGAGGCAAGAATGGGAAGGTTTCTCCTTTCCAAGGCATCTGGGTCTTTCTTGATTTGGATTAAGTATGGGTCAAGGTAGTTCCTATCCAATTGGAATATCTCTAAATGGACGTGGATGGTAAGAACATAACTATACATTGCATGGTGGATTCCTTCTTTTGCGTAGCTCAATCCTAAATAATCTTTCGCACTAATTTCTTTCTTAGGACTAACATAAAAGGGGTCATGCAGAAATACACCCTTGTAAGTTCTTAAGTGTTGGAATTCCTTGGGTAGGGACTCTATCTCTGGGGGATTAGAAATTCTTATAGTTTCAACCATGTGCTCACTTCCAAGTTCTAAAAGAGATTCCTCAAATATATTAAAAATTCCAAAATCTTCAATGATGTCTAAATCTTGGAGGTCTTTATGCTTGACTTTTACTTTGAGGGTTTCAAGGGTACTAATGTGCTCTACCATTTGATCTCTCTCAACTACAAGTAGGAAATCCTCAAACAGCTCTCTAATTCCAAGATCCTCAGTGCTATCGGTTTGGGAAAGGGGCTCGACAAGGTTATCTCCAAATATTTTCATTGCTTCATCATCCTCTTGTTCTAATGCATTGAAAACCTACATGTTTCCGGTTTGTTCACTGCCCCGATCCCACATCTGAAACGCCCCGAGTCTTCCCCAGACTCGGGTCGTCAACCGTACACTCGCTTTTCACCCCGACAGAATTCGTATAAAATTTAAAGCTTTTGGTTCTTCGACTTAAAACGACTTTCAAAAGAAATACATATAAACGCCGCAACGGAAAACTCAATTTAAAACCGGTTTAAATAACTTCACCTTTGTAAAACATAAAAATGAATAGACCGGTCGACACCTGCAAACGTCGGTCGACACTTGAGTTGTCTTGGGTTTTTCATCGGTCGACACTGGCGAATGCCGGTCAACACCATGTTTCTGTCGAGTCTTCTCATCGGTCGACAATAGTAATCACCAGTCGACACTTCTACATTCATTTCAGAGAGTGGTCGACACCTGCTTTCACAGGTCGACACTTTGATCCTCTCTGCCCGCGCAAATCAAACCCTGCAGTCGACACTCTCACTAGTTTTACACTAACCGGTCGACACGCACGGTTGCCGGTCGACACCTCGTTTCTCTCTGCCCGCACAGGTCAAACCCCGCGATCGACACTCACCTTCCAATTTAATCTGACCGATCGACACCTATGAAATTTGATCGAAACTTTACACCAACAACCTAAAAATAATAGTAGTTCCAAAAGAAAACGGACACGAAAACTTCCCCGAATTAGAACTATCGATTGGAAACCTGAATCATTTATTTAAACTCTTTCAAATAGTTTAACAATGTACAAATACATCAATCCTGACTGTCAACATCCACACCCATCTATGCCTCAAATCTAGACACTCGACATAGATCTTTCAAAAATGCAACTCGAAGAAACCTACCTCTCGGCTTCACTACATGGGTCGAGCCATCGTGACAAACTCCACCTGCCGGAACATGGTCGTACGCCACCAACTGCCTACTCATCTCATCTAGGCTCTGGCAACTCAACCGCTGGAAACTCTGCACCTATACCACAGAATACAGAACATAAGTCTAACGCTCAGTAAGCAGTGCAATATGAAGCGTAAAACAATAATGCAATCCTATCACATGCAGTCTCTACATTCTCACTCATGTTGTCACAACCAGTGCCGCGTGGTACAGCAGCACCATGGTGAGGCTGTACTCTCTAGCCACCTCACACCCTGACATGTCGCCATCGTTCCAGTTTCTCCAGCAATGAGGCCCTCAAATCGTACCCACGCGTCTCTCTTCGTACCGCAACCATTCTAGGGTGAGGCTGGATGCACTCGCCACAACACCCTTTAACAAGTCGCCATCGTTCCGGTTCCTCCAGTAACGAGGCCATAGTCACACACCGCTACACGGACACCGCAGCAGCCATCTTAGGGTGACGCTGGACGCACTCGCCACACCACACCCTGGCACGTCGCCACCGTCCCGGTTTCTTCAGCAATGTGGCCTAGCTGCCCACACACACTTCGTCCTCACCACCACACATCGCACTTCACATTCGCACATAAAACCATGCTCAAATTCATTTTCGTTCCCGTTTCAAAAACATGATGTATGTCAAACAATACACACGCACATCACAATCAAACAACACTACCAAACGTTCCTCGGTGTAGGCACACATGCATACATTACTTACCTGGCGTCCTATCTCTCCGTAGTGCTCGTTTCACCCTCATTTTGCTCAACCTACAACAAAACATGTTTTCTTTCAAAATTCATCCCACTACTCTACTTGTGCACTAAAATCACCATACTAGCACAACACTTCACGAACTTGCAAAAATTGCTCACTATTCTATCTCTGATATAAATTCAACATAACTTCCGACCCACATAACTTTTGCGTCGGTTATCAGAATCACCCGATTCTAATGGCCAAACGCTCCAATTATAACCTAGTTCAACACACCAAAAGGGTTTTTGAACCCGACGCTCATAGTCGGGCCAAAAAGTAAAAGTCCGTTTTGTTTTAGTGCTTAAAATCCCACATTCTCCGTCTTTCGATAAAACACAACAATTTCATCATCGGAATCCATCACATTTTTCATCAACAATGTCATAACAAACAATAACCAATCCAATAAACGCTCAAACTCTAGAATCCTAAATCTCAATCTACCAATTTTAATCAAACCCCGATCCTAACCTAAAACAAAACCACTGATACTCAAATCTACCTTAAACCGTTGCAATGGAAGATAAAATGGAGGGAGCGTGGCGTCGATGCAGTAAGGGTCGTCGGAGGGAGGGCTTCGCTCACCTTTTCTTCGTGCGGGTTGGGGGGAGAAAGAATAACAAAGGATGGGGGAGAGTTAGGGTTCCTCCCCCTCTCTGTTACTTACTTTTTATTTATTTTTAAAGTAGTAATAATAATAATAATAACTAATTACTATTTCACCCTCACACTTTAATCTTTTAATCTAACGGCTATCCAAATCGCTTCCGGTCGGATTACTAAAACTTTCTCCCCATAATTAGTCGCGAAATAATTCTCCACCTACACTTACAAATTTTTCACTCTCCATTCCTACCCGAATCCCGCCGATTATCGCCCCGACAACACAAAAATTGATGCCACGAAAATACGGGGTTTTACATCCTCCCTTCCTTAAAAGAATTTCATCCCCAAATTTTACGTACCGAATAGCTCTGGGTACTGTTGCTCTATATCCTAGCGCCTTTCTCAAGTGGTCTCCTCAACACTGTGATTGCGCTATAAAACTTTAACTAAGGGAATCTCCTTGTTATGCAACACTTTCAGCGCTGATCCTAGTATCGCCATTGGCTTCTACTTGTAAGATACCATTGGTCGTACCTCTATATCCTGCTGTGCAACTACCTGAGAAGAATCATGCATGCACTTCCTCAGTATGGAGACATAGAAGACATTATGTATGGCATCCATCGAGGAAGGAACTTGAAGCATGTAGGCGGTCTTCCCAATTCTTTCCGCTACAATGAACGGTCCAACAAAATGAGGGTTGAGCTTTCCTCTCTTCTCGAACCTGACCACTCCCTTGAACGGGGAGATCTTCAGAAATACCTCATCGCTCACGCCAAACTCCAGTTCCCGCCTCCTCCGATCGACATAGCTCTTCTGCCGACTTTGAGTTGCCTCGACCCTCTTCTTTATAATAGCAATCTTGGCGACCGTCTGCTGTAGTATTTCTGGGCCTATAAGTATTGCTTCTCCAATCTCGTACCAGTACAATGGCGACCTGCACTTTCTCCCATACAAAGCCTCGGACGGCGCCATACCAATAGTAAACAGGTAACTGTTATTATATGAGAATTCTACCAATGGCAAGAACCTGCTCCAAGCAGCCTGGAACTCAAATGCACAGGCTCTGAGCATGTCTTCCAGTATCTGTATAGTTCGCTCCGATTGTCAGTCGGTCTGAGGGTGCAAGGCCGTGCTGAATCCCAACTTGGTACTCATGGCCTTATGCATAATCCTTCAAAACTTAGACGTAAACCTGGGGTCTCGGTCCGACAATATGGACACTGGGACCCTATGAAGTTAAACTATCTACTGCATGTATAGTTAAGCGAACTGATCTATCGAGTAAGTCATTCTCACCGGTAAAAAGTGAGATAATTTTGTTAGTCTGTCTACAATCACCCAAATTGCATCGTGGCCCTTAGCAGTCTTTTGCAGTCCGATCACAAAATCCATAGTGACTCGCTCCCACTTCCACTCAAGTATGGGTAATGGCTGAAGCGTCCCCAACAGCCTCTGATGCTCTGCCTTTACCTGCTAGCATACCACCCAAGTCGCGACGTGCTTGGTTATCTCCCGCTTCATATTGGGCCACCAATAGTATTGTTTCAAATCTCTGTACATCTTAGTGCTTCCAAGATGAACAAAGAAGGGAGACGAGTGAGCCTCGGACAATATTTCTCTTTTCAGTTCCTCATTATTCGGGACATACCACCTATCTCGAAACTTTAGAATACCATCCTCCAAATAGCTGAGCTTAGTGCTAGCATTGGCCTCCACACCTGCCTTCAGTCCACTGCACTCTGGGTCAGTCTCTTGGGCCTTCTTAATTCTTTCCAGGATGTTCACCCTCAATGAGATCGCCGACATTGTGGCTGCCAGATCAGAAACCACTTCCAGTTCGAACTCTTTTACCTCAGTTCTCAGCTCGGTAAACATCACTAAAATCATAGCAGACATCAAAGTTGACACTCAGCTCAAGGCGTCCGCTACCACGTTTGTTTTTCCTAGATGATAGTTGATTTATAAGTCGTAGTCTTTAACCAGCTCAAGCCACATCCGTTGTCTTAAGTTTAACTCATTCTGCGTGAAGATGTACTTCAAACTCTGGTGGTCTGAGAAGATTTCGCATTGTTATCCATATAAATAATGCCTCCAGATCTTAGTGCAAAGGCCACCGCTGCCAACTCCAAGTCCTGCGTGGGATGATTCTGCTCGTAGTGCTTCAATTGCCTTGAAGCATAGGCAATCACCCTTCCATTCTGCATCAGCACGCAACCCAAGCCTACCCTAGAGGCGTCGCAATAATTGCTGAACTTCTCCCCCTCTACTGGCAGTACTAGTAAATGGGATGTAGTCAACCTCTGCTTCAACACCTGAAAGCTGTTCTCGCACTCATCGAACTAGCTATACATCATGTTCTTCCTAGTCAATCGAGTCAAAGGGGCTGCGATCTTGGAAAATCTCTTAATGAACCTCTCGTAATATCCTGCCAGCCCTAAAAAACTGTGTATCTCGCTGGCACTGGTCGGTCGTGGCCATTCCTTCACAGACTGAACCTTTGCCGGGTCCACGGAAATACCTTCACCAGAGATAACGTGCCCCAAAAATTTGATCATATTCAGCAAAAATTCTCACTTAGAGAACTTAGCATATAGTTGGTGCTGCCACAGAGTCGTCAGCACGATCCTCAAGTTCTCTCTACGCTCATCTTCACTCCGAAAGTATATCAGAATGTCATCAATGAATATTATCGCAAATATAACCAGTTGCTCCCTGAATACTCAGTTCATCAGTTCCATAAAGGTAGCTGGGGCATTAATTAATCTAAACGAAATCACTAAAAACTCATAGTGTCCGTACCGCATCTAAAAAGCTGTCTTTGGGACATCTTCCTCCCTAACCTTCAACTAATAATAACCGGACCTCAAATCAATTTTAGAGAACACCTGTGCCCCTTGGAGTTGATCAAACAGGTCATCTATCCTGGGCAATGGGTACTTATTCTTCACCATCAACTTGTTCAATTCCCTGTCGTAAACACACATGCGTAGAGATCCGTCCTTCTTTTTAACAAAAAGCACCAGTGCACCCCACGACAAAAAACTAGGCTGTATGAAGCCCTTATCCGTCAACTCCTCTAATTGTGCCATTAACTCTTTCAACTCGGTAAGCACTAGGCTGTACGGGTTCTTGCACACTAGCTCAGTCCCAGGGTACACGTCGATAACGAACTCAATTTCCTTGTCAGGCGGCAGACTTGGCAGATCCAGAAGAGATACCCCCGAAAAATCTTGCACAATGGGGATGTCCTGGAGTTGAGCCTTGCCCTGAAACTGCACGTCCATGACACTAGCTAAGAAGCCTATGCATCCACCTCGTAACAACTGTTGGGCTCTCCTAGATGACACTGCCGATATTCTACTCAAAACCTTTCCCGCCCTGAAAGAACAACCCTTTCTACTCGGGAGCCAAAAGTGGATCTCTCTGATCCTGCAATCTATTGTGGCAGAAGGCCTAGACATCAAATCCATCCCCAAAATAGCCTCATATCCCTTCATGTCGAGTATGATCAGATCCGCGTACAACCGTTTTTCTCCCACTATAACAATATCACCTTGTACCACTTGATCTGACTATAGGCATTCCCCCAACGGCAACAATACATCATAGAACTGGCCAGCATAGCTGAGCAATAGATTCGCCTTGACCACGAAGGCAGTAGACACAAACAAAGCCGTAGCACCCGTATCGACAAAAGTATAAGCCGTCATGCCTGAATTAAGAATCTACTAGAAATCACCGATGGCTGGGCAGCATCGTCCGGCTCAACGAGCCCGAAGACTCTTGGTGTCACTCTCGTTGGGGCCTTGCTCAAATTCGGGCAACACCTAGCAAAATGCCCCACTTCGTTGCAATTGAAGCACCGACTCTGTCGTGGCTTCTGACAATCTCTGGACATGTGGCCTGCCTCGCCACAGTTGTAGCATCGCCTTGCACCTCCCCTGCACTCACCGGGGTGACTCCTTTGGCACTTAGAGCATACCAGAAACTGTCCTGGTCTCTGAAGTCGCTTGTTGCTCCCCTGACTGTTAGAGTTGTCACCCACCTCTTCAAGCCCTTTTGCTGAGACGACTCCTCTACGCGCGATTGCGACAACAGTTCTTTGAAATATCTCCTAGGCTGTTCTTTAGGCAGCTCTCTGTAACTAGAAAGGTTCGTCCTAACCTCCTCAATGAAGAGACCGGTCATAATCTATCATGTTTCCATACTTTGAATCCACATTTCAGCACTAAATGGGTTCGAAGATGATCTGTCGAACACTGGGGGTCTGAGCCATGGCAACCTATCACCCCCACGATCCATTGAAGCCTGGGCACTAGACTTGCCATAGTCCTCCCTACTCATAAACTGCTCCAGCTACTGTGACTGGCAGTTTACCAACTCGGTAAGCTGTCTAATGGCGTCATCCATATCGCCTACAGCTTTACGCGTCTCTCTAACCATAACGTTAAACCTATGCACCACAACATCTAGTGAGTCTAAAACGAAACTACCAGGGCTCTAAGAAATACTTACAGTTGGTAGAGCACTGCCATGCATCGACTGTTGGTATTAGGAGATCTATCAAATGACGTCGACCTCGTACCTCTTACACTTGTACCATACCCCCTTCCCACCTATTAACCGTCCCCTCTACCTTTCCCACAAGTGGTGTGGGAATTGTGACAGGCACTTTTGCCTTCACAATCTCACCCCTCCTCTGAGGGGTCCGACATCCTCGTCGCCCACGCTTTTGGTTAGGCAAAGCCTCTGATACCATATGTGTAACGCCCCAAAAACCTACCCGTTTCCGGTTTGTTCATTGGCCCAACTCCACATCTGTAACGCTCCGAGTCATTCCCTGACCTAGGTTGTCAACCATACGCTCGCTTCTAACCCAACAAAATTCGTATAAAATTTAAAGCTTTTGGTTTTTCAATTCAAAACGACTTCCAAAAGAAATACATGTGAACGCCGCAGCGGAAAACTCAATTTAAAACCGGTTTAAATAACTTCACCTTTGTAAAACATAGAAATGAAGAGACCGGTCGACATTTGCAAAAGCCAGTCAACACTTGAGTTGTCTTAGGTTTTTCATTGGTCGACACTGGCGAGCGCCCGTTGACACCAAATATCTCTCAAGTCTTCTCGTCGGTTGACACTAGGAATCACCATTCGACACTTCTACATTCATTTCAGAGACTTATCGACACACACTTTCATAGGTCGACACTTTGATCCTTTATGCCCAGGCAGGCCAAACCCCGCGGTCGACGCTCTCACTGATTTTACACTAACCGAATGACACCCACGGTCGCTGGTCGACACCTCGTTTCTCTCTGCCTGCATTGGTCGAACCTTGCGGTCGACACTCACCTTCCAATTTACACTGACTAGTTAACACCTATTTACTTCAGTCGACCCTTTACACCAGTAGCCTAAATATAATAGCAGTTCTAAAAGAAAACAGACACGAAAACTTCCCCGAATTAAAACTACCAATTGAAAACCTGAATCATTCATTTAAACACTTTCAAATAGTTTAACAATGTACCTATACATCAATCCTGACTATCACCATCCACATCCATCTATGCCTCAAACCTAGACACTCGACATAGATCTCTCAAAAACGCAACTCGCAAAAACCTACCTCCCGGCTTCACTCCACGGGTCGGGCCGCCGTGACAAACTCCACCTGCCGGCACACGATCGTATGCCGTCAACCGTCTACTCATCTCGTCTAGGCTCTGGCAACTCACCCGCTGGAAACTGTGCACCTACACCATGGAACACACAACATAAGACTAACGCTTAGTAAGCAGGTCTCTACATTATCACTGATGTTGTCCCAACCGGTGGAGCGTGGTACGGCCACACCATGGTGAGGCTTGACTCTTTAGCCACCTCACACCCTGGCATATCGCCATCGTCCCAGTTTCTCCAACCACCAGGCCCTCAAACCGTACCCATGCGTCACTCTACGCACCGCAACCATTCCATGGTGATGCCGAACACACTCGCCACACCACCCTCTAGCATGTCGCCATCGTCCCGGTTCCTTCATCAACGAGGCCATAGTCACACACCACCACACGCACGCCACAGCAGCTACTTAGGGTGAGGCTGGACGCACTCACCACACCACACCCTGACACGTCGCCACCTTCCCAGTTCCTCCAGCAACGTGGCCTAGCTGCCCACACACACATCGTCCTCACTACCATACATCGCACTTCATATTCACACATAAAACCATGCTAAAATTCATTTTCGTTCCCGTTACAAAAACATTATGCATGCCAAACAATACACAAGCACATCACAATCAAACAACACTACCAAACGTTCCTCGGTGTAGGCCCACCTGGGCAAAACACATTCATACACTACTTACCTGCCGTCCTTGCTCTCCATGGGGATCGTTTCACCCGAAACTTGCTCAACCTACAACAAAACATGTTTTCCGTCAAAATTCATCTCATTACTCTACTTGTACACTAAAATCACCATACCAGCACAACACTTCACGAACTCGCCCAAATCGCTCACTAGCCTAGCTCGGCTCTAAATTCAACATAACTTCCGACGCACATAACGTTTGTATCGGTTATCAGAATCGCCTGATTCTAGCAGCCAAACAATCTAATCATAACCTAGTTCAACACATTAAAAGGGTATTTGAACCCGACGCTTGTAGCCCTGCTGGAAATTCAAAGTTAGTTTCGTTTTAGTGCTTAAAATCCCACATTTTTCGTCTTTCGATAAAACTCAACAATTTCCCCATCAATCCATCACATTTATCGTCAACAATGTCATAACAAACAATAACCAATCCAATTAACGCTTCAACTCTAAAACCTTAAATCTCAATCTACCAATTTTTATCAAACTCTAATCCTAACCCAAAACAAAACCACTAATCATCAAACCTATCTTAAACTGTTGCAGTGGAAGGTAAAACGGAGGGAGCGTGGTGTCGATATAGTAAGGGTCGCTGGAGGGATGGCTTTGCTCACCTTTTCTACGTGCGGGTTGGGGGGAGAAAGAATAATAGAGGAGGGGGGAGAGTTACGGTTCCTCCCTCTCTCTGTTACTTACTTTTTATTTATTTTAATAATAATAATAGTAATAACTAATTACTATTTCACCGTTACACTTTAATCTTTTAATTCAACAGCTATCCAAACCGTTTCTGGTCAAATTACTAAAATTTTCTCCCTACCAATAATCTCGAAATAATTCTCTACCTACCCTTAAAAATTTTTTGCTCTCCATTTTGACATTATTCTCGCTGATTATCGACCCGACAACCCAAAAATTGATGCGACGAAAATACTGGGTGTTACATCCTCCCTTGCTTAAAAGAATTTTGTCCCTAAAATTTTATGTACCGTATAGCTCTGGATACTGTTGCTCCATTTCCTGCTGCCTTTCCTAAGTAGTCTCCTCGACACTGTGATCGCACCATAAAACTTTGACCAAGGGAATCTCCTTGTTTCGAATCACTTTCAACGCTGATCCTAGTATCGCCACTGGCGTTTCCTCATATGATAGCGTCGGTCGTACCTTTATATTATGTTGTGCAACCCCCTGAGAAGGATCACACATGCACTTCCTCAGCATGGAGACATGGAAGACATTATGTATGGCATCCATCGAGGAAGGCAGTTGAAGCTAGTAGGCGGTCTTCCCAATTCTTTCCACCACAGGGAACAGTCCAACAAAACGAGGGTTAAGTGGTCCTTGCTTCACGAACCTGACCATTCTCTTGAACGGGGAGATCTTTAGAAATACATCATCGCCCATGCCAAACTCCAGTTCTTGCCTCCTCCGATCGACATAGCTCTTCTGCCGACTTTGAGCTGCCTCGACCTTATTCTTTATAATAGCAATATTGTCGACAGTCTGTTACAGTATTTCTGGGCCGATAAGTCATGCTTTTTCAACCTTGTCCTAGTACAATAGTGACCTGCACTTTCTCCAATACAAAGCCTCGTACGACGTCATGCCAATGGCAGAGTGGTAACTGTTATTATATAAGAATTCTACCAACAGCAAGAACCTGCTCCAAGCCGCCTGGAACTCCAACACACAGGCTCTGAGCATGTCTTCCAGTATCTGTATAGTTCACTCCAATTGTCCGTCGGTCATGAAATCTGACTATCTCCTGCATGTACAATTGAGCGAACTGATTCATCAAGTAAGTCAATCTCACCAGTAAAAAGTGAGATGATTTGGTTAGTCTCTCTACATTCAACCAAATTGCATCGTGGCCCTTACCAGTCTTTGGCAGTCCGACCACAAAATCCATAGTGAACGGCTGCCACTTCCACTTAAGTATGGGTAATAGCTGAAGCGTCTCCAATGGCCTTCGATGCTCTGTCTTTACCTGCTGGCATAACACGCAAGTCTCGACGTGCTTGGCTATCTCCCGCTTAATATTGGGCCACTAATAGTGTTGTTTCAAATCTCTGTACATCTTAGTTCTTCCACGATGCACAGAGAAGGTAGACGAGTGAGCCTCGGACAATATTTCTCTTTTTAGCTCCTAATTATTCGGGACATACAAACTATCTCGAAACTTTAGAATCTCATCATCTGAATAGCTGAGCTCAGTGCTAGCATTGGCCTCTACACTTGCCTTCAGTCCACTACACTCTGGGTCAGTCTCTTGGGTCTGCTTAATTCTTTCCAAGACGATCGGCCTCAATTACATCGCCGACATTGTGGCTGCCAGATCAGAAACCACTTCCAGGCCGAACTCTTGTACCTCAGTTCTCATCTCGGTAGACATCACTAAAATCATAGTAGACATCGAATATGACACTCGACTCAAGGCATCCGCTACCACGTTTGCTTTTCCTAGATGATACTTGATTTCCAAGTCGTAGTCTTTAACCAGCTTAAACCACCTCCTTTGTCTCAAGTTTAGCTCATTCTGCGCGAATATGTACTTCAAACTCTAGCGGTCCGAGAAGATTTTGCATTGTTGTCCATATAAATAATGCCTCCAGATCTTAAGTGCGAAGACCACCACTGCCAACTTCAAGTCATGCGTGGGATAATTCTGCTCGTAGAGCATTAGTTACCTCGAAGCATAGGCAATCATCCTTCCATTCTGCATCAGCATGCAACCCAAGCATACCCTAGAGGCGTCGCAATAAATGCTAAACTTCTCTCCCTCTACTGGTAGTACTAGCAAAGTGGCTGTAGTCAACCTCTGCTTCAACGCCTGAAAGTTGTCCTCGCACTCATCGGACCAGCTATACAGCAAGTTCTCCCTAGTCAATCGAGTCAAAGGGGCTGCGATCTAGGAAAATCCCTCAATGAACCTCCGGTAATATCCTACCAGCCCCAGAAAACTACGTATGTCGCTGGCACTGGTCAGTCGTGGCCATTCCTTCACAGACTGAACATTTGCCGGCTCCACGGAAATACGTTCACCAAAGATAACATGCCCCAAAAATTTGATCATGTCCAGCCAAAATTCGCACTTAGAGAACTTAGCATACAGTTGGTGCTGCATCAAAGTTGTCAGCATGATCCTCAAGTGCTCTCTGTGCTTATCTTCACTCCGAGAGTATATCAGGATGTCATCAATGAATACTATCACGAATCTATCAAGTTGCTCACTGAAGACTCTGTTCATCAACTCCATAGAGGCAGCTGAGGCATTAGTTAGTTCGAACGACATCACTAAAAACTCGTAGTGTCCGTGCCACGTCCGGAAAGCTGTCTTCAGGACATCTTCCTCCCTAACCTTCAATTCGTAATAACCGGAGCTAAAATCAATTTTAGAGAACACCTGTGCCCCCTGAAGTTGATCAAACAGGTCATATATCCTGGTCAACGGGTACTTATTCTTCACCGTCATTTTGTTCAGTTCCCTATAGTCAACACACATGCGTAGAGATCCGTCCTTCTTTTAACAAAATGCACTGGTGCACCCCACGGCAAAAAACTAGGGAGTATAAAGCCCTTATCCGTCAACGCCTCTAATTGTGCCCTTAACTCTTTCAACTCGGTAGGCGCCAGCCTGTACGGGTTCTTGCACACTGGCTCAGCCCCAGGGTACACGTCGATAACAAACTCAACTTTCCTGTTAGGGGGCAGACCTGGCAGATCCTCAAGAAATACCTCCGGAAGATCTTGCACAATAGGGATGTCCTAGAGTTGAGCCTTGCCCTGAAGCTGCTCGTCCATGACACTAGCTAAGAAATTCATGCATCCACCTCGTAACAACTGTTGGGCTCTCCTAGACGACACTGTCAATATTCTACTCAAACCTTTTCCTGCCCTGACAGAACAACACTCTCCTCTCGGGAACCGAAAGTTGATCTCTCTAGTCCTACAATCTATTGTGGCAAAATTCCTAGCCAGCCAATTCATCCCCAAAAGAGCCTCATATCCCTTCATGTCGAGTATGATCAGTCCGCGTACAACCGTTTTTCTCCCACTATAACAATATCACCTTATACAATTTAATCTGAGTATAGGCGCTCCCCCGACGGCAACAATACATTATAGAACTGCCCAGCATAGCTGGTCACTATATTCGCCTTGACCATAAAGGCAATGGATACAAACGAATGAGTAGCACCCGTATCGACAAAAGTATAAGCCGGCATGCACGGAATAAGAATGTTACCTGAAATCACCGATGGCTGGGCGGCATCGTCCGGCTCAATGAGGGCGAAGACTTTTGGTGTCACTCTTGCTGGGGCTTTGCTCAAATTTGGGCAACTGCTAACAAAATGCCCCTCTTTGTTGCAATTGAAGCACCGACTCTGTCGCGGCTTCTGACAATCTCTGAACATGTGGCTTGCCTCACCACAGTTGTAGCATCGCCCTGCACCTTCCCTGCACTCACTGAGGAGACTCTTTTGGCACTTAGGGCATACTAGAAGCTGTCCTGGTCCCTGAGCTCGCTTGTTGCTCCCATGACTGTTAGAGTTGTCACCGGACCTCTTCAGGCCTTTTCGTTGAGACGACTCCTCACCGCTTGATTGCGGCAACAGTTCTTTGAAATATCTACTAGGATGTTCTTTAGGCAGCTCTCTATAACTAGGAAGCTTCGTCCTCGCCTCCTCAATGTCTAGCGCCTTTGCCACCACCTCCTCGTAAGGCACCCCTTGTGTCCCCGCTATCCGCATGCCCATGTATATATCTGGCTTCAGGCCCTGTACAAATTGGTGCACTTTGTTCTCGTTCGGACTCACCAGATGATTAGCAAACCAAGATAGCGCCTCGAATTGTCTCACATATTCGGCCACTGTACCTGTCATCCTTTACTTGGCAAACTCAATCAGCTTCTGGGTTCTGACTGAGCGGCTAAAATACTTGCCGAATAACGTTGTCTTAAATTCCTCCAAGGTCATGGACTTCACATCGGTGGTCGCCCTCATAAAATTCCACGAAAATCGGCCATCATTGGCAAGGTGGAATGCCGCACTTGATACCCTGTCCTGCTCATCTACCTTGGCATAATCCATCATGTCTTCCATACTTTGAATCGACTCCTCAGCACTAAGTGGGTCCGAAGATGATCCATCGAACAATGGGGGTCTGAGCTGGTGCAACCTATCACCCCCACACTCCGTTGAAGTCTGGGCACTAGACTGGCACTGGTCCTCCCTATTCATAAACCGCTCCAGCTGCTGTGACTGGCGGTTTACCAACTCTGTAAGCTGTCTAATGGCGCCATCAATATCGCCTACAGCTCTACACGTCTCTCTAACCATAACGTTAAACTTGTACACCACAACATCTAGTGAGTTTAAAATGAAACTACTAGGGCTCTAAGAAATACTTACAGTTGGTGGAGCACTCCCATGCATCGGCTGGTGGTATTAGGAGATCCATCAAACGACGTCGACCCCGTGGCTCTTACACTCGTACCATACCTCATTCCCACCAATTAACCGTCTTCTCTACCTTTCCCCCAAGCTGTGTGGGAATTGTGACAGGCCCTATTGCCTTCACAATCTCACCCCTAATCTGAGGGTCCCGACATCTTCGTCGGCCAGACTTCCGGTTAGGCAAAGGCTCTGATACCATATATGTAACGAGTCGATAACCTATCTGTTTCTGGTTCGTTCACTTCCACGGCTCCACATCTGTAATGTCTGAAGTTGTCCCCAGACCCGGGTCATCAACCGTACACTCGCTTCTCATCCCAACAGAATTCGTATAAAATTTAAAGCTTTTGGTTATTCGACTCAAAACGACTTCCAAAAGAAATACATATGAACGCCGCAGCAGAAAACTCAATTTAAAACCGGTTTAAATAACTTCACCTTTGTAAAACATAGAAATGAAGAGACCAGTCGACACCTGCAAATGTCGGTCGACACTTGAGTTGTCTTGGGTTTTTCATCGGTCAACATTGGCGAACGCTGGTCGACACCACGTTTCAAGTGGGTCTTCTCATCGGTCGACACTAGGAATCACCGGTCGACACTTCTACATTCATTTCAGAGAGTGGTCGACACCTACTTTCACAGGTCGACACTTTGATCCTCTCTACCCACGCAAGTCGAACCCCGCGGTCGACACTATCACTGATTTTACACTAACCGGTCGACACCCACGGTTGCCGGTCGACACCTCGTTTCTCTCTGCCCTAACAAGTTGAACCCCGCGGTCGACACCTATAGACTTAGGTCGACACTTTACACCAGTAGCCTAAAAATAAAAGCAGTTCCAAAAGAAAATAGACATGAAAACTTTGCCGAATTAAAACTACCAATGGAAAACCTGAATCATTCATTTAAACTCTTTCAAATAGTTTAACAATGTACTTATACATCAATACTGACTATCAACATCCACACCCACCGATGCCTCAAACCTAGACACTCGACATAGATCTCTCAAAAACGCAACTCGAAGAAACCTACCTCCCGGCTTCACTCCACGGGTCGGGCCACCGTGACAAACTCCCCCTGCCGGCACACGATCTTACGCCGCTAACCGCCTACTCATCTCGTCTAATATCTGGCAACTCACCCGCTGGAAACTCTACACCTACACCACGGAACACACAACATAAGACTAACGCTCAGTAAGCAGTTCAATATGAAGTGTAAAACGACAATGCAATCCTATCACATCCAGTCTCTACATTCTCACTCATGTTGTCACATTTGGTACCGCGTGGTACGGTCGCACCATGGTAAGGCTGGACTCTCTCGCCACCTCACACTCTGGTACGTCGCCATCGTCCCTGTTTCTCCACCAACGAAGCCCTCAAACCGTATCCACGCGTCACTCTATGCACCGCAACCATTCCAAGGTAAGGCTGGACGCACTCGCCACACCACCCACTGGCACGTCGCCATTGTCCCAGTTCCTCCCGCAACGACGCCATAGTCGCACACCACAACACGCATGCCACAGCAGCCATTCGGGGGTGAGGCTGTATGTACTCGCCACACTACACCATGGCACGTTGCCACTGTCCCGATTCCTCCAGCAACGAGGCCTAGCTGCCCACACACACATCGTGCTCACCACCACACATCACACTTCACATTCACACATGAAACCATGCTCAAATTCATTTTCGTTCCTGTTTCAAAAACATGATGCATGCCAAACAACACACACGTACATCACAATCAACCAACACTACCTAACATTCCTCGGAGTAGGCCCACCTGGGCAAAACACATGCATACACTACTTACCTGGCATCTTAGCTCTTCGTGGTACTCGTTTCACCTGAAACTTGCTAAACCTATAACAAAACCCGTTTTTCGTCAAAATTCATCCCACTACTCTACTTGTGCACTAAAATCACCATACTAGCACAACACTTCACGAACATACCAAAATCGCTCACTAGCCTATCTCGGCTCCAAATTCCACCTAAGTTCCGATGCGCATAACTTTTGCGTTGGTTATCGGAATCACCCGATTCCAGCAGCCAAACGGTGCAATCATAACCTAGTTCAACACACCAAAAGGGTTTTTGAACCCGACGCTCGTAGCCTGGCCAAAAAGTAAAAGTCAGTTTCGTTTTATTGCTTAAAATCCCACATTCTCCGTCTTATGATAAAACTCAACAATTCCCTCATCATTCCATCACATTTATTGGCAACAATGTCATAACAAACAATAATCAATCCAATAAACACTTCAACTCTAAAACCCTAAATCTCAATCTACCAATTTTTATCAAACTATAATACTAACCCAAAACAAAACCACAAATACAAAAATTTACCTTAAACTATTGCAGTGAAAGGTAAAACGGAGGGAGCGTGGCGTCGATGCAGCAAGGGTCGCTAGACGGAGGGCTTCGCTCACCTTTCCTTTGTACGGGTTGGGGGGAGAAAGAATAACAGAGGAGGGGGAGAGTTACGGTTCCTCCCCCTCTATGTTACTTACTTTTTATTTATTTTTAAAATAATAATAATAATAATAAATACTAATTTCTATTTCACCTTCACACTTTAATCTTTTAATCCAACGGCTATCCAAACCGCTTCCGATCAGATTTTGAAAATTTTCTCCCCACCATTAGTCTCGAAATAATTCCTCACCTACTATTACAAATTTTTTGCTCTCCATTCCTACTCGAATCTTGTCGATTATCGCCCCAACAACCCAAAAATTGATGCCACGAAAATACGGGGTGTTACACTTGTTTACAAAAGTCATTATCCAATTCAAACAATGGTTCATCTAAAGGGTAGATGACCTCTTCTTCTGACTTTTCTTCTTCCTGTCTTAAGGATTCTTCCATAGGTTTGGTTTGAATGGTTGCTAGGATAGGGGGCTCTACAAGACTACCTCTAAAAAATTCACCATAATTAATGTTCTTTGATTCCTCATATGTATAGGTGGTCTTTTTTTTCCTACTAAAAGAGCTAAGGAAATCGTCTTGACAGGGACCTTGCCTATGGGAAGACTTGACTACTCTAGAGCAATTTGGCCCATACCAATAGTCTTGTTCTTGTGTACTTGGTGCAAACTTTTTTTCCAAAAGCCTTTTCATGGCTCTCCAAGTACAAATTTCTTCCTCACCATTTCTTCTTCTTTTAGCTAAAAGATTTTCCCACCAATAACCGACATAATCAATTAGCTTCTTAGAAGTTAATTTTATTTTTCCTTTCTCCCAATAATCCTCATAAGAAAAGTACTCTTCAACCAATTCAATCTAAGAGTAATACTCATCACTATCCAAGGTTCCTCTAAAATAGGGTATACTATAAGGTTTATCAAATTCATGGTGACCATTGGAAGTTCTATGGGTTGGTCTTCTCGGGGGTTCAATTTTATCATTGGTGTGGTTCTTTGTGAAGTCCTTTATGGTGATTTGGTCCAACATTATCCAACACAGATTTCAAGCTTAGACTTATGTCCTTGACTTGTTGTCCTAGGTCACTGAACTCTTTGGTTAACCCTTTAATTTGTTCATGAATATTAGGCTTATCATGGTTCGGTTCTTGACCTAAGTTTCCGTTTGCTTCATGGATAACTCTACCTCTTGCTTTCGTTTTCTAAATCTTTGGAAAAGGGAAATTAATTAGGCTATGCTTTAATTCCTAATGATTAGGAAAGATAAGATATCCTAACTAAAGTATTATCCTAAATGTTCATGTAATACTTTTCGGTTTTCAACCTTGTCTTTTCTCTCTTTATTTTATTTTTTATTTTTTTATTTTTTTTTTACAATAAGAACTAAAATAAAAACACAAGTACTAATTGAGTGAAACGGAAGTAGATTGGTTCTTAGGGAACATGCAATTAGATTAAACTAACAAGTCTAAAACATTGCTCAACTAACTCTCTAGTTTGATGTAAAGTTCATGTAATTATCAAAATTGACAATAGTTTTAGCTCTAGTTTGCTCCAAGTAATTTAGCAATAAGTGAGCAACATAAAACATCAAATTAGGATTAATATTCAGCAAAAATTTTGTGCCTTGAAACAACTTTCAGCCATGTTTAAAGTGGTCCCCCACTATCAACATCAATTTTGCCATTTTTGCACACACAAAAACTATTTTGTCATAAGTATGTCTTTCTTTACTAAAAATAGCAAGTATTTTGAATTTTAAAGCCAATCAAACAACAAGAGACATATGCTTCAGCTGAATGATATGTTAACTTAAGTCTAGGCAAGTTATAGGCTAGGGTTTATGCAGAAAACAACTCCAACATATCACAAATTTAAAAGCTATTCTTGGTTTTCAGCAAGTAGGAAATTTAAATGTTTTAAACACAAAAACCAGCAAGCTAAAAGCAATATTCAGGGTATTGAATGTGTAAACTCACGCCTTAACAAATTCATAGGCATGCTGGAAGAAAATCATTGTAGGAATAAGCACAAAACAGTAGCACAACAACAATACTTAAGGAAAGAAACACAAATGCTTTTCGGTTGAGATTATGTTGTTCCGTTTTGGGCCATTCAACAGCAGCAACAAACAGCACATGATGTTAAGTAAATGTGTTAACTTTAACCTAAAGATCATTCAAACTTTGCTGTGAGAAAATTCTTGCGTCAGCAAATACAGCAGCAAAACATCACCAATGTTCGGAAAAACCAGTAAGCAGAAAAATAGAATTTGAAAACTAGTTTGAGCAAATTTTAAAACATGATTTAACACTCCATTAATCCTACTTCTCTCAAGTTGTTTAATCTTCAAAATGTTATAAAATTATGCTTTTACTTGCTGCAAGAAAAGCCAAATCGAAACAAAATAGTTTGATGCTCGAAGTTCTGGTTAAAAAAAAATTTTTACACAGTTCTTAAAAACCATAATGTTTACTCGTTTTCATCCTCTGAACAGCAAGGTAGAATGCAAGATTCACGATATTAAACTTTAAGTTTTAGATCTTAACATGCTATTAAACATTTTGGAGAGATAGTTATGCAACAAAAAGTAAATGACAGCAGCATTTAGCAGCAAAACGAAAACACATAAAAGCAGTGTTCTGGTTTTAGCAGAAAACAGAATGTGTAACCAATTTAAACCAGAAAGATAACTGATTAATCACAACAATAACGAGCTAAACTATCATGTTTAAGATGCCAATATTATAAATGACATGCTGGAACAAGATTTAAGCAATAAACACAGCAATAACAGCAACAAAAACAAAAAACAGCAAAGGCTTCTCAAAATGCAGCAGCAAATGGGTTTCCGATTTATGAAATAATTTTGCAGCAACTAAAATGGTGATATTTTAGTTTTATACCTTCATGTTTGGACCTTTAGCAAGTTGATAAACATGCTGCAAGTGATTTTGAGCACAGTAAACAACACACACAAAAGCAAAACAGAAATTAAATAGGAAATAGAAAACATATTTTCTGGTTTTCTTGTTTTGAGTAAAACAGAAAATAACCACCGAAACAGCAAACTAAATGCAAAATTAAGATGTTAATCCTTTATGATCACGTGCTAACATGATAATAAAGTGTGCTGTGAAGATAAGTAAGCAAAATAAGGTGAAATACAGCAGCAGCTAATAGCAAATAGCAAGTGAGAGCAGAGCAGTATTTTTTTTTTTTTAAAAACACAACAGCAGTGGGTTTCCATTTATAAAACAGATTGCAGCCACTAAATAGTTAATATTCAGACAGAGAACTTCATGCTTAGAGGCTTAACTAGTGGAATATCATGCTGAAGAAATTTAAACGAAAACAAGAAGCAGATTATGCAGCAAAAACAGAAATACATCAACAAAAACAGTAAATAGAACAACATAACCCGGTTTTTGAGAAAATGTTTTCAGCTATCCAAATAAGCTTAGGAACGCAATCCAACCTAATTTCTAGCACTTCAAGGGGACTTCCTATGCACTGATACCAAATGTTGTGGTGTAGCCCTGCAAAGGTCATTAGAACACAAAGGACATCGTTAGCCCTCTTAGTGCTCGGCCAAGATGAGGAGACCTCAAATGGTGGCCGAAGTTTAACAAGTAAAATAACTTGAAAGAGTCGATTATATATGTGTTGCTTGGAGTGATTCTTGTGCTGTGAGTGAGGTGAGTGATGGTGGAAGAGGTGATTCAAATACTTAAAGAAAAGAAAATAAAATAAAACAACATTCTTAAGTCGGTCACTAAGCAAGTTCATGCTCTTGACATTACGTTCTTTCTAAGGAAAAAATCTCGATCTTGAGGAACCGATTAGGTCCACTTTCTCTTGCCACCAACCCATCAAGAGTTGAGAGAAATGTGAAGCTTTAAGATCCTTCAAGCAACCTTGAGCTTGAGGAAATGGAGGGGCAACTCCATTCGGTTGTTGCAACCGAATCCTTACCTGGAAGCTTCACTTCTTCTTGTTTTTCTTCAACACAAAATGGGCTATTTTCATTCAAAAAAACCATGTTTACATGCCCTAATATCCATGATATTCACATACCTAAGATGGTGGAGCTTAGTGAGGTTTGAAGATGCAAGAAAACCGTTGGAGACATTTGGCCAAGAATGGTCTTTTGTCCACTTGGATGGCTGAGATGAGGAGTGAGTTTTGATCCAATAGAGGTGAGCTGCCAAGTCATTGATACATGTCTTCTTCCTAAAAGTGAAACTCCAACACAAGTACTCCAAGTAGGTGGCCTTGCCTTGGCCAAAAAGGGAAAGGTGGTCCCCTTCAAAAGTGGTGCCAATTTGGAGCTTCTATCCTTGACCTTGTGGCTGTTTTCCTTGCATGGGCTTTGTGGGCTTCTTTTGGTTGTTAAATCAAGTCCAAACCATCTACTAATCTAGCATACATCTAACCCTAGATGCCTAACATGAATGCTTTAATAAATTATAACAAGAAGGCCAATGTTTGCCCGATTAGTTCAAAAGAAAATTACACAAAAACTATAGCGTGAGAAGACAAATTTCCATATGATCTTGATACTTTCTTCAACTGTGAAGTCCATGAGATTGGTGATGGTACTTGCATTGATCTTCTATTCCAAGTCCTTAATAAAGTCTTGAATCTGTTAAGTATTTTCATTCATGTGCTTTAAGCTTCCACTCTATGCTTTTCAAGAAGTCTTTACCTATAACAGAAATAGAATTGTAAGCAATTAAGTAAAGTAAAGTTTGGGCCTTTGATTTGGGTTGAGTGAGTGGGCGTTGGGGCACATCAAGTATGCATGTTGCCTTCGGGCCTACATCATGGAATAGTAGGGTATATTGCATGTTTATTGTATATTGTGGATGTCATGCATCAAGTTTTGAAAAGAATACGAAAATTAATTTACATGTGTTTTGCGAAATGGTATGCTATGATACGAAACGAGAACAAAACTAACAGTTATGATTCTTTGAGGGAAGTAATTCACCCATCAAATGAGCATGAGAATTGATGATTTGGGAAAACAGATCCACTTCCCATCTAGTATGAGGATCAGACCACGTAACAAAACGAGAACAAAATAAGAATGAAAACGAGAACAAAATGTGTATGTAAAAACTTCATATTTAGGATTCATGTATTATTTTCATTTCATACATTACTATACTTACTTAGCATTAGGATAATAGATAAATTCTATGATGTAGGTGACGACGAGATAGTTTGTGAGTTTACAGACCAGGCTTAGGATAAAGAGGCAGTTGGAGTAGTACGCTCATGCGACGATTAGGCCATCTGTTAGGGCGATTTAACTATGGAGCTTATGTATAGTTTTTCTTGAGATAGATATAATTTTTTAGTCATTTTGATGCATAGTTGGGTTTTAAACGCCAATTTTGAGTCGTCTTGATGTATAAACATATTTTAAAGTTATTTGAGAAAAATACAGGTATTTAAGTTTCAATTATTTAAACGTATTTTTTTCATTTTTTTTAAAGTGGTAAATTTTAGTTAAATCTACTAGTATAAAGTGTCGACCTGTATACATAGGTGTCGACCGAACTAGGTAAATGTTGACCGCGATGGTCGAGCTACGAATGCAGAACCAAACTAAGTGTCGACCTATGTGTGTAGGTGTCGACATAAGGTTCGACTGGTGCAAACAGAGAGGATTAGGGTGTCGACTTGTGCAATCAGGTGACGACCGTAAGGTTTGATCGGTGTAAATAGAGAGAATTAGGGTGTTGACCTGTACAAATAGGCGTCGACTTGTGCAAACAGATGCAAACGAGGTGCCGACCTATGTATATAGGTGTCGACCGAAGATTACAAAGGTCGACCGGGATCCTTTTTATTGTTTTAAAATTTGAAATTTGCCTAGTTTTTCATATAATGAGTCCTCCACGCAGGAGTTGTCTTCCGCGGCAAAGGTTTAAATATTTTAAATGATGACGTCTTAAGGTAATGAGTAGATTTTAAACATTTCTTGAATTTTTTGTACGATTACGTAGTTGAGTGTCAATTCCAGTTTTAGACAACTAGGGTCAGTATGAGTCACTAGTTCAGATCAGCGAACTGGGTTCACATAACTCGTGGCGCTACAAGAGGAAGGCTCGATCATCGGCGAGGAGAAGGCCGAAAAAACCGGCGTCAAACCGTCACCGCAGGAGGGATTGTCGTCTGAGGCGGAGCTCGTCTTCGGGGTTTGCTCTCGGGCCTTGTCTGAAGAATAGAACGAGTGGCTTCCACGGGAAGCCACCCTTCTGTTATTATTATTTTTTCAATAAAACAAATTACCAATACGCCCTTACGCTTTATTCCCTTGAAAATTCTACCAATTCTCATCCTTTCGTCTTTAAAATTCACAAACTTTCTTTAGAGTTCATTCCTAACTTTTCTCTAATTAATTATTCGGTTAAATCTTTCGCGCAACTTATGCGGGACCTTAATTAGCACGGAAAAATTTTCGGGTTACTACATCCCTCTCACCTTATAAGAATTTTGTACTCAAAATTTACGTACCGAATAGCTTCGGGTACTGCTGCTCCATGTTCTGCCGCCTTTCCCAAGTGGTCTCCTACATGCTGTGATTGCAGCACAAAACTTTAACTAGGGCAACCTTCTTGTTGCACAATACTTTTATAGCCGATCCTATAATTCTCACTAGCTTCTCCTCGTAAGTCAGTGTTGGCTGAATCTCTATATCCTCCCGTGCTACCACCTAAGAAGGATCACGCATGCACTTCCTCAGCATAGAAACCTGGAAGACATCGTGAATGACATCCATCATTAGGGGCCACTGAAGCTTGTAGGTGATTCTCCCTATTCTCTTGATGATCGGAAATGGTCCAACGTAACGAGGGTTGAGCTTCTCTTTTTTTCAAAATCTGACCAGTCTTTATAGCAGGGAGATCTTCAAAAATACCTCGTCGCCTTCGTTGAACTTCAACTCTTGTTGTCTCTGATCTGCGTAACTTTTCTGCCCACTTTGAGCGGCCTCAATTCTCTTCCTTGTAATAGCAATATTGTCAACAATTTTTTGCAATATCTTTGGCTCTACAAGTCCTGCCTTTCCAACTTCATCCAAGTACAATGGCGACCTGCATTTCCTCACGTATAGAGCCTTGTACGGTACCATACCAATAGTGGACTGATAGCTATTATTGTACGAGAATTCCAATAAAGGCAAGAATATGCTTCAAGTTGCTTGAAACTCCAATACACAGGCCCTAATCATATCCTCCAAGACCTATATTGCCCACTTTGACTGTCCATCGGTCTTAGGATAAAAGGCCGTACTAAAATCAAGTCTGGTACATATAGCCTTATGTAGACTATTTCAAAACTTAGACGTAAACTCGGGGTCTCGGTTTGACACTATCGACACCGGGATTCCATGTAATTTGACCACTTCCTAAATGTATAACTGGGCGAAATGATCCATGGAATAATTCATCCTAACAGGTACAAAGTGAGACGACTTCATCAACCTATCCACTATCACCCAGATAGTGTGATGGCCCTTAGTAGTCTTCGGCAACCCGAACTCGAAATCCATAGTTATCCGCTCCCATTTCCACACGAGTATTGGTAGTGGCTGAAGCATACCTGACGGTCTCTGATGTTCTGCCTTCACTTGCTTGCATACTACGCAAGTCTCAACATACTAGGCCACCTCCCCGTTCATATTGGACCACCAATAGTACTGATTAAAATCCTTGTACATTTTAGTGCTCCCAGGATGTACAAAGAAAGAAGATGAGTGGGCTTCTGACAAGATTTCCTTCCTCAGCTCCTCATTCTTCAGGACGTACCATCTATCCCAAAACTTCATAATCTCATCCTCTGAATAGCTGAGCTCGGAACTAGCGTTGGCCTCCATCCTCAAGTTCATATCGTTGCACTCAGAATTATTCTTCTGGGCCTGCTTGATTCTATCAAGGATAGTCGGCCTCAGAGATATCGGCTAGAGTGTGGCTGCTAAGTTAGATATCATCTCTAATCCAAAGTTCTGAATTTCTGCATTCAGCTCGGTAGGCGCATCAGAGATCATAGCAGACATTGAAGCTAATACTCCACTCAAGGCATCTGCTTCCAGCGTTCGCCTTTCCTCGATGATATTTGATTTCCAAGTCATAGTCCTTAACAAGTTCTAGCCACCTCCACTACGTTATGTTCAGCTCCTTCTGCGTGAAAATGTACTTCAAACTCTGGTGGTCTGAAAATATCTCGTATTGCTGCCATACAAATAATGTCTCCAAATTTTCAATGTGAATACCACTGCTGCTAACTCCAAGTCATGTGTGGGGTAATTCTGCTCATAGGTCTTTAATTGCCTGGAAGCATAGGCAATCAACTTCCCATCCTGCATCAATACGCACCCCAAGCCTATCCTGGATGCATCAAAATATATGATGAACTTCTCACCCTCCACTCGAAGTGTCAGCAAGAGAGTTGTCGTCAACTTCTGGTTCAGTGTCTGGAATCTGCCTTCACACTTTCGAACCATCCATACTTCACATCCTTCCTAGTCAATCGAGTCAAAGGGGTTGCGATCTTGGAGAATCCCTCAATGAATCTCCGATAGTACCCAGCCAATACAAGAAAACTGCGAATTTTGTTGGCACTGGTCAGTCGCAACAACTCCTTCACGGCTTGAACCTTCACTGAATCAACTTAAATATCTTCAAAGGAAATTATGTACCCTAAAAAGTTGATCTCATCCAGCCAAAACTTACACTTAGAGAACTTAGCATACAACTGGTGTCGTCCCAAAGTCGTCACCACGATACTAAAGTGTTCTCTGTGCTCCTCCTCGCTCCGTGAGTAAATCAAAATGTCGTCAATGAATACAATTACAAACTTGTCCAAATACTCCAAGAACACTCGGTTCATCAAGTCCATGAAGGTTGTAGGGGCGTTGGTTAGCCCAAATGACATCACTAAAAACTCGTAGTGCCCATACTGCATTCGAAAAGCAGTCTTCAAGATATCTTCCTCCCTAACCTTTAACTGATAGTAGTCGGACCTCGGATCAATTTTAGAAAACACTTGGTGCACCTTGAAGCTGATCAAACAAGTCGTCTATCCTTGGTAATGGGTACTTATTCTTCGTTGTCAGTTTATTCAGCTCCCTATACGAACTGGTGCACTTTGTTCTCATTCAGGCTCACCAAATGGCCAGCAAATAGAGACAACGCCTCAAACCTCCTCACATACTCTGCCACCGAACTAGTCTTTCAAAACTGAGCAAATTCCACCATCTTTCGGGTCCTAACAGCGTGGTTGAAATATTTTCCAAAGAACACTGTCTTGAACTCCTCCCATGTCAGAACTTTCACATCTCTAACAGCCTTCACTAAATCCCACCAAAACCTGGCATCTTTGTTCAGGTGAAATGCCGCACTTGACACCCTGTCCCGATTGTTGACCTTGGCGTAATCTAGCATATTCTCCATACTCCGAATCCACTCCTCAGCACTAAGAGGATCCGGAAATAATCCATCGAATACTGGGGGCCAGAGTCTATGGAATCTATCCCCACCATGATCTGTCGAAGCACTACCACTAGAATGGCCCTGGTCCTCCCGACTCATAAACCGTTCAAGTTGCCGAGACTGGCAATCGACTAGCTTGGTGAGCTGCTTGATGGCGTCATCCCTCTCATCTGTAACTCTACGCGGCTCTCTAACCATGATGCTAACCATGTACACAACAACATCTAATAAGTCTAAAAGAAATTACAAGGGTTCTAAAAAATACTTACAGTTGGTGGAGCACTCCCATGCAGCGGCTGGCAGTGTTAGGTAATCTACTGAACGAGGTCGATCCCGTGTCTCTGATACCATAACTTATGGCGCCCGATTTATCCAAACCCAGTTCGCTAATATGAACTACTAACTCCCGGTCGACCTCTGTAAGCTTCGGTCGACACCTGACCCGTTCTGCACACAAGGGTCGACACCTATATACATAGGTCGGCACCTTGTTTGCCTCTGTTTGCATCGGTCGATCCTTGAGATTGACACCTCCATGTTCATTTCACTAACTTGTCGACACCTATATGTACAGGTCGAAACCCTAATTCTCTGTGTTTGCACCGGTCGAATCTTGTGGTCGACACTTTTACCATTTTCACACTAATCAATCGACACCTACACACACTGGTCGACACCTAGTTTGGTTTTGTCTCCGTAGGTCGACCCTCGCGGTCGACATTCACCTAGTTCAGTCGACACCTACGCATGTAGGTCGACACTTTGTATAAGTAGCCTCAAATAAAATTTTGATCTCAAGAAAAGAAAATGAACAACGTAACGTTTCAATCATTTGAAAACAAAAACTTGGATTTTCATACCATAATCTCCCATATAGCTTCAAAATATGACTATACATCAACACGACTATTAGCGTTTAAAACTCATATATATATCAAAATCTAGGCACAAGACCTATACACATGACATGGACCCCTCAAAACGAGTCCCTTAAAAAAAAAAAAACCTCACCATACCTAAAACATGCTGCACGGGTCGGGTCGCCCTAACACAGTCCACCAAACCAATGCCTTGATCATGTGCCGCCAACTGCCTACTTGTCCTGACTGGGCTTCTCAGAACTCACTGGCTATATCCTCAATACCTACATGATAGAACACAAAATGTAAGCCCAATGCTCAGTAACTAGTGCAATATGAAATGTAAAACGGTTAATGCAATCCTATCATATGCAATCTCTACTTTCTGACACATGTTGTCGTTTTTTGTCATCGTTCTTATGATCCTCCTATAGAGTTGGGAAACGGATAAGTTGATTCTTTTACTACGTCGAAGGGCAAATCACTTCCTTCGAGGCAACGTCGTACAGTCGCCCCAGGTAGTTGGCCTTTACACCACACTGCCCCTGACATGTCACCACCGTCCCAGCTTAACAAGTGACGGGGCCCAAGAGCTGCACACGAATCTCGTATCAACAATCCTCCTACAGAGTTGGGAAGCGGATCAAGTTTTCCAAGTCGATTCTCTGTCTATGTTGAATGGCAAATCATTTCCTTCAAGGTCGCATAACCGTTATCCTCACCGTTCACATATCACACTTCACATTCGTACTTAAAACCATGCTATAATTCATTTTCGTTACACTTTCAAACCATGATGCATGATTGAAAGAAAACATGCAAAACATACAAGACAAACCAATCCTCCCTACCGTCCTATGGTGTAGGCCTATAAGGGCAACACACATGCAAACACTACTTACCTATCCTCCTGAACTTTTGTGGTGATCGGCCTTTATCCAACACTCGGGGTTAACTTGTCACATAATCAATTCACATCAACAATTGATTCCACAATCATTCTACATGCTAAACTATGGTTACTAGCTAAACTTGTTGAAAACTAATTTACTCGCTTACTAACACGATTTGGCCAATTTCAACTTAACTTTAAATGCGCATAACTCTTCCTACGATTATCAGAACCACTCGATTCCAGTGGCTAAATGCTCCTTATGAAGCCTATTTTAACATACTAGGAGGGATTCTAAAACAAACAATTGAAGCTTGGGCGAAAAAACCCTAAAACAAAAATCTATTTTAGGGTATAACATCAAACATTTTTGGTTTCTACCTAAATTCAAGAAATTCTCCAACTATTCAATCACATTTTACTCCATCTACGCATAAGCTAACAGAATTAGAAGCTTTCAAATTTAGGAACTCGAAATCACAGCTCAAATCCTCTCGGTTTCCTCTCAATTCGGACGTGCACTGTCTAAGGATTAAACATTCACAAATTCACCGCTAAACTTCTCAAATTCTATCACAAAATTGATAGAAATTGGACCCAGTTTGAATTTAACACAATCAATCATTGAAACCTAAAAGGGTACATAACTCACTGACTGTTTTTGTTGACTCTTTGCACGGGAAGGGAAACCAGAGGAAGACTCATTCATTGGCAAGGAAAAGGCAAAAAAAAAACAGGCGTCAAACTGTCACCAGACGAGGGACTGTTGTCGGAGGTGGAGCTCGTCTTTGGGGTACGCTCTCTGGCGTCGTCCAAAGAACAGAACGAGTGGCTTCCATGGGAAGCCACTCTTCTGTTATTAATTATTATTTTTTAATAAAACAAATTGTTAATATGCCCTTACACTTGAATCCCTTGAAAATTCCGCCAATTCACATCCTTTCATCTTTAAAATTTGGATATTTTCTTCAGAGTTCATTGCTAACTTCTCTAATTAATTAATCTGTTAAAATCTTTTGCGAAACTTATGCAGGAACTTAATTAGCACGGTAAAATTTTCTAGTTACTACAATTAGTGTCCTGTGAGTGGGGTGTGTGATGGTGGTTAATGCGGTCCGAGTTGCTTAGAAAACTCATTGTTAAAACAATCTCAAATCGACCGATGCACTAGATGTGTAGTCTCGGCTAAACGATCTTTCCAAGGAAAGAAAGTAGATTTGAAAGAATCAGTTATGGCCACTTCCCAATGATTCCTAACACGTGAAAGGTAGGAGGAGAAGATGGTAATAAATTTCAGCAACAACCTCTGGTTGAAGAGCTACAAGGCTTCCTCTTTTTGGCCAAGTACGAAGCTTACCTTGAGGCCTGGATGCTCTTGGTTTCTCCTAAGCAAAAGAGGCTCTGTTTCATTCATCAACAAAAGTTTTATAGTCACCATGAGCCATGATTTATAGTCCTAAGTGGCTGGAAGGAAGCTAAAAAAGCTTGGCTCAAAGAACCCTAGGACGGCACCGATGATGATGCAAGTGTGAGGCCGAGATATCCCTGTTCCGTTTTTATCCAAGGGCCATCTTCTTTCCGTGTCATTAATTCAGGTGCTTTGCTGAGGGTAAGTTCAACATTAGTACCAAGGAGAGCTGGGAAAAAATTGGTTAAAAGAGGTAATGGTCCCCCTTCTTTTTGGTGTTGATTTGTCGCTCGCTGGGTGAGGTCCCGAGCAGCTCCATGGTGCGCACATGCGGCGTCTCCAAAGCATGCCACCGAGTAGCCATCCTTAGGTAGTTTAAGCCATGTACAACCGATTCAAAGCCACATCTATCCTACCATACATCTTGTCCTAGATGCCTAATATGCATGGTTATATAAAATGTAGCATAAAGGCTAATGTTTGCTCAATAAGTTCAAAACAAAAAGTTACACAAAGTCATGCTCGGGAAGACTAGTTCCCATGTGAGCTTGTTGGTCTTCAAGCTTTGTCTTTCATGCAATGACATGCTTCGGGTGCTTTTTGTCGTGTGCCTCAACCTTGCACTTTAAGTCTCCAAAAATGTCTTCCAACCCTTTACAACAAATGTTACCTGCAAAATAGTAAAGTGTGTAAGTGCATAGGTTAGATAGAGTGTGTACTCGGGCTTGTGAAAGTGTGACAGGCCTATGGGGCACATCTACATCGGGTGCTGATAAATGGGGTGATTGTGCAGGCCATAAAGTTAGCTTGTCACAATCCAACATCGCTTGGGGGGAACATGAAAATGAAACATATGTAAAGTATCCCTCCCCTAAAAAGTAAGACGCGTTTTGAAAACACAATGACATTGGATCCCATAAGAACTCTAAAGTTAAGAGTGCTCTGGCTGGAGAAGTACCAAGTTGGGTGACCACTTTGAAAGTACTCATTGAAAACAAATCCATGAGAGCGTGAGGTTCCTCAAAGCGAACAATATCTTAATGGGAAAAGAGGGGGTCGTTACAACTTACGGTTGATAAAGCATCTCCATGTAGCAACTTGTAATGTTAAGCCGTCTACAGAAATGATTTTAATCTGGTGGCTCTAATACCATAACTGTAACGTCCTATAATCGTTTATCCTTTTTGTTTGTAAAACTTTGTAAAAATCTTTTGAAATATTTGCACCTCATTTTATTGTCTTGAAACATATAAACTTTATTCGTAAAACTTTGTAGAAACTTTGGTAAAATTTTTAAATTTTTTTTTATGAACAGTAGCCAATCGATTGCCTAAATGAGCTGATCGATCGGTACTGCCTTTCTTTTTTTTTTTTTCTAAAATGCGAAAAATGGTAATCGACCGCCTCAATTATGGCAACCGATTGGCACCCTTACTGTTCTTCTTTCACAAAATTATCAAATTGTCAAATACTAAACTTAATTCCTTCAAGAAATCATCTATGGATCATATGTATACGTCTCATCCTGGAAATGTCTCCACAATACTTACGTATAACATCCTTATAATATACTTATAAAATCATTTTTGCAGTGTGTAGCTGAAGTTTTTAAAACGTATATAGAACCATTTTCGTTTAAACGGGTGTTTAAAACAACACTTAATTTAAATAAAAACATTTTAACCTTTAAAACATAAATTCCTTTTTATTTACCAAAATACTTATTACATATTATGTACAATAGTTTTTACCAAGATACTCGTCTAAGCTTGCCCACAGGTCAAAATCGCTCCAACAGCAAGAAGCACACCCCATGGATATACCTCGCAACTAACTCCTCAATCCAGTCAAAGCTTGTAGCCCTCACCTGTAAACTTTTCACCTACACCACAAGATTCAACTAATGAGCCTACAATACATTAAATATCTAATAAATATATCCTCAAAGTCAAACAATAAACATCTAATAACAACCAAATCTAAAATGTAACCTAAGCGTAACTATATATTCATCTCAATAAAATCTATATATAACGTATTCATAAACTACCTATCCATCTGCAATTTGATCCATAAGTAACAATAAATTTCTTAAAACCTTGTGATATAGGCCAATCTGCCAAACAGAGACAATATCACTTACCTTAGGTTCTTAGCACAATTATAGCACTGGATCACCTAATCTTTGGTGACTTGAAAGTTTATAGCAATTGAATCCCATCATTCACATCACAATGCATT
Source organism: Begonia peltatifolia (assembly GCA_022433055.1). Lineage (NCBI taxonomy): Eukaryota > Viridiplantae > Streptophyta > Magnoliopsida > Cucurbitales > Begoniaceae > Begonia > Begonia peltatifolia. The sequence goes on along the minus strand of CM039519.1, from coordinate 20,660,865 downwards.
CCAAAGCTTCCCAAGTAGAACGATCATGTACACAAACTTAAGTATGCAAATTCTTGGTGCCTTCGAGCATAATGCAAACAAATTGAACCCTTCTATAAGTTAATTCTTGGAATTGACCAACATTTTCTCATTAACTTCAAAAATTCATATTGTGTACTTATCAAAATTCATTAACTCCAAAGTCTATGGATCACTTAAAGATTGTACATTAACATGCTAAATTTAATTACCCAATAAAAACCAATTCATTGAACCAAATATACTAGAATCCAAAATGCCCTACATTTCTCCTATTTTGAACACACATGCCCATTTTTTATGTCTTTCATCCATTTGTTCCACAAACAAGCATTATAATCCATTAAAACATCAAATGAGCCAAGAAATGGAGAAGAGAAAGCTCAAATTCGTGCATCCCTCATATGGTTCATCAAACATAAAAAACACCCAACAATAACAACACTTCTTCAATATTAAAGCCAAAACTTTCATAAACCTTAAAGAGAATCCATCTTACCTCCAATCTTCAAAGAGAGAAATGAGAGAGATGATGAGTTTTCATGGGAGAGAGCCTTGAGATGTGGGAGAGAATGAAATGAATTTTTTTGGACTTAAAAATGATGTTTAACTTCAATTAAATAAGAATGGTGAGGTGTCATCCTTAGATAAGAAGAAATTTTCACTCTTATCCTTCAACTCTATCCTAATAATTATTCAATCCTCTCCCTTTGGTTTCCCCCGATCCAATGCCAAATGCCATTTTTTTGCCTCTAAATTTGACTTTTCAACCTCCTTAATAAGTCTACTTACACAATAATAACATTTCCATTATTTATCTCTAGTATTCCATTAAAGTAGCATAATTTGTATAATAAATCACATGATAAATTTTTGAGTATTACATCGTTGGAGTGTCTTCCCTAAAAGGAGACCAAATATCCGAGAAGGTGTTGTTTATCACCTTATCAACCAACAAGCACCATTTAAACCATATCTACCTCATCCTTTCATTTCATTCTTTCATTTTTTAACACAATTATCCCCCCTACACACACTTTTAACCTGCCACAAAAATCACTTCCTTTGGTTCCCACATGAAAGAGTTATGTCATCCATAAGACCACCTATTAACTCGGCCAGAGCAAATAAGTGATTCTCTAGCTACCACCATTCCATCCAACATAACTTTCGTTTCCCTTCAATTTTAGTCCTGACAATTTAAGGGCATTTTTTTCACACAAAAGTAAGTTCTTGTTAAAATTTCAAGTTATTTGGAGTAGTATTGAGAGGGTTGTGCATTTGAGAAATTGAGTCATTCTCGGCCACCAGCGGATTTCAGCATAGCAGTTTTTGTGTTTTTGTTTCATATATAACTTTTTATCCACATCGAATTGGGTTATGAAATTTTAGGAGCATTTCGTAAATATTGGTAGCAGAACACCATTACATTTTCAACGCATTTGGGCTTAAACAAAAGAAGTTATTATGTCTGGACTTTGGGGTATTCTTAAACAAAAACTGGGAATACCAAATAGAATTGTTGTTACATTTTTCCACTAGGTTTGAGGCATGTCATTTGGTATCAGAGCCCTACTCTTTCCTTGGTTGCTGTGTTTCTGGTGTATTTTGTTGTGGTTAAATGATGTCAAGGAGTGGTGCTACTTTTAATCAAAACTATGGGTTAATACCTGAGCAACCATGACACCAAAACCAAGTGTTTGGTGAGACTATTTACCAAGGACAAATTGATGAAATAAACCTTAAGCTTGATAACTTAAGTAAATGGATAGAAGAAATGAGGAATGAGCCTGTGAGGGTTCCTCAAAACCTTTTCTCTACAAGAAGGGCCGAAGACACAAGGAGAAGTCATTTTTGTGAAGATTTTGAGGATGTAGATTATGATTTCCCACATGCAAGTTTCGGTTATAGCAATGAATGAGGCATGCTAAGGTATCCATTCCTCCTTTTAAAGGTTCTAATGATGGAGATGTTTTCTTTGATTGGTTGAACAAAGTGGAGAAGGTGTTTGGTAACTTCAACTATTCCGACAAAGAGAAGCTACAATTGGTATCTCTAGAGTTGACCAACTATGCTAGCTTATAGTGGGACAACTTGAGCCCAAAACAGACGTAAAGAAGATGAACCTATAGTGACTTGGAGGGCCATGATGTCCTTGATGAGAAAGATATTTGGGCCTAGCCATTATAGGCAAGAATTATTGTTGCAAATCCAAAAACTAAGGCAAGTGACCTCCACGGTTGAAGACTATTTAAACGAGTTTGAGTTTTCCAAGGTTAGATGCGGATTGGAAGAACTAGATGGAAAACCATTACTAGATTCATCAAGGGATTGAATAAGGAAATTGGGGATGTTATGGAGTTTCACCCCTTTGAGACAATGGATAGTGTTACTCAACTAGCCATTGAGATAGAATGGCAAAGGAGGAGGAGTACAACTTTTGGCTTAGCTCAAACCCCATTGCCAAAATTGATCCATAAGGCAAGATTGATGAGAAGATGATATCCATGAGAGAGGTCTCTTATGAAAGCCGAAGTTGATAGTGGAGATGACTTGGAGGAACAAACTAAGAGAAGGTTTCTCAAGAAGAGGTCTTTTATGAGAAGGAAGACATTGCACTAGAAGAAGAAATCTTCTATCCTCATGAAGGACCACCACTCGGAGTTGATTGTCAAACGAAAGATGAAGGAGATTGTTATAGGGAGGAAACTTCCAATGTTAATCTTTTAGAGTGTGAAAATATATTTGAAACTACTAGACGAGAAATCAACAAGGGAGAGGTGTTTTGTCTCCTAGTGGAACCTCCCCTCATCAACATCCGAAGTCCTCTAATTTTTCAAAACCAAGAGGAGGTAGTGATAAAGGTACAAGGATTCTGCATTCCAAGATGCCTCGAGGGTTAGGTTTGTTTTTATTTACTCAAAAAAGGATTCTTGGAAAGGAAGTTTCGTTGGTTAAAGGACCCTAAGATTTTTTTTAGGATATTCTTTTTCAGAAAATTTGGCCTTATGATAAGAGGGTAGTGTATGAAGATTACAAGGAACCAAGTTCATTCAGGTTTTATTGGGTGGAATCTTAAACTAAATCCTTGCCAATCTAGACAACTCACTCTTGAGCATCACGTCATAGTGGAAAAGAAGTTTAAGGAAACTTGGCTAACATCATTAAGTGACTCATGGAACACTCACACTTGTAGAGGCTTCAAGGTGTTCCTACCTTATTTTTCTTTAACAAAAGTGGGGGGGGATAAAACTTATTCAGTGACATCATTTCTTTCATTTGACTTCATTAGTATTTTTGTAGAACTCACTTGTTATATGTGGGATGAATTCAAGGAAATTGTTGTGACTGTTATTCAAAACGCCTACTTTGTTGATTCTTTTATGCTTACTCAATGAAGGAAGGATTTATTGACACTTTGTGTTTATTTGAGTGATGGTAAACTAAACATTTTTGTCATTGCTCAAAGTTTTTTAAAAGGGGGTTTATCTCATACGGTATTTGAGTTCCTTGATGTATCTGTTTCATCAAGACTTATAGTGGTTCAATAGGAAAGAAGGAATCAAATGCAACAATGACACGTGAATTGTGAAGCTTGGAGGCAAAATGATTAAATTAGTGTCTTTTGATTCTGATCAAGTTTGTGTCAACCCTAAAGTAGTGACAAGAAGGTTAGGCAAAGAAGCACTATACAAAAGGAAGGATTTTTTACAATTCCCTGTGAAGGTACCTTACATTTACCTTGATGATTTGAAATATTTTATGAATAAGGTACCATATTATACCTTGAACCCATGGCAACACTCTTGTAGATTCCTAGAAGTGTCTTTGCTATTGAATGGGAGGAAGTTATATTGTAAGATCTTGAATTATTTTTGGATGTTTCTTTGGGATAACCCTTTAAAATGCACAACCCCATATTTCAATGAGAGAGGGATTGAAACAATGAAGTTGTTCTATGGGGCAGTGATTAAGCGTTACCTATGGTCGTCCTCAAGAGAAGTTGATCACAAGAAGATAGAGTGGTGTACCAAATATCTTATTGGTGCTAGAGGAGAAAAGGGCCTTGGATTTGAGGTCAAATCCTTCTCAACTCCAAGAAGATGATGTGCCACGGGATTTGCTCACAATATTCCAAGCCAAGGAACTTTTTAACCACTTTTCCAATTTTGTAGGTAAAGCATTTAGCAACCACTTGAAGGAGAAAACAAGTCTTAAATGCAAAGAATTGGAGAGAAACAAAGGGGAAACAGTAACTCGGAATTTTTTACCATAAGCATGAAAGCCGATCCAAGCATTCTCTTCAAGTGCAACATAGCTCGTGAAGATAATGAGAATGAAGACCAAGTGGAGCTTGGATCTACACACTAGGCAAGGGGAAGACAGGCCATTGATGGCATGGAAAAACCTCATGGGCGACCCGAACATTGAAGAATGGAATGATGTTTCCCTTACAGCAATTTTATGTAATACTCTAGTTTAGTCTTTACTAAGAATTTATTTAGCTTTCTCTTGTTATTTTTTTGTATTTACCGAACCAAATGACCACAAAGGGATGTTGTGAGCTGATGTTTGAAGAGAGGGACAACCTTGAAAGGGACTTTTGGTGAGAAAAAACATTTGCTAAAATTGGCAAAACACTGTGTGTCCTCGGCTAGGTGAGGTGGTTGAGCACACCCTCTTTTTGCTAGCCATTTTGTGCTGTTTTGTAACCCTAATATTGTAAGAAGGATTTGGGGACTTAACCCAGCCTCTTGGCTGCCATTGAAGGCAGTTGAAAAGAAAAGAAACTGTAACACCCCGTAATTTTTGTTAGTATAATTTCGGGTTGCCGAAGCGATAAACGGTAGAGTTCTAGTTAGAATTGAGAGCGGAGAGTTTGTATTGCTAGGTGAAGGATTATTTCGGGTTAATGGGAAATAGAAATTTTTGCAATTCTGGTCAAGCACAGGCCGAATAGCCATTTAACTAGATGATTAAAAGGTGAAGACAAAAAGGTAATTAAAGATTTATTATATTAATAATATAATAAATTATATGAGAGGGAAGAGGTAGAAACGCATCCCCTCCCCTCTATTTTTTTTCCCTTCACTGAGTCTCCCTGCGTTCTCCTTTCTCCTCACGCGAGATGGAGTCTTCGTCACCCCTTTCCCTGTTGTTTCCTCGTCCAACCGATAGTGTCCTTGATTCTCCTCCATTACAACGATTTAAAGTAAGTTTAAGTAGTTATAGCATAGTTTTAGGTTGAAGTTAGAGTTTGAGGAGAGATTGATAGATAGGAATTTAGGGTTTAAGGTTTGGGATACTTATTGGGTTGTTATTGATTATTGTGGGATTATTGATGGTAAATACGATGGAATGGTGAGGAAGTAAGCGAGTTTGAACGAGAAACAGAGAATGTAGGATTTTAAGCACTAAAATGGAACTAATTTTGAATTTGCGGTTGGGCTACGAGCGTCAAGTTCAGAAACCCTTTTAGTATGTTAAACAACGTTATCAGTGGGGCGTGTAGCTACTGAAATAGAGTAATTCCGATAACCGACACAAAAGTTATGCTCGTCCAAAGCTTGGTTCAGTTTTTGGCCGAACCGAATTAGTGACCCATTTCAATTTTGTTTTATGGGTTTAGCTAGAAACCATGATTTTAGCATAAATAGTAAATCTTGAGGTGAATGTTGACGAGTGAATGTTTATGTTTTAGGTCGAGCCTAGGATTTATAGAAACGAGCACCCCGAAAAGTTAAGGACGCCATGTAAGCAGTGCATGCATGTGTTTTGCCTACGTGGGCCTACATCGAGGAACATTAGGATTTTGTTGTTTGATTATGATGTGCATGTGTACTGTTTGACAAGCATTATATTTTGAAAAGGGTACGAAAATGGTTTTTAGCATGCTTTGAGTAAGTCGTGGTGAGACGTGTGACGGTGGTACCACGGATACTACTCGGGGAGTGGGCCGGTGTATAACCAACTGCGAATTCTGCTCGGGGAGTGGGTGGGCTGGGCCGCCACGTGGCGTGTATGTGTTGACGGTGAGGATGATGGACGGTGGTGCCATGGATCCTACTCGAGAGTGGGCCAGTGTATCTCCAGTCGCGGATCCCAAGGGTGGGCTGGCTGGGCTGTCGCGAAATGTGTGTGTGTGGTAACTATTGCCCCGTTGTTGTAGAGACTGGGACGGTGGTGATGCATCAATTTGTAGTGTGGCGCGAGGTTCACCCTCACCGTGGTGTGGTTGTTGTGTGGTGGCGCGTGTGTGTGGCCTGTGGGCCTTGTTGCTAGGGAGTTCGGGACGATGCAACGTGTTAGGGTGTAGCATGGTGTGAGGTTCACCCTCACCCTGGAACGGCTATACTACGCGTCACATATTGTGACAACATGAGCGTGAGCATAGAAATTGCATGTGATAGGATTGTATTGTCAGTTTTACGTTTCATATCGCTCTACTTACTGAGCGTAGGCTTATGTTATATATTCTATGGTGTAGGTACTGAGATTCTTGCTGGTGAGTTACGAGAGTCCAGACAGGACGAGTAGACGGTTGGCGGTGTGCTACCATGTGCCGGCAGGTGGAGTTTGCCAGGGTGACCCGACCCATGGAGCGAGACTAGATGATAGGTTTTGTGGGTTGTGTTTTGTGGAGTCCATGTTAGGTGTATAGATTTTGAAGTATAGGTGGATTTAAATGCAATAGTCGGGATTGGTGTAAAGATGTATGTTGAAACTATTTGGGAGATTTTTATTGAACAATCTAGATTTTTATACGGTGACGGGAGTTTACATCGTTCGTTTTCTTTTGAACTAGTGTTTTCTTTAGACTACTGGTGCAAGGTGTCGACTAGTATTCATAGGTGTCGACCGTACTAAGCAAATGTCGACCGTGAGGGTCGACCTACAGGGACAGAGAGAAATAAAGTGTATACCGGTGTCTTTAGGTGTCAACCGGTTAGTGTAAAAATGGTGAGAGTGTCGACCGTGGGGTTCGACCTGTGCGGGCAAAGAGAAATAAAGTGTTGATTGGTGCCTTTTGGTGTCGACCGGTTAGTGTAAAATGGTGAGAGTGTCGACCGTGAGGTTCAATCTGGGATGGGCAGGGAGAAATAAAGTGTTGATTGGTGAAAACAAGTTTCGACCGATGAAGACAATTATCGACCGCTTCGTGTGACGAGCGTAGATGTGTCGATTGCGAGGTTTGACCTGGGGCGGACAGAGAGAATTAAAGTGCCGACCGGTGTTCACAGGTGTCGACCGGTTCCTTTTTTTTATGTTTTAAAAAGTGAAGTTTTATTTAAACTGATTTTAATCTAGTCGTTCGCTACGACATTTTTAAACATTTTCAAAGATGTCGTTTAAAGTCGAGGAATAAAATTTCTAAAATTTTGTAAGAAATTTATCCAGGAAATGAGTAAGTGTACGGTTTGTGACCCGGGTCCGGGGACGACTTAGGGGCGCTACAGAGGTGGTGATAGAGCAGAGCGAGTTAAAAGCCGCGTGGATTTTTGGGGTGCTACAGTTATGGTTTCAGAGCCTGTACCCAACCATAAGTGTGGCCGACGAGGATGTCGGGCCTATCGGAGAAGGGGTGAGATTTTGAAGGCAAGAGGGTCTCTCTGTAGTAACCCAAAAAATTTCGAATCTTAGATTTAATTCCTGATATTTTAATTTAAATATCGGTTGGAATTTCGAGAAATATTTTAACGGGTTAATTAAATTATGATACTCGGGATTTAGATTGGTGTTGAGTTTGGAAATGCTTAGGTCGAAATGGATACAAGTTAACAAAAGTTATGAAAACTAAAGCACGTAAGGGTATATTGGTAATTTGAATTTTCTTATTTAAATTTTTAAACAAAAATCATAATGGCTTCACGAGGAAGCCATTCTGGTTGTGCTTCGGCCGAGCACCAGAGTGCGAGAAACGCCAAGAGGGAGAGCTAGAGCTAGAGCTGGAGCCGGAGAGCGAGCGAGCGACGATCCACGACAGAGAGAGACAACAGTGTGCGGAGAGTTCCATCTAGACAAGGGGGGCGTGGTTTGGTCTTCCCAAGCTCAAAACAAAAGGTGAGCCTTCCCCCCTGTTTCAGTTCTACCGAGCGAGTGTGGGAGTTCAGTTGTTTTCAAACTCCTGATTTTTTAGCTCGATTTTGTGATGTTTTGGAAGCTAGTGTGTGTGTGTTGGTGCCAGTTAGGGGGCTAAGTTTTTCTGCGCCATTTTTTACTAGGAACAAGGAGCATTCCACTATCTCCCTCTCTGTTTTGGTGGCCGAGGTGTGTAATGGGGATTGACTCGGTATAGGTGAACGATTGGTGGTTGAATTGTGAGGAAGTTGGGTGAGAAATGCAGAGAACCAAGAGGGGTGAGTTTTTGGGTGAGAAACCGACGGTAGTTTGTGCTGCCATTTTTGGTTTTCTAATTGGGAACCATCAATTTTGTTAATGTATGCATAGGTGAGCTAAAATGTGGTTGCATTGTGAGGAAATTAGGTGGATGTGGATAGAAACCGAAAAAAGTAGCATGTCCAAGCAAAAACCCAGTTTTGTTTTTTCCCGTTTTGAGCTAGCTTTGGTTGTTCATTGTAAATTCCGTTTTAGTGGGTTAAATTAGATTGTTAGAGGAACGTTTGCCCACTAGAATCGTTCGATTCCGATAACGAACGCAAAAATTATGCACGTTCAAAGTTTAGGCCGGTTTTCGGCCGAACCAAAATAGTAACCCGTTTTAGTTGGAATTTCATGGATTTAGTTGAGATATGTGATTTTTAGCATATTTAGTGAATTTTGATGCGAAGATTGATGAATGATTGTTTATAACTAGGTTGAGGCTTTTTTGGCGAAGTTGTGCGTCGAGTGAACTTAGGACGCCAGGTAAGTAGCGCATATATGCGTTTTGCCCAAGTGGGCCTACACCGTGAAACATTAGGATTTATGTTGTTTGACTGTGATGTGCGTGCGTGTTGTTTGACATGCATCCTGTTTTAAAAAGGGAACGAAATTAGTTTTGAGCATATTTTGAGTAAGTGGTGAGACGGTGGCGGCGGTACCGCAGATCCTGCTAGTGTGTGGGCCAGTGCATAACCAACTGCAGATTTTGCTTAAGGAGTGGGCCGGTTGGGCTGTCACGCGGTGTGTATGTGTCAACGGTGAGGATGATGGACAATGGCGCCACGGATCTTACTCAAGGAGTGGTCCGGTGCAATACCAGTCGTTTATTCCGCTCAAGTAGTGGGTCGGTTGGGCTGTTGAGGAATGTGTGTGTGTGGCAACTGTGGCTCCGTTGCTGGGGAGGTAGGGATAGGGCGACGCGTCAGGGTGTAGTGTGGCGCGAGGTTCACCCTCACCCTGACGTTGTTGCTGTGTGGTGACACGTGAGTGTAGCTTGTGGGTCTCGTTGCTGGGGAGTCCGGGATGGTGGCGATGTGTCAGGGTGTAGGGTGTTGCTAGATTCATTCTCACCCTGGTGTGGCTGCACTGCATGTCAAAAATATCGACAACATGAGCGTGAGAGTAGAGTCTATATGTGATAGGATTGCATTGTCGATTTTATTTCTAGTGTCGCATTACTTACTAAGCGTTAGACTTATGATGTATGTTCTATGGTGTAGGTGAAGATATTGTCGCTGGTGAGCCCCGAGAGCGTAGTCCTGAGGCATAGGACTGTTAGCGGCATGCTACCAAGGCACCAGATGGTAGATTTGTTAGGGCGAGCCAACCCATGGAGATGGTAGGTGGTGGCTAGACTGTTTGGGTTGTGTCTTTTGCTATGTCGGGATATCCAAGTGATCGAGTGAGTTTGTATAGGCGTCGATTGTATAAGAGTATATGGAGTGTTTGTGACACCTTCATGACGCACGTATACTCTTTATATGTAGGAGCTTGGTAATGCTATATACTAAGGATTTTCTTCATTTGATAGTTGATGGATTGTTGTTCGTTTTTTTAAACTTTGATTTTGTGGGGATCTCTGGATAGATATTCTGGAAAGTTTTGGTGAACTATGTGCAGGTTCAGATTTTTTTGGGATAGTCAATTTTTAGGTGTTACTCTGCCAAAATTTTGAGAGAAGAGTTGGTAGGTTGGGGTGGTACGGATTAGGTTAGGGTACGCGCGGTGAGGCGCAAATTGGAGTGGCAGACTGTGCGGGGCACGCGGCCCTGCAAGTGCGCGCAAGTTGCACGGCTTAGGGTGATGGCATGCGCGCAGACGCGTAGGGCGGAGGCAGGGCGCGCGGCTCGCAGGCCAGGTAGAGAAAGGCATGCGTAGCTCGCCGGCCGAGTAGGCTCGCGCGCGACACGCGGCATTATGTCTAGTGGCGCGAGGCGGGTGTCGAGCACCGTTTCTGCATTTTTGGGTTCTTGCTGCCTTTTCATTGTATGTTTAAATGTTTTCTCTCCGCTGCAAATTTTCATATCGAGGATTTTACATGTATTATTTTTGTGTGTGATTCACTTTTGGTAAAGTTTAAAATTTTTAGACCTTACAAGTGTTCTTTTAAACAACTTAATTTGGTAAAAAGTGTTGTCGGGTTCGAATGTGTATTAGTGAGTTCAAGTCACAACCAGGGTGGTCGGGAGGCCCTCCGGTTCTGTGACAGTTATGGTGTCAGAGAGTCGTTGTTGCATAGGGGTTGTGACAATGTCACAATTCCCACACACGCTTGGGGGAAAGGTAAAGGGGACGATTAGTAGGAGGGAAATGGAGATGTTGCGAGTGTCAGAGATACGGAGTCGACGTCGTTCAATGGATTTCCTAACACCACCAGCCGCTGCATGGAAGTACTCCACCAACTGTCAGTATTTCTTAGCACCCTCGCAACTTTGTTTAGACTCACTAAATGTTTTGGTGGAGAGAGGCGTAGAGCTATAGGCGATATGGATGACGCCGTTTGGCAGCTTACCGAGTTGGTCAATCGTCAGTCTTAGTAGCTAGAGCAGTTTATAAGTAGAGAGGACCATTGCCAGTCTAGTACCTAGACTTCAACGGATCATGGGGGTGATAGGTTGCACAGGCTCAAACCCTCAGTATTCGACAAATCATCTTCAGACCCACTCAGTACTGAGGAGTGGATTCGAAGTATGGAAGACATGATGGGTTACGCCAAAGTCGACGATCGGGATAGGGTATCTAGTGCGGCATTCCACCTTGCCAAGGATACTCGATTTTGGTGGGATTTTGGTGGCATGCTACCATGTACCGGCGGGTGGAGTTTTGAAGATTAATTAAGAAGTCCATGTCAAGTGTATAGGAAACTCGTGTATAGATTTTGATGTATAAACATATATTTTAAATGTTAGTAAATGTATTTTAAAACTACTTTGGGAGATTTTGATTGAAAATCCATGTTTTACTTTATGGTTTTAAATGGCGGGGGTTGTCGTCGTTCGTTTCTATGTTGAGTTCTGAATATAATTTTAGGCTGCTGGTGCAAGGTATCGACCGGTATTCCTAGGTGTCGACCGAACTAGTCAAATGTCGACCGCGAGGGTTGACTTACGTGGACAGAACCAAACTAGGTGTTGGCTTGTGTCTTTAGTTGTCGACTGGTTAGTATAAAAATAGTGAGAGTGTCGACCACGACGTTCGACTAGTGTAGGCAGAGAGGATTAAAGTGTCAACCTGTAAAGACAGGTGTCGACTGCTCTGTGTGATGAACATAAAAGTGTCGACCACGAAGTTCGACCGATGCGGGCAGAGAGGATTAAGGTGTTGATCTTTGAAGACAGGTGTCGACCGCTCTGTGAGATGAACGTAGAGGTGTAGACCGCGAGGTTCGACCGGGACGGGCAGAGAGGATCAGGGTGTAGACCGCTACAAGCAAGTGTCGACCTGTACAAACTGTAACGACCCCGCCCTTGCCCCCTTTCAGAGGCAGAGTAGGGCCGCCACAGTCTTGCCGTGACATTTCTCTAACTTATACTTTTCATAATGACGTAAAATTTTCGACTTCTATAAAAACTTTAACCTTGTTTTTAATACGCTTACATCCTTTTTAAAACACATGAAAATGTCTACGAATACGTTTGGAAAATACCTCAAAACATCAGATTGAAACATGTTCAAAATTTACTGTTTTAATTAAGGAAGAGGGCTCCCTGTTGACACCTATAACGTTCGGTCAACACGTTGATTCGTCCTACACCCAAGGCTCGACACTTGTATAAATCGGTCGAGACTTCATTCCTCACTGTCTGCGACGGTCGATCCTTGTGGTCGACACTCTCGTCTATTTTACACTACCGGTCGACACTTCATTCCTCTCTGTCTGCGACGATCGATTCTTGTGGTCGACACTCCTGTCTATTTTATACTACCAGTCGACATTTGTATATACCGGTCGACACCACATTCCTCTCTGTCTGAGTAGGTCGACCCAAGCGGTCGAAACCTACAGAGTTTGGTCGACCCCCCTTGCATGCAGGTCGACACTCTGTAATCATCTTTACACTAAACGGTCAACACTTTCTTGCACAGGTCGACACTTCGTTTGCCTCTGTTGGCGACGGTCGATCCATTAGGTCGAAGATGAAAAGTTCCGTCGACACTTTAACATGTAGGTCGACACTTTGCTTACTAGTAACATAACTTAAAACTCCTAATAATACTGCATACATTTTTCATCAAAATTCCTCTTCCTCAGCCTATATTTCCAATCGAAACCCTTTTTAAATACACGTCATTTTTACTCAAAACGTGACTCCTATCAAAATTTGTAAAATCCAAGAAAAGAATCATAGCAGAAACTTATCATGGACTGATGGAAAACCCATGTAAAAGAATATGGTTCATAATATATGTATCCCAAGCATTTTGGTATTTTCAAAACAAAATCATTTTCTACCTAACCTTTACAAACAAAACATAACCTAGTGTTTGGAGTACCACCCAGTGGTCGTAATAGCCATGCCAAACACCTCCTGCCCATCACAAGCCCTGTCCATCAACCTACCTATGCATTGACTTCTGGAGGACACTTCTCGCCTTCAAAATCGTCACCTATATCATAAGATTTAAACTATAAACCTAATGCTTAGTAAGGGATGCATTAACATACACATTTACATGAATGCATATACACGAATGCATGATTTCGTGTTCATTTTCATTTCTTTAACATTACATAACATGGGAATAGGGGGCGTCTTCGTGAGAGTAAGCACAAGCATCACACCGTCCACCCCGTAGACAACATAACTTGCCATGAGTTGCCATTTACTTAACATTGGGTGCCATTCACTTACCATGAGTTGCCATTTACTTAACATTGAGTGTCATTCACTTGCAATGAGTTGCCATTTACATGCCTTGTGCCATACTCAACCACTACCCGCACTTAACCGTTTACATACATTACATATTCTCGTCCTTCTATACTTAAAACGTGCATGTAAAACATTCCACATGCCACTTTAGGAAAAACATGATGGTTGAGGGAGATCACACATAATACAAACATAAATCCTCAATGACGTTTGAATAAACATATATATATCTCAAAAAGGAAAACATATTACCTAACGACTTCCTAACGTCCTATCACTACCCAATTCGCTCAAACTTCAAACCATTCATCATAATCATCAAAACATCATCATAAATCTAGCATCCTAATATCATTATAATGTAGGGCATTAAGAGCTAGAAACCTAACACCCCCTTACCTCAGGTCCTTAGCGTTTTCGGTTCACTTCCCTGTCGAGAAATTGAACCTAAAATAACGACCATCAAAATAACCATTAAACCTTCAATTTAAACATTTCTATGATTGAATCGTATTAACTAAACACCTATTGGAATTTCGATAACCTAACACATGTTTCTCAATTCTCATCCTAACATCAATACTTGACCTTCATAGCAACCCTTGAGAGACATTCCTTAAATTTTTGTGCACTCCTCTTTCACACCAAACAATCCATTACTTCCTCAACCAATCTCTATACATTTAAGCACTAGAATAAACTATTCACTTGCAATACCCAGAATTTCTGTTTAAACTAGTTTCAAATTTTGTAATTTGTAATCGGTGGTGTTTAGTTCCAAATTGATAACGAAAAATTTCGGCCCCTAAGTAAAAGGTTATTTTAACGCCAATGGTGGAAAGTGAAGTTAAAGAATATAACCGGAATTAGATGAAATCACAGAATTGTGCGACGATTTAAGGTGGAGGGCAATTTGGTAATTATGAAATAAAATAAAATAAAATAAAATAAAAGGAAGAGAAAAAGGAAAGCTGAGAAGAAGAAACGAAATTCTTCTTCTCGGCAACCCTCTCCCTTGTTTCTCTTCGACCGCGAGGCGATCGACGCCCTCTTCCAGCCAGTTCGGCAGAATTCTTCTCCATTTCTTCCGAATCACGGCAAGTTTTTGTTAGTTTTACGTAGTTAGTTGATGCGTTAGTGTTGTTAGTGGCGAAAACCGAGTTTGGCAAGAGTTAGGGCGAATTAGTGGAAAAACCTAGGAGGGTAATGTGAGAAGTTGAGTGTAGAGCTGATTTCTGTTTGCGTGATGGTGCTTAGGATAGAAATAGGAACGGATTATTGGGATTGGTAAGGAAGATTGGGTGATTTATTGGCCGAGTACGTGGTAGTTTGGAACGGTGTCCGTTCGGTCATGTTCGGTTAAGTTGTGAGCATCCGAGTGGGAAATGGATGGGACCATAGGAAGCTAGACGTCCTTAGGAACCCGTAGTATTTTGTATCGTCCAATTCAGACGAGTATTGAAGAAGTTGTGAATTTCCGAAGTTGGACGAAAATTGTGCGAGATTTCGAGTTCGGTGAAGAGTGTCGGTTTTGCTATGAGTTATGACTTTTAGCATAGGAAATTATGAATTAAATGAGTTAGAATTGACAGAGGTATAATTTTATAGGTATTTCAGTTAGAGCACCAAGTTACGAAGCGCGAAAAGAATTTGAGAACGCCAGGTAAGTGCTGGAACGTATGTGATTTGCCTTCGAGCCTACACCTTGGAATGGTAGGATTGCTTGTTTGCTTGCTTGTTTGTCTTGTTGTTTTAGTCGTGCATTCGTGATTGTCATGCATCATGGTTTTGAATTACGAAATACGAATTTTGAGTATGCTTTGAAATGTACATATGAAACGTAACCAGATAAGAAAAAGACTTGCCACGCATGGGTGAACACCACGTCGTTAACGTGCTACTGAGAGAGCACTAGGGGGTTCCCATGGATGAAAGTACGTAATGTGACATGATTTGCGAACGTGTCGTCGTTAACGTGCTATTGAGAGCACTAGAGCGTTCAACAATTGATTTTAGGAGGAGCTTACGTAGGGCTTTTCCGTGTGCGAGCATGATGTGTGCCTCTAACCTCGCTCCGTAAGTTATGGATTGAGCGTCCCGAGTGTGGAAGGGATGGGTGCCGGCCTGACTCATATTGAAAAGTGGAAGATGAAAACAATGAAATGAAATGAAAACAGAATTGAGTATAGAAACTGCATGTGTAGGGGATTTGAGTTATGCATTGGTTTTTGAATTCATATTCGATACTTGCTAAGCATTAGGCTTACGTTTTGTGTTATTTGGTGTAGGTGACGGTGAGCTTTCGAGTGAGTTGCTAGGTGACTAGCACTCATAGATCAAAGTTTGAGGGAGATGTCGCTTGCCGGTACAGGAAAATGTTGGGGCGACGCGACAATGGCGGGTAAAAAAGGGGGTAATTTTGTATGTGTTTTGAGTCAGATAGAGTTGTGTAGATTTTTGAGGAATTTAGGTGGTGTAGTAAAAGTGTTGCGAGTAAATAAAGTAGAATATTGTTGTTTTGAAATTTATTTGGAGAAGTTATGTTTTCAAACCATAGGATTTACTTCATGAATTTGATTGAGGCGATATTGTCGTGTGTATTTAAACGAACTGGTGGTGAGTTTTACTGATACTGGTGGGAAGTGTTGACCGAAGTCGAAAAGTGCTGATCGGTCAGTGTAAATGTAAGGTGAGTGTCGACCGCGGGGAACGACTTGCGCGGGCAGAGAGGATTAAAGTGTCAACCCGTGAAGACGGGTGTCGACCCTTCTTTGTGGTGAGCATAAAAGTGTCGACCGGTATTTCCATGTGTCAACCGATGAAAAGACCCGAGAGTGACAAAGTGTCGATTGGTCTTTCCGTTGTGGACCGATGAGAAAACCTAAGAAGATTTAGGTGTCGACCGGTGCTTACAAGTGTTGACCGGTCTCTGTATTTTTGTATTTTAAAATGGTGAAGTTTACTTAAACTGAATTTAATCTAGTTTCTGCTTCGGCATTTGTATGTATTTCTTTTGAAAGTCGTTTAAAAAAAAAAAGAGAAAGTTTTTTGAGTCAAAAAGTAAAGCTTTCCAATTTCTAAGAAATATTTGGTAGAGGATATGAGGGACGGTGACGGGTAGTAGTTGGTAGCGGACCGAGAATCATGGAGGATTTTCGGGTCGCCACAGTGTTGGTATCAGAGCCACTATGGTCACGTCGTTCAAAGGATTACCGAACATTTACCGGCTGCCATGCAACGTGCTTCGCCAACTGTAAGTAGTTGTTTATTTTAGTTAGATTGTAACTAAGGTTAGATTGTGCCAACCTCGTACAGGAATTAGCTGAAATTGATAGACGACTGGGACGACCTAGGCAGTAGAGCAGAAAATGATGACAACCTGGCTACAATCAGACAGTTGACCGAGTTGGTTGACAGGCAGTCCCAACAATTGGGAATGCTATTGAATCAAGGACAGGGGAGCCATGGAGCAAGCTCTAGCGGGGAGAGGTTCATAAAATTGAAGCCTACGACGTTTGAGGGCCAAATGACAGACCCGACAGTTACGGAAAGGTGTGATCCGCACCATTGAGAATACATTCAAGTATGCCGATGTGGAGGAAGGAAACATGGTCCAGTGGGCGACATTTCACCTCTCGAATGACGCTCAAAGTTGGTGGGAGACAGTAGTGGCCACCACAACTGCTAGGGACTTAACCTGCAAAAGATTTAAGGAGATGTTTTATGATAAGTACTACAATCGGACAGTCCAAGCTGCAAAGAGATTAGAGTTTTTACAGTTGAAGCAGACTGGGCCAGTAGCCGAATATGTCAGGCAGTTCAAAACGTTGTCCAGATTTGCGAGCCAATTGATGAGCAAAGAAGAGGAAAAGGTGCTATAGTTTGTGCAAGGGTTGAAGCCAGAAATATATAGGGGCGTAACAATTTCTGGAACTGAGGGAGTATCGTATGCACAAGTCGGGGCCAAAGCACTGGCGGTGGAGGGAGCAGAAACCAAGTGTGCGAAGCAAGTAGAGACCACCAGGAGATTCTTTAAGGAGAACACGCCACAGGCAAGCAGAGGAGGATCTTCTTCGGGAACCAAGAGGCCAGGCAGTGCGGTGTATGATTCAAGAGTAAGCAAGAAGCCCCAAATACAGAGTAAGTACCCGCAGTGTCCTAAGTGCTTAAAGAGCCACCCGGGGGAGTGATGACAGTTTGCAGGCAAATGTTATAACTGCAATGAAGCTGGTCACGTTTCCTGAAATTGTACAAATCCGAGAGTCAACCAATGTTTTACCTGTAATGAGACCAGCCACATATCCAGGGATTGCCCCGTGACAAAGAAGGGTCCAGCCAAGATGACACCCAGGATTTTCGCAATGATAGAGCCCAAGAGTGAGGATCGGCAAGCTGTTATCTCAGGTATGGTACTAGTTGATACGGTACCCACATTTACATTGATAGATTCTGGAGCGTCACACTCTTTTGTTGCTATGGCCTTTGTGCTAAAAGTTAATTTGTGGCCAAAACCCGCTTGTCCTGCATATGAAATAAGGTTACCGTCCGGTGAGCGCATGCACTCTGATCAAGTGGTGTGCGATAGTGTCATATCAGTGGGCACCAGGAGTATGCCTGCCGATTTGATTGTAGTGGGGATAACGGGCTATGACGTGATATTAGGCATGGATTGGCTATTTTGGCACTACACAACGATCGATTGCAGAGCTGGGACTGTTAATTTTCAACCCCAGATGGTGCAAGGCATTCGCTGCAGGCCATGAAGAATAGGGGGAGATTATCCATGATGGCACCCATCGAGGCTCGGAGGTTAATAATGGTGAGTATTCTTGTTTTCTTGCAACAATATTCGATACTTAACTTCACGTGGAGGCAAAGCCACAAGATATTGAGGTAGTTCGTGAATTCCCTGATGTGTTCTTCGATGACTTGCCCGGGTTGCCCACAGACCAAGAAGTTGAATTTGTGATCGACACATATCCCGGTGCAGAACCAATATCGAAGAACCCTTATATGTTGCCTCCTCCGGAATTAAAGGAATTGAAGAAGCAATTAGAAGAGCTATTGGAGAAAGGATTCATACATCCGAGTTTTTCACCATGGGGAGCGCCAGTCCTATTCGTGAAGAAGATAGACGGATCACTCTGGATATGTATTGACTATCGGGAGTTGAACAAGTTGACTGTAAAGAATAAGTATCCACTACCGAGGATAAATGACTTGTTTGATCAACTGCAAGGAGCTCAGATTTTTTTGAAGATATATTTGAGATCGGGGTTTTATCACCTAAAGGTCAGATCACAAGATATCCCGAAGACAGCTTTCCAGACCAGATACGGGCATTATGAGTTTCTAGTAATGTTATTTGGACTGACAAATACCTAAGTTGTTTTCATGGACCTAATGAATCGGGTATTCTAAGAGTATTTAGATAAGTTTGTCATTGTGTTTATCGACGACATCTTGGTTTACTCCCGTAGTGAAGAAGAGAATAAGTAGCATTTAAAGATGGTTCTGGAAACCTTGAAGCAGCATCATCTGTATACAAAGTTCTCCAAGTGCGAGTTCTGGTTGGATAACATCCATTTCCTTGGACATGTGATTTCCAGCGGAGGAATATCGGTAGATCCGGCCAAAATACAGTCAATCAATGAATGGCCTCAACCTAAGAATGTCAGAGAGATTCAGAGCTTTCTGGGGTTAGCGGGTTACTATAGGAAGTTTATTGAGGGATTTTCAAAGATTGCAGCACCCCTAACTCATCTGATGCGAAAGGAAGTCAATTATATATGGACGGAAGACTGTGAGCATAGTTTCCAGATGCTGAAGCAGAAATTGACTACGGCTCCAGTATTGACACTTCCAGTGATGAACGAGAAATTTAATATTTCCTATGATGCTTCCCGAATTGGATTGGGTTGTGTCTTGATGCAAAATAGATGGGTGATCGCTTATGCTTCGAGGCAATTAATGCCCTACGAACGGAATTATCCAACTCATGATTTGGAGTTAGCGGCTGTTGTTTTCGCGCTAAAGATCTGGAGGCACTATCTCTATGGACAGCAATGTGAGGTATACACGGATCACAAAAGTCTGAAATATATCTTTACTCAAAAGGAGCTAAACATGAGGCAAAGGCGGTAGTTGGAGTTCGTGAAGGACTACGACCTTGAGATCAAGTACCACCTCGGCAAAGCCAATGTAGTGGCTGATGCACTAAGCCGAATGTCAACCTCAATTTCAGCGATGGACGCCGAAATATCTAAAGAGTTTAGTGTTGAATTCCATAGATTTAATTTGGAGTTAGTCTCAAATGCAGCAGCGCAATTGTCAGCCTTATCTCTGAAGCCGTCAATTCTTGAGCAAATTAAAGGTGCTCAACAGAATGACCCAAGATGCAACGAATTCAGGATGAGCATGACATCTAACAACAGAACTGAATTTAGCTATTCAAGCGATGGAATCCTGAAGTTTCGGAATAGGTGGTACGTTCCAAACAACGGTCAACTTCGGGAAAAGATTTTGTCTGAAGCGCACTCCTCGAGGTTTTCTGTTCACCCCGGAAGCACCAAGATGTACAGAGACCTTAGGCAACATTATTGGTGGTCTAGTATGAAAAAATCTATAGCAAAGTACGTGGAGACATGCTTAATCTGCCAGCAAATTAAGGCTGAACATCAGAGACTGGCTGGAAAATTGCAACCATTGCCGAATCCAGAATGGAAGTGGGACCAAATATCCATGGATTTTGTGGTTAGATTGCCCCAGACGTCAAAAGGGTTCGATGCAGTGTGGGTGATTGTGGATCGTCTAACCAAATCCGCCCATTTTCTGCTAGTAAAAATGACGTTCAACCTGTATATTCAGGAGATAGTAAAATTGCATGGAATGCTGATTTCAATTGTGTCGAATAGGGACCCGAGGTTCACCTCAAAATTTTGGAAGAGTCTGCAAAAGGCAATGGGGACACGAGACTTTCAGTACAGTCTTTCATCCTCAAACCGATGGGCAGTCTGAGCGGACTGTTCAGATTTTAGAGGATATGCTTCGAGCCTGTGTGTTGGAGTTCTAGGTTCGTGGAGCAAGTATTTGCCTTTGGTGGAATTCTCTTACAATAACAGCTATCAGGCGACGATAGGTATGGCCCCTTATGAAGCTTTTTATGGAAGGAAGTGCAGATCACCCCTTTATTGGGATAAAATCGATGAAACTAGTTTGATTGGTCCTGAGATTGTGCAATAGACCACTGAGAAGATCAAGGTTATTCGGCAGCGGATATTGACAGGACAAAGTCGACAAAAGAGATATGCCGATGGAAGGAGAAGGGAATTGGAATTTGAAGTAGGAGATGAAGTGTTTCTGAAAGTTTCACCATTTAAAGGCGTAATGAGATTTGGGAGGAAGGGTAAGTTGAGCCCAAGATACATTGGACCATTCCCGATTACGAAAAGAATTGGAAGAGCTGCGTACCAACTAGAACTGCCAGCTTCCATGGAAGGAGTTCACAATGTTTTCCATGTATCGATGCTAAGAAAGTGTCTCAAGGATCCATCACACGTTGTGGTTCAACAGGAGATCAAAGTACAGTAAACCTTCACGTACGAAGAAAGGCCAGTGGAGATATTGGATTATACGGTGAAGACACTACGCAACAAGGATATTCCACTGGTAAAGGTATTGTGGCGTAACCACAATGTGGAGGAGGCGACGTGGGAAAGACAACAGGACATGATGGAACGTTATCCTGAGCTGTTTAGGTAGCAAATTTTGGGGACAAAATTTTTGTAAGGAGGGAGGGATGTAATACCCAGAATTTTTGTTTAAACTAGTTTCGAATTTTCTAATTTGTAATTGGTGGTGTTTAGGTCCAAAGTGATAACGAAAAAATTCGGCCCCTAAGTGAAAAGTTATTTTAAGGCCAATTACAGAAAGTGAAGTTAAAGAATCTAACCGAAATCGGATGAAATCACAGAATTGTGAGACGATTTAAGGTCGAGGGCAATTTGAATAATCATGAAATAAAATAAAATAAAATAAAAAAGAAGAGAAAAAGCAAAGCTGCGAAGAAGAAACGAAATTCTCTACCCAGCAACCCTCTCCCTCGTTTCTCTTCGGCCGCACGGCAATCGGCGCCCTCTGCCAACCAGTTCCGCAGAATTCTTCTCAATTTCTTCTTAATCACGGTACGTTTTCGTTAGTTTTACGTAGTTAGTTGATGCGTTAGTGTTGTTAGTGGCAAAAACTGGGTTTGGCAAGAGTTAAGGCGAATTGGTGGAAAAACCTAGGAGGGTAATGTGAGAAGTTGAGTGTAGAGCTGATTTCTATTTGCGTGATGGTGCTTAGTATAGAAATAGGAACAGATTATTGGGATTGGTAAGGAAGATTGGGTGATTTATTTGCCGAGTACGTGGTAGTTTGGAACGGTGTCCGTTTGGTCATGTTCGGTTAAGTTGTGAGCATTCGAGTGGGAAATGGATGGGACCATAGGAAGCTAGACGTCCTTAGGAACCCGTAGTATTTTGTATCGTCCAATTCGGACGAGTATTGAAGAAGTTGTGAATTTCCGAAGTTGGATGAAAATTGTGCGGGATTTCGAGTTCGGTGAAGAGTGTCGGTTTTGCTATGAGTTAGGACTTTTAGCGTAGGAAATTATGAATTAAATGAGTTAGAATTGACAGAGGTATAATTTTATAGGTATTTCAGTTAGAGCATCAAGTTACGAAGCGCGAAAAGAATTTTAGAACGCCAAGTAAGTGCTGGAACGTATGTGATTTGCCTTCGGGCCTACACCTTGGAATGGTAGGATTGCTTGTTTGCTTGCTTGTTTGTCTTGCTGTTTTAGTCGTGCATTCGTGATTGTCATGCATCATGGTTTTGAATTACGAAATATAAGTTTTGAGCATGCTTTGAAATGTACATATGAAACGTAACCAGATAAGAAAAAGACTTGCCACGCATGGGTGAACGCCTCGTCGTTAACGTGCTACTGAGAGAGAACTAGGGGGTTCCCATGGATGAAAGTACATAATGTGACATGATTTGTGAATGCCTCGTCGTTAATGTGCTATTGAGAGCACTAGAGGGTTAAACGATTGATGTTAGGAGGAGGTTACGTAGGGCCGTTCCGTGTGCGAGCATGATGTGTGCCTTTAACCTCTCTCCATTAGTTATGGATTGCCCGTCCCGAGTGTGGAAGGGATGGGTGCCGGCCTGACTCACACCGAAAAGTGGCAGATGAAAACAATGAAATGAAAGGAAAACAGAATTGAGTATAGAAATTGCATGTGTAGGGGGTTTGAGTTATGCATTGGTTTTTGAATTCATATTCCATACTTGCTAAGCATTAGGCTTACGTTTTGTGTTCCTTGGTGTAGGTGACGGTGAGCTTTCGGGTGAGTTGCTAGGTGACTAGCAGACATAGATCAGAGTTGGCGGGAGATGTCGCATGTCGATGCAAGAAAATGTTGGGGCGACGCGACCATGGCGGGTAAAAAAGGGGGTAATTTTGTATGTGTTTTGAGTCGGATAAAGTTGTGTAGATTTTTGAGGAATTTAGGTGTATAGTAAGAGTATTGCGGATAAATAAAGTAGAATATTGTTGTTTTGAAATCTATTTGGAGAAGTTATGTTTTCAAACCATAAGATTTACTTCAAGAATTTGATTGAGGCGATATTGTCGTGTGTATTTAAACAAATTGGTATTGAGTTTTACTGATACTGGTGTGAAGTGTTGACCGAAGTCGAAAAGTGTCGACCGGTCCGTGTAAATGTAAGGTGAGTGTTGACCGCGGGGAACGTCCTGCGTGGGCAGAGAGGATTAATGTCTCGACCCGTGGAGTCGGGTGTCGAACCCTCTTTGTGGTGAGCATAAAAGTGTCGACCGGTATTTCCATGTGTTGACCGATGAAAAGACCCGAGAGTGACAAAGTGTCGACTGGTAATTCCAGTGTCTACCGATGAGAAAACCCAAGAAGACTTAGGTGTCGACCGGTGCTTACAAGTGTTGACTGGTCTCTATATTTCTGTGTTTTAAAATTGTGAAGTTTACTTAAACTGAATTTAAACGAGTTTCTGCTGTGGCATTTATAAGTATTTCTTTTGAAAGTCGTTTAAAAAAAAAAAAGAGTCTTTTGAGTTAAAAAGTAAAGATTTCCAATTTCTAAGAAATATTCGATAGAGGATATGAGGGACGGTGACAGGTAGTAGTTGGTAGCGGACTGAGAATCACGAAGAATTTTCGGGTCGCCACATCACTAAAGGAGAGGGTTGCCTTACCTTAAAAGTTCCAAAGAATGGTGAAACTTGGCCACTTGAGAAAGAGGAAGAGGAAATTCTGGAAACCCTAAGCAAAACACATAAAACCCTTATGAAAATCACCTTAAATCCAACCTTAATCTAGAACCCATCCATAATTAATCTTAACCTTACCCTAAGATCTTCAAGAAGAGGAAGGAGCTAGAGAGAAACTACATGGGGAGGGGAAAAATGAAGGAGGATCGTGGCTGGTGAAGAGAGAAAAGAGAGAGAGAGTGAAAACGTGAAAAAGTGGAAGAGAAGAGTACAAATGAAGGGTAAAAGCTAAAGGGGGTGGTTTTCATGTGGAGGGAGGAAGGAAAGAGAGAGATAGAGAGAAAGTTGGAGTGTTTGGTTGCAAGTGAAGTGTGGCATGTTGGAGAACCTTCAATTTAATTCAATTCTCACCTCCTTTCAATGTCCACATTTGTCCTTCCTTTCATTCCAACTATCTAGTTACTTCATAGTTGGTTCAATCCATTAATTTACTTCCCGAAGCCTCATTTCTAAAATTCTCGATACGGAATCTTAAATTTGTAATGTAAAAATCCTGGCTGTTACACAAACAGAGGCGTCCGAGGTGCCGACCTATGTATACAGGTGTCGATCCTTTGATGCAGAACGGGTCAGGTGTTGACCAGTGTTTACAGGAGTCGACTTGTGTCGTTTTCCGCTGCGCAGGTGTCGTTTTCCGCTGCGTAAGTCTTTATAAAATGTTTTTAAGGAAAAAAATTAAATTTTGATACAAATTGGGTAAAAGGGAGAATCGGGTTGTTCGGTATAGTATTAAAGTGAACTGAAAACTCGAGGGGTTTTAGGGGCATTGCTATCGGGGGTGTGACAGGAAATATATGAATATTCCTTACTCTTTCCATTTTGGAGAATGAATTTAGACTAGATTTCTATCCCAAAGATGAATCACTATTTGGAGATTATAGACAAAGAGATGTAGGAGTTAGAAAAGTTGAAAGGAAGAATTACTTTCTATGGATTTTAAGGATCAATTGGCATCTTAGGCCACAAGCTATTACCCTAGGCCTAAATTGTTTAATTTATGAAGTTGGTATTTTGAAGATTGTGAAGATAGAGATTAAAGCTCACTTTGAATTCCATAATTAATGTGATATGCCCATAAGACCCAGTCCTTGGCCCAATTTTATGTCCAACCTGATGGAACCTTTTGAAAAAGTGTCAAGGATAGCCTTCTACCGCCCTCGGCCAAGGCCATGGCCTAATTTCACTATAGACGGGTTTATTAATTTTTTAGGTGCCCTTTTTGAAGAATCAAAGAATTCCACCACCCAAAGTAAATGAGCACAAGATGACAATCTTCTGAATTTGAGGACAAATCCTCAACTAACCAATGTAAGTGCATTCATTATTATTGATGAATTAACTATTACATTTGCCTTGTTTTGCAGGAGTTGATTTCCTTGAAGGATTGGAAGGAAAACTTATAGCTCATGGCAAGGATCAACCCAAGGATGCTTAAAGCATGAAGATTTGGTTAGAAGCGTCAAGCTCAACCTCAATTGGAATTTTTCTTCCCGAGCACAACTTATTATAACTGAATAGTATGTGTGTTTTGTTGGTTTGTGATGTTTTTCTTTTGCGATTTAGGTGATTTATAGCATGAAAATCCATCCATTGGTAGCATGAAGTGATCGTATTAATTCTGCTAAGCTGAAGTATGACAAACTTCCCTTAGCCACTAGAAATCTCATGTTATTGTGCTGCGATTTTCACATTAGTTTAGGATAATAATTTCTATGTTTTGCTTCTGATTTGTGGCTGCATAACTTTCTGCACATAATGAATTTAGACTTGAAATTTTTATAGCATATTACTCAACTTGGTGACTAACCTTGGCTGAAATTTTGGAATTATTGGATGAGAATTATGTGGTTTGCTGTTATTCTGGTTTTTATTTGTACTGTTTTGCTATTTTTGTTTTTCTATTTTGGTAGCATTTGTTTAGGGATTGTTTGCACTTATCTTTGTTGTTTTACTTCTAATTGTATGTCAGAATTTGGAACCTCCTTCGACCAAGTAATATATCCGAGGAGCATTATATGCTAATTTGAGATTAGTTGTTTGCTATTTTTGCATTCATTTTATGTTACTTCTTTGCTGTATTTTATTCGCTATGCGGCAATATGTTTAGGACTTGCTTTAAGAGCTATAACTTGCTACTATGCTTTGTAAAATTGAATACATCCTTGATTAGGAATGACCAACTAATCTTGTGATCTAATTTATATGAAATCATGCATAATCAAAACAATTTGTTTTGTTAATTTTGCTGTTTACGATTTTATCTTGTGAAGCATCTAAAATGTTGTTCAATATTTTACCAAGCTTTAACTTGTGTTTTCGATCTATTTAATAATATTGATGCTTAGATTCAAATTCTAGAGTGATGGGCATGAAATATATTGCTTGATTAAATAGATTTTAGGAAAGAAAATTATGTTTCCCTAACCATGCTTTAAAATTCAACTTTAGTGCCTCATTGGTTGCATCATATTGTTAAGCGTTTTCTTGTTTAAGTATGTTTGCTTGTTTTTGTTTAGGACTTGAATTTAGAGTCTAACCTTGGAGTCTAGTGCTTGGTCGATTAGTTGAATTGTTGTTGGTTGATGTAAACTTAAAATTCAAAATATATGGATATTGTTTTTGTCTTGCATTCATGGTTGAGAAAGGGAAGACCATTTGATGAGATCGTAACTTCCTACTCCATAATAAGCATCGACAATGGATTAGCCAAGGAGTTGGAGAGGTATGTACCCATGAAACCGTACTTGAATTTCTTTTGGAATTAGTTGAATAGTAGGTTGATTGGATGAATTGCATGTTTAAGATCAAACATTCTTGTATGTTCTTGCTATAGTTTTGATATCATGTACAATATTCCTTGTCAAAGCTTGATTTTAATTTGATAAAAGAACTAGGAGGAATTTTTTAATAAAGTAAAAAAATTATTTGACACATCATCAAGTTTTTTAAGAGAGTAAAACAAAAGTGTATACCCATTATTATACTTTAAATGAGATTTTGCATATTTGTTTCCTCGCAACAAAATTTATTTGCATATGGGCATTGTCATCAAATTGTCAAGACGCGACATGAGTCATAATACTTGACTTTGATGTTTAAACTTTCACGTAAATTTTTTTTTCGAAAATTAAAACGAGCAAATTCGAACTTTTAAACTCCTTTAAATTCTTTTAAAATAAGTAGAAAACATTTATAAAATAAGTTTGAAACAATTCGTTTGAAATTGTAAAAAAAAAAAATCTTAATCAACACATGTGGTGCGTGCGGCACCCTATCTGCGCGCGGCGCGCCTTGCTGACGCACGCATCACTCGTCAAATTCACTCAAATGGCATCCTACTGGCGCGCACATCGCTTGCTTGAGGCGCGTGTGGAGCACTATCGCGTGTGCGTCGTTGATGCAGACTTGAATGGTGCATGACCCAGGCGCTGGCTGGTTGATAGCACGCCGACCATTGATCGGTCAGCAGGCACTTGTCCCTCTCTTTACGTGCTCACTTCACTGCCGATCGATCAGCGCCAGTGTTCTGGATTCACTTTGGATTCGGCCAAATAGCTTGCTTTTGATCTCTCATATAAAATTGGTGTCAAGGTGAAATTGTTAGATTTCGATGTCACCTAAATTCTAGTTGGGCTGAGTCGGGCATGTCTATCAATATTAAGGTTTTATATTTTTTCTATATATTGATATTTGAATCGTAAAACTCATGTGTATATTGATTTTAATATACTGAATTTCTCTCATGTCCGTAGTTTTTTCCTGTAAAATATTTTTCACGTAAATCTCAGTGTCCTTATGTTTCCACGTTTATTTTATTTTTTCGATTATTAGCGTTCAATTCTCAACAATGAGGATAATGATGAAGTTGGTGGTTTAACTACTAAGATTAGATTTTGTCATTTCTGTCTGCAACGTAAGAAGCTCCAAGGAATAGGGTTCATATTGAGAATAATGTATCCAATAAGCAAATGTTATGAAATTTTTTTTGTTGTAGTTAATAAATAACTTTTATGATTAATTTTTATGTTTGTGTTATTCAATATTATTTATAAATTCAAAGAAAAATTCTTTATTATTTGTACTAAGTGACCCGAAAACCCTCACGATACCCGGTATGCTCACTACTACTACTCACTCTCTGTAGCGCCCCAAAAACCCAAACGGTTTCCAGTTTGCTCTGCTCTGATACCTGGGTCGCTAACTCTACTCCTAACCTGGGTCCGGGAACTGTGAGGTTGACACTCTAATCTTCTCTACCTGAACCTGGGTCGCTAACTCTACTCAAACACATACACTAAGGAAAATTCGTGTAAAAATTTAAAACTTTGTTTCTCGACTTAAACCGACACCTTTGAAAACATTTAAAAACGTCGCAGTGGAAAACTTTAATCAAAATCAGTTTAAATAAGATTTCAATTTTTTAAAACATTAAAAGGAATTTTCATTTGACCCTTGTAAGCACCGGTCGACACTTCATTTGCCTCTGTTTTCATCTGTCGACCCTAACGGTCAACATCTCTCTGCTCATTACGCTAACCGGTCGACACTCCAATCTTCTCTGCCCGCACCGGTCAAACCCCGTGGTCAACACTTCTACGCTCATCACATAGAGCGGTCAACACCTGTTTTCACAGGTTGACACCTTCCACCTCTGTGTTTCCATCGATCGAACATTGCGGCTGACACTCCTACCATCTTTACACTAACTAGTCGAAACTTCCACACATAGGTCGACACCTGATATGGCTCTGTCTCCGTAGGTTGACCCTCGTGGTCGCCTCCTACCAAATTCAGTCAACACCTTATGTACACCGGTTGTAATAACTCAGAAAATTTTAGATTTTTAAATCTAATTTATGAGATTTTTAATTTAATCTCGGTTGGTGTTTCGGGTAAATTAAGTTATAAAATTTAGAATATAGTTTTATTGCCGGTTTTCGAAAATTTTAAATTCAGGAGGATGCGGGTTTAACGAAATTTTAAGTGGTTAAAACACGTGTGGGCATTTTAGTAATTTTTATTATTTAAATTATGTTATAAAAAAATAAATAAATAAAAATTTTAACAAAACAACTGAACAGCTCGTGAAGCCGAGGCGAGAGAAGTGACCGAGGCGATTGAGAGGCTGAGCGGGAGATCGAGAAATGGAGAAGGAGTGGCCAACGAATGACGGCGGAGTGCAACGCCAGGAGCCCTTACGAGCTAAGTGAAGGTGTTGGTGTACCCTTTCCCGAGCTGAAAGCCAACGGTGAGCTCTCTGTTCAAGAGTATTTCAGCCGAGCCTTAATGCTTGTTTTGTTTTTTCCTTTTTCTCCGATGTTGATGAAATTGTTGAACGTTCTGTCGAAGGGAGGGTCTGCGTGTGTGAAAGTGTGATGGGCAGTGGGTGCTTGGTGGGAGGGAGAAAGACCGAGGGGAGGAGATAGGGCCGAGGAGGGGTTGAGTCAGAATTCAAGTTCAAGCCTGATTTTTTCTGACTTTAGTTCAGCTTTATGCTAAATTGATGTAAATGTGGTTGTCTGTACGTAGAAATTTTTGGAATTTGAATTGAAATCAAAACGGATGTTTTTCTGAGAAAGAACATGTTCTGTTTTTGGCCTTTTTGGCCTACCTACGGTTAATCGTTCTAAATTCCATTTTAGTGGGTTAAAATAGGTGGTTAGAGGAACGTATGGCCGCTGAAATAGTTCGATCCCGATATCCAACGTAAAAGTTACGCGCATCGGAAGTCTATGTCAGATTTTGGTCCAAGTCAAATTAGTGAGCAATTTTCGTAGACTTTCGACGTGTGATAGTGGCATGGCTGTTTTTGGTGCGTAAAGTTAAATTGAGTGAGTTTTGGTTGAAAAAAAACAAAAATGTGAAATTTGATCAAAAGGGGCAGATTTGGTTTCGGGTTTTTTCCACCTAGCTGTGGCTTACCGTTTTCAAATCCGTCTTAGTATGTTAAACAAGGTTCCTAAGGGGACGTTTAGCCACTTGAATCGTTCGATTTTGTTAACAGACGTAAAAGTTATGCGCGTCTGAACTTTGGCCTGGTTTTCGGACGAACCACATTGTATAGAGTGGTTGTAGTGTTTTTGGGACGCGTATGTATTTTTATATGTTACAGTATAGTATTGCTCTATACTGTGAATTTTCTTCATTTGCATTTGATGGATTTTCGTTGTCTTCATACTCTGATTTTGTTATGGTGATTTCTCTGGATTGTGAATAGATAAATACTGTTACTTTTTGGTGAACTGTGTGCAGGGTTTTAAATTTTTGGGATAGCCAGTTTTTAGGCGTTACTCTGCCGAAATTTCGGGAGAGGGGTTGGGAGTCGAAAGGATATGGAATAGGTTGAGGTGTGTACAGTGAATGCTAGAGAAGTGTAGATGAGCGTGAGAGTGCGGCGTGATCGCAGGTGCGCGGGGCACACGGCCCTGCGGGTACTCAAGGGTCGTGCGGCGCCGGGTGAGGGAGTGCGCGCAGACGTGCTGTACAGCGGCAGGGTGCGTGGGGCACGCGGCGCTGTGAGCATGCACGAGACACAGTGACGTTGAGTTGGCATGTGCGGCACCGCGAGGGTGTGCGCGGGGTGTCGAAGTGGGGACGTCAGTGCGCGGCACCGGATTGTGCAGTTTGTAGGTGCGTTGGATTATTTCCTAGGATTTCGAGTCTTACCGTTTTATCTTAAACTATTTTAAATGGTTTTCTTTTCCGCTGCGTAGTTTTCATGTGAAGGATTTCGTGTTCCCTCTTCGGGACGCGAGTTGTTTTCGAATCGAGTTGAAAATTTTTCATACTCACAAATGTTCTTTTGAAAAGGATTTGAAAATAAAAAGAGTATTAAATTGAGTGAGTTATGTCAAGTGTTAGTGTGGTAGTGTGTAGTTGCACTGTAGCTCATCAGGAACGCGGGGTTTCTCGGGGTGTTTCACCGGTCGACACTTGCCAGGATTGTTCGACGACTAAGCATACAGGCGACACTTCTTTCACAGAAATTTGATTAAAAACCATAAATCTTTCAAAAACGGATCTAACTTCGACTAAACGTTTAAAATCAGAATCCTACCCTTCTCAATAAATTTTAAAATAAACTTTCTACCTCAAAATGACTACAAAATTTGAAATTTAGTTATATTTTAAAACGACTGAAAGTAACTCAATAATACTCAAAATCCTTACACACGCCTAACCTTGTCAAAACGCCTTAACAGCCGGTCAGATCGTCTACAAGGGCACTCCTCCAACTGCCTCCTACTCTTGAGCTTGCTCAGGGTAGTCACCAGCTATTGCCTCGTCACCTACACCACTGAAATCAACTATTAGCCTAATACTAAGAAAGTATGCACATAAAAACTTAAACACTAAGAATAAACATATCCTAACATATGCAATTTCTACAGTTTCGTCTCTACTTTCGTTTTTGTCTCTTTCTTACATGTTCTTTATCTTCTTACTACTGGGTCTTCTTTATGTGCTATATCAAGGTGACACACCTCGCGGTCCACCTCACGGGATAAAGGGCAACCTCGATCTAGTAAAGTGACACATCTCGCGGTCCACGTCACGGGACAAGGCCACCACGTAATGCGGGGGAAGAAGTGATACACCTCGCGGGACAAGACCACTCAGCCCCACTTTCATTATCTTCTTACGTATCTTCTCATTTCGTTCATCATGTCACATCCTACTGTTTCATTTCGTAAGAACATAGAAATTTTATTTCGTTTCGTTCTCATACTTTAAAACCATGATGCATAATCACTAAAGCAGAACATAAAATAAATGTGCATGCAGCATACTGAACTGTGATATAGGCCCAAAGGCAAAATCACCTATTACACTACTTACCTGACGTCTTTAGCAATTCGTAACTCAAAATTCGTAATTCGCTCGCTAAATCGGGGAACCTATAAAATCACACATCATCAATTCTACTTTCCTTCAAACTCGTAAAACTCTAAAGGAAATAACAATTTCACATCTAATCTATCTAAACCCGAATTTCACACAATTTCTGATTAAATTTGGAAATGCATAACTTATCCAATACTCGTCCGATTTGGACGATTCGAAATGCTATACATTCCATAGAACGTCTAATTTCTAATGGTTTAATTCAATTCCTAATCCAAAACCTACAATTTGGCCAAATGTCGGTGAACAAAAATCATTCTGTAACTCAAGTATTTGATTATCCAAACACTCAATCTTCTCCATAAAAAACTTATAATCTACTCCTACTTCAAGTTTAAACACCAATACACGGATAAAATTCAACTTTAACCTCAAAATCTCGTATCCCCTCCTAGGGTTCACCAAAACTACCCAATTGTAATAATCCAAAAATTTCAAATTTTTATATCTAATTTCTGAAATTTTTAATTTAATCTCGGTTAAAATTTTGAGAAATATTTTAAGAGGTAAATTAAGTTATAAAACTCAAAATCTAGTTTTAGTGACAGTTTTTGAAATTTTAAAATCGAAAGGAGGAGAATTTAACGAAATTACGGGCGGTTAAAACAGGAGAGGGCGTTTTGGTAAATTTTTATTATGTAAATTAATTTTTTTAAGAAAATAAAATAAAATAACATAACAACCGAATGGCTTCGGGAGGAAGCCATTTGGCTGTTGCACATCGACACCCGAGAGAAGAGAGACGCGAGAGAGAGAGAGCGATCGTGAGAGGCGAGAGAAATCGGGACAGGGCGATCGGTTGGCAAGCGACAGAAGAGAGAGGCGCGGGATTCGGGTTCTTCGGTGAGCTAAGGCAAAGCACAGCTCGGTGTTGCCCGTGCTGAGGGCTGAAGGTATGCTTCCTCCCTGCTCTGGTCGTGTTCGACCGAGCGATGCTCATCTTCCTTCCATCATTTTGAGTGTTAGTCTGAATGTTGGGTCAGTTTTAGGCTGTATATGTGGGTGCAGCCTTTCCCGAACTGAAAGCCAAAGAGAAGTTCTCTGTTCAAGAGCAATTCGACCGAGCTTGATGTTTGTTTTTTTTCTTTCCTATGTTGATGAACTTGCTGAAGATTATGTTGGCAGTGACGGTCTGCGTTTGTGAGAGTGTTGTAGGCAGTGAATGCTCGGTGAGAGTGAGAAAAATCGAGGGGGGAAAGTTGAGCAAAATTCGGGCTGGTGCTTGAATTTCTGATTTTTGAGTTGGGTATGCTTGAATGAGTGGAATGTGGATGATTGTGTATAGTAATTTGTTGAATTGAACTGAAGTCAAAATTCAGAATTTTTTTTGTGTAGAAGCAGATTATGTTTTTGGGGGTTTCGGCCTAGCTTCGGTTATTCGTTTTAAATTCTGTTTTTGATGGCTAAATTAGGTTGTTAGAGCAACGTTTGGCCGCTGGAATCGTTCGATTCCAATATCCGACGCAAACGTTATGCGCGTCGACGTTTATGTCGAATTTTGGACTGACTCAAATTATTGAGCGTTCTTAGCAAAATTGTGACGCGTGATGTTAGCGTTGCTGATTTTAGTGCGTAAGTCGAGTTTTGAGTGAGTTTTGGTTGAAGGAAACGGAAACGTGAAATTTGGGTGAAGGGCAGATTCGGTTTTTGGTGTTTTTCACCTAACTGCGGCTTACCGTTTTAAAATATGTCTTAGTGTGTTAAATTAGGTTCCTAAGGGAACGTTTAGACTCTTGAATCGCTCAGTTCCGTTAACTGACGCAAATGTTATGCGCGTATGAAGTTTGAGCTGGTTTTCGGCCGTGCCGAATTAGTGACGCGTTTTAGTTGGGATTTCATGGGTTTAGTTACGGAATGTGATTGTTAGCGTATTTATTGAATTTTGATGCGAAGATTGATGGACGATTGTTTATGTTTTAGGTTGAGGCTTTTTGGCGAAGCTGTGCATCGAGTCAGCTTAGGACGCCAGGTAAGTAGTGCATGCATATGTTTTGCCCAGGTAGGCTTACACCGTGGAACTTTCGAATTTATATTGTCGATTGTGGTGTGCGTGTGTATTGTTTGACATGCATCATGTTTTTTTTTTAAATGGAACGAAAAATAGTTTTGAACATATTTTGTGTAAGTGGTGAGACGTGTGGCAGTGGTAACAAGGATCCTGCTAGTGTGTGGGCCGGTGCGTAACCAATTGCAGATTTTGCTTGAGTAGCGGACCGGCTGGGCCGTCACATGGTGTGTATGTGTCGACGGTGAGGATGATAAATAGTGGTACTGCGTATCCTGCTAGTGTGTGGGCCGGTGCAATACCAGTCGCAGATTCTACTCGAGGAGTGGGCCGGCTGCGCTGTCGCAAAATGTGTGGGTGGCAACTGTGGTCCCGTTGCTGGGGAGGCTGGGACGGGGGCGACGTGTCAAAGTGTAGTGTGGCGTGAGGTACACCCTCACCCTGATGTGGTTGCTGTGTGGTGATGCGTGTGTGTAGCTAGTGGGCCTTGTTGCTGGGGAGTCCGAGACGGTGGCGACATGTCAGGGTGTAGGGTGGCGCTAGGTTCCTCCTTACCATGGTGTGGCTGCACTACGCGTCACAGATGTGACAACACGAGTATGAGTGTAGAGACTCCATGTGATAGGATTGCATTGTTAGCTTTTACTCTCATATCGCATTACTTACTGAGCGTTAGGCTTATGTTGTGTGTTCTATGCTGTAGGTGCAGACATTTTTGCTGGTGAGCCTTGAGAACCTAGTCCTGAGGTGTAGGATGGTTGGCGGTGCCCGACCGAGACATAGGACGGCGGATTGTTAGGGCGACCCGACCCGTGGAGATGGTAGGTGATGGCTAGACTGTCGGGGTATTTTTCTTTTGTTGTATCGGGATATATAGTTGATCAGACGAGTTTGTATAGGCGTTAGTTGCACAGGGGTTAATGGAGTGTTTGTATTTTTGTGACGCACGCGTACTCTTTACATGTAGGAGCTTGGTAATGCTCTACACTGTGAATTTTCTTCATTTCATGGTTGATGGATTGTTGTAGTTTTTTTTTTTAAAAACTTTGATTTAGTGGAAATCTCTAGATAGGTATTCTGTAAATTTTAGTGAACTGTGTGCAGGTTTAGATTTTTGGAATAGCTGATTTTTAGACGTTACTCTACCGAATTTTTGGGAGAAATATTGGGTGTCGAGAAGGTATGGAATAGGTCGGAGTATACACGGTGATATACTAGTGGAGTGGTACTGTACGCGGGAGTGCGGCGTGGCTGCAGGAGAGCGGGCCATGTGGCCCTGCAAGTGCACATAGGTCTTACGGCATTCTATCTGGGCAAGGATGTAATACCCGGAAATTTTCCGTTAGAAAATTGTGTCGAATTTCCGTAAGTTTTAATCGGCAGATTTTTGGTCCGAATTAATAACGAAAAATTTCGGCCCCTAAGTAAAAGTTTATTTTAAGGCTAATGGTGGAAAGAGAAATTTAAGAATTTAACCGGACTTGAACGAAATCACGGAATTATGAAACAATTTAAGGAGAAGGGCAATTTCATAATTATGAGTTAAATAAAAAATAATAATAATAAAAATAAAAAAGGGAGAGCACCGTCGGTGCCCTCCCCATCACCTTCCCCCCCCCCCCCCAAGCATTTTGTTCTCTCACTCTCTCTCGTTTCTTCTTCTCCCACGTGAAGTGGTCGGCGGTCGATTCTCCTTCCATTAAACACGGTAACTTCTCGTTAGTTTTGTAGTTAGTTGGTGTGTTAGCGTTATTAGTGGCAAAACTGGGTTTGCCAAGGATATAGGGCAAATTGGTAAAAATCTAGGAGGGTAATGTGAGAAATTGAGTGTAGAGCTGATTTTTGTCCGTGTGATGGTGCTTATGATAGAAATAGGAGTAGATTACGAGAATTAGCAAGGAAGATTGGGTGTTTTATTGACTGTGTAAGTGAGTTTTTGATCGGTGCCCGTTCGGTCACGTTCGGTTAAGTTGTGAGTATCCGAGTGGGAAATGGATGGGACCATAGGAAGCTAGACGTCCTTAGGAACCCGTAGTATTTGGTATCGTCCAATTCGGATGAGTAATGGAGAAGTTGTGAATTTCTAGAGGTGGACGAAATTGTGTGGAATTTTTAGATTTTTGGATAGTTTCGGTTTTGATGTGAATTAGGACTTGTAAGTTATGGAGTTACGAATTCGATGACTTAAAATTGACGGATGTGCAATTGTATAGGTATTCCAGTTAGAGCACCAAGTCACGAAAGGCGAAAGGATTTCGAGAAAGCCAGGTAAGTGATGGAACGTATGTGAATTGCCTTCGGGCCTGCACCATGGAACGGTAGGATTGTTTGGCTGCTTGTTTGCTTATTTGTTGCTTTGTTCTTGAGTCGTACATTTGTGATTGTCATGCATCATGGTTTTAAACTACGAAACACGAGTTTTGAGCACGTTTTGAAATGTGTATGTGAAACGTAACTAGATAAGAAAAGATTTGCAACGCATGGGTGAACGCCTCGTCATTAACGTGCTAGTGAGAAAGCACTAGGGGGTTCCCATGGATGAAGGTACATTATGTGACACGGTTTGCGAACGCCTCGTCGTTAACGTGCTATTAAGAGCACTAAATGGTTCAACGGTCGATGTTAGGAGGAGGTTACGTAGGGCCGTTACGTGCGCGAACTTGAAGTGTGCCTCTAACCTCACTCCGTGGGTTATGGAATGGCCGTCCTGAGTGTTGAAGGGATGGGTGCCGGCCTGACTCACACTGGAAAGTGAAAGATGAAAATAACGAATTCAAAAGAAAACAGACTTGAGTATAGAAACTAAATGAGTAGGGGTTGCGTTTTGCATTGGTTTTCGATTTCATGTTTCCATACTTGCTGAGCATTAGGCTTACGTTCTGTGTTCATTGGTGTAGGTGACGACGAGCTTTCGGGTGAGTTGCTAGGTGACCAGCAGACATAGATCAGAGTTGGCGGGAGATGTTGCATGCCGGTGCAGGAAAATGTTGGGGCAACTCGACCATGGCGGGTAAAAAGAGAGTATAATTTTGTAAGTGTTTTGAGTTGAATAGAGTTGTATAGGTTTTTGAGGAATTTAGGTGGTGTACCAAGGGTACCATGGATTATTGGGATATGAATGTTTTGAAATTATGTTCTCAGAATCTAAGCTTTTACTTCGTGGATTTAGTCGAGGAGTATTCGTCGTGTGTCGTTTTGAAACTTGCATGAAGAAATTTGGTTGTCAAAATATTGGTTTTTATTTTGTGGTTGTGATAGGGTATTGGTTGTCGTGCGTATTCAAACGGACTGGTGCGATTTTACTGATACTGGTGTGAAGTGTCGACCGAAGTCGAGAGGTGTCGACCGGTCAGTGTAAATGTAAGGTGAGTGTCGACCGCGAGGCTCGACCTGTGGTAGGCAGAGCCGAAGCAGGTGTCGACCGGTCAGTGTAAATGTAAGGTGAGTGTCGACCACGAGGCTCGACCTGTGGTAGGCAGAGCCGAAGCAGGTGTCGACCGGTCATGTAAAAATGGTAGCGATGTTGACCGCGGGGAACGACCTGCTCAGGCAGAGAGGGTTAAGGTGTCGACCTGTGGTAACGGGTGTTGACCCTTCTCTGTGTAGCGCATAAAAGTGTCGACCGGTGTTTTCGATGTTGACCGATGGGAAAACCCGAGAAGACTGTGTCGACCAGTGCTTACTAGTGTCGACCGGTCTCTGCATTTCTGTGTTGTAAAATGGTGAAGTTTACTTACACTGAATTTAAATGAGTTTCCGCTATGGCATTAATATGTATTTCTTTTAAAAGTCTTTTAAAAAAAAAAGAGTCCTTTTGAGTCAAAAAGTAAAGCTTTCCAATTTTTAAGAAATTAATGGTAGAGGATATGAGGGACTGTGACGCGTAGTTAATTGGTAGCGAAATGGGAATCACGGAAGATTTTCGGGTCGCCACAGTGTTGGTATCAGAGCCTTTACCCAACCAGAAGTGTGGCCGACGAGAATGTCGGGCCTCTCGGTGGAGGGGCGAGATTGTGAAGGCAAGAGAGCCTATCACAATTCTCACACCGCTTGGGGGAAAGAGAGTATGTTACGAGTGTAAGAGCCATTATGGTCATGTCGTTCAAAGGATTACCCAACATTTGCCGACCGCCATGCAACGTGCTCCACCAACTGTAAGTAGTTATTTATTTTAGTTAGATTATGACTAAGGCTAGATTATGACTAAGGCTAGATTATGCTAACGTCATACAGGAATTAGCTTAAATGGATAGACGACCGGGACGACCTAGAGTTTCGAGAGATGCAGTAGAGTCGGAAGGTGATGATAACTCGGCTACGATTAGGCGGTTGACCGAGTTGGTGGATAGGCAGTCCCAACAATTGGGAATGTTACTAAACCAAGGACAAGGAAGCCATGGAGCGGGCTCTAGTGGGGAGAGGTTCAGAAGATTGAAGCCTCCGA
Source organism: Begonia peltatifolia (assembly GCA_022433055.1). Lineage (NCBI taxonomy): Eukaryota > Viridiplantae > Streptophyta > Magnoliopsida > Cucurbitales > Begoniaceae > Begonia > Begonia peltatifolia. The sequence continues at coordinate 20,622,887 of CM039519.1, read as the reverse complement.
TGTTTGAGGGCCAGATGAACATGTTTAAGTATGTCGATGTGGAGGAAGGAAACATGGTCAAGTGTGCGATGTTTCACCTCTCAAATGATGCTCAGAGCTGGTGGGAGACGGTAGAGGCCGCTGTAGATGCCAGGGACTTGACCTGGAAGAGATTCAAAGAAATGTTTTATGACAAGTACTGCAACTGGATGGTCTAAGCTGCAAAAAGATTGGAGTTCCTATAGTTGAAGCAGACTAGGCCGGTAGCCGAATATGTTAGGCAGTTCGAATCGTTGTCCAGATTTGCAAGCCAATTGGTGAGCAATGAAGAAGAAAAGGTGTTGTAGTTTGTGCAAGGATTGAAGCCTGAGATATACAGGGGTGTGACAATTTTCAGAACTAAGGGCGTGTCGTATGCGCGAGTTGTGGCCAAGGCACTAGCAGTGGAGGGAGCAGAGGCCAAGTGTGCGAGACCAGTAGAGGCAACCAAGAGGTTCTTTAAGGAGATCTCGCCACATACAAGCAGGGAAGGATCTTCCTCGGGAGCCAACAGGCCAGGCAGTGCAGTGTACGATTCGAGGGGAGGCAAGAAGCCCCAGGTACAAAATAAGTACCCGTAGTGTCCTAAATGCTTGAAGAGCCACCTGGCGGAATGTGGACAGTTTGTAGGAAGATGCTACAATTGCAATGAAGCTGGTCACATTTCCCGGTATTGCACAAAGCCGAGGGTCAACCGATGTTTTACCTGCAATGAGACCAGCCATATATCCAGAGATTGTTCCCCAGCGAAGAAGGGTCTAGCCAAGACGATGCCCAGCATCTTCGCAATGATAGAGCCTGAGAGCGACGATCGGCCAGCGATTATCACAGGTACAGTGCTAATTGATACGGTGCCTGCATTTACATTGATAGATTCAGGAGCGTCGCACTCCTTTGTTGCCACGGCGTTTGTAGTAAAGGTGACCTTGTGGGCTAAACCTGCCGGGTGCACATATGAAGTGAGGTTGCCATCCGGTGAGCGCATGCACTCCGATCAAGTAGTATGCAACAGTGTCATATCAGTGGGGACCAGGAGTATGCCTGCCAATTTGATTGTAGTAGGGATAACGGGCTACGACGTGATATTGGGTATGGATTGGTTGTTTCGGCACTACGCGACGATCGATTGCAGGGCTGGGACTATTAACTTCCAACTCCTAGACGGTGAGAAACACTCGCTGCAAGCTATGAAGAATGCGGGGAGATTATCCGTAATGGCACCTATCAAGGCTCAGAGATTGTTAATGGGTGAGCATTTTTGTTTTGTCGCAACAATTTTAGATACTAAATTTAATGTGGAGATGAAGTCATAGGATATGGAGGTAGTTCGTGAATTCCCTGAGGTATTTTTAGACGACTTGCCCGGGTTTCCCCCAGACCAGGAAGTTGAATTTGTAATCGATACATATCCCGGTGCAGAGCCAATATCGAAGAATCCTTATAGGTTGGCTCCTCCGGAATTAAAAGAATTGAAGAAGCAATTAGAAGAACTATTGGAGAAAGGATTCATACGCCCGAGTTTCTCACTATGGGGCGCGTCAGTCTTATTTGTGAAAAGGAAAGACGGATCGCTCCGGATGTGTATTGACTACCGGGAGCTGAACAAGCTGACCGTAAAGAATAAGTATCCACTACCAAGGATAGATGACTTGTTTGATCAATTGCAAGGAGCTCGGATTTTCTCGAAGATAGATCTGAGATCGGGTACTACCAACTAAAGGTCAGATCACAAGATATCCCAAAGACAGCTTTCCGGACTAGATACGGGCATTATGAGTTTCTAGTAATGTCGTTTGGACTGACAAATGCCCCAGCCGTTTTCATGGACCTGATGAATCGGGTATTCCAGGAATATTTAGATAAGTTCGTCATTGTGTTTATTGACGATATCTTGGTTTACTCCCGTAGTGAGGAAGAACATAAGGAGCATTTGAAGATTATTCTGGAAACCCTGAAGCGGCGTCAATTATACGCAAAGTTCTCCAAGTGCGAGTTCTGGCTGAATAAGGTTAATTTTCTTGGACATGTGATTTCCGGTAACGGAATATTGGTGGATCCGGCCAAGATATAGTCTATCAATGAATGGCCACAGCCAAGGAGCGTCAGAGAGATTCGAAGCTTTCTGGGGTTAGTGGGTTACTATCGGAAGTTTATTGAAGGATTTTCAAAAATTGCAGCACCCCTAACTCGTCTTACGCGAAAGGAAGTTAAATATGTATGAACGGAGGACTGTGAGTATAGTTTCAAGATGCTGAAGCAAAAATTGACTACAACTCCAGTGTTGACACTTCCAGTGATGGACGAGAAGTTTAATATCTACTGTGATACTTCCAGAATTGTACTGGGTTGTGTCCTGATGCAAAATGGAAGGGTGATTGCTTATACTTCGAGGCAATTAAAGCCCTATGAGCAAAATTATCCAACCCATGATTTGGAGTTAGCAGCGATTGTGTTTGCGCTAAAGATCTGGAGGCATTATCTTTATGGACAGCAGTGTGAGATGTACTCGGATCACAAAAGTCTAAAGTATATCTTCACTCATAAGGAACTGAACATGAGGCACAGGCGTTGGATGGAGTTTGTGATGTGCCCCAGAGGGCCGTCACTCGATCACAAACCAAGGCACGAGCTCTATACAACCTGTTCACTAACAAGTTCACTTCTTTTGCAGGAATTACAGGTGTCGAATGCCTATTCGCGGATTTGGAATGGGACCTGAGCACAAAGGACAAGGATCAACCCTTACACTTGCTATCATGGGAGCTAAAGGTTGAAACACTTGAAGAAAGGATTTGTCTCCCTCATAATTAATTTGTAATTGAATTTTATTCGGCAAACATTCGCCTTTTGTTTTTGTTGGCAAACATTTGTCTTCCTTTAATGTTTTATAATTACATGCATCCTTAGGCATTAGGATTAGATGTATGTTAAGTTAGATGGTGGTTAGAAGCAACAATTGGGCCGGAGTTTAGCAGCCCACTGATGCAACAAATGGGCCAAAGCTTGAAGGTGATCTGGTGTGCAAGTGGACCAAGAATGGCCAACCATGTGGCCCATTTCAAAGCCCAAGCCCATTCTACCCTTCAGCCACCCTAGGTCTATAAATACATGGCTATTGGTGTGTGTAAAGGTTGTTGAATATATGAGAAATAGGCCTTTTGTGTTCAGCCAAAGTAGTTGAAGCTTGGTGAACGGTAAGGCTCGGTTCGGTCAAGAACCGAGAAGGAGTTCATCTCCTTGAGCTTTCAAGCCCGAGGTTGCTTGAATAGTCATCGTTCCACTCATCTTCCCTCTCTTTTCCAGAGAAGGATACACGAAGAGAGTGGCCAGAAACCAGTCCCGTTTGCTGCTTTCTTCCTTTGGAAGATTGTTATGCCGAGAGCCTAAAAGGTTGCTTATCGGACAGCATTCGATTTTCTGTTTATATTTTATTTTTCTGTTTCGTTTGTGGGTAAAACACGACTTATTCGAGGTGGAATCGTGTCAATTTGTGAAGGACTAAGACCTTGAGATCAAATACCACCCCGGCAAAGCTAATATAGTGGCCGACGCATTAAGCCGAATGTCGACCTTAACTTCATCAATGGACGCCAAAATGTCTAAAGAGTTGAGTGTAGAATTCCAGAAATTTAATTTGGAAATATTCTCAAATGCGGCAGCACAATTGTCAATACTATCCCTGAAACCGTCAATTCTTGAGAGAATTAAAGAAACACAAAGGGATGACCCAAGATACAATGAATTAAGGACGAGCATAGGATCTGATGACAGAACTGAATTTGGATGTTCATGTGATGGAATTCTGAAGTTTCGAAATAGGTGGTACGTTCCGAACAATGGTCAACTTCAGAAAGACATTTTGTCCGAAGCACACTCCTCAAGGTTCTCTGTTCACCCAGGAAGCACCAAGATGTACAGAGACCTTAAGCAACATTATTGGGGGCCTGGCATGAAAAAGTCTGTAGCAAAGTACGTGGAGACTTGCTTAATCTGCCAGCAGATTAAAGCCGAACATCAGAGACTGGCTGGAAAGTTGCAACCATTGCCGATTCCAGAATGGAAGTGGGACCAAATATCCATGGACTTCATTGTTGGATTACCCCGGACGGCAAGAGGATTTGATGCGGTGTGGGTGATTATGGATCGTCTGACCAAATCTGCTCATTTCCTACCGGTGAAGATGACATTCAATATGGACCAATTCGCTAACCTGTATATTCAGGAGATAGTAAGGCTGCACGGGGTTCTTATTTCAATTGTGTCGAACAGAGACGCGCAATTCACCTCAAAATTTTGGAAGAGTCTCCACATGGTGATGGGGACACAGCTGACTTTCAGTACAGCCTTTCATCCTCAAACCGACAAGTAATTGGAGTGAACTATTCAGATTTTAGAGGATATGCTTTGAGCCTGCGTACAAGAATTCCAAGGTTCGTGGAGCAAGTATTTACCTTTGGTGGAATTCTCTTACAACAACAGCTATCAGGCGACGGTAGGTATGGCCCCTTACGAAGTATTGTACGGAAGGAAGTGCAGATCGCCTCTTTATTAGGATGAAGTCGGCGAAGCAGGCTTGATTGGTTCTGAAATTTTGCAGCAAACCACTGAGAAGATCAAGGTTATTCGGCAGCGGATATTGACAGCTCAAAGTCAACAAAAAAGCTATGACGATAAAAGAATAAGGGAAATGGAATTTAAAGTAGGAGATGAAGTTTTTCTGAAGATTTCACCATTCAAAGGTGTGATGAGATTCGGGAGGAAAGGTAAGTTGAGCCCAAGATACGTTGGGCCGTTCCCGATCATGAAAAGAATTGGAAGAGCTGCGTACCAGCTAGAATTGCCAGCTTCCATGGAAGGAGTTCATAATGTCTTCCACGTGTCGATGCTAAGAAAGTGTCTCAGAGATCCATCACACGTTGTGGTTCAACAGGAGATCGTTGTACAGCCAACCATGATGTACGAAGAAAGGCCAGTGGAGAGCTTGGATTATGCAGTGAAGACGCTACACAACAATGACATTCCGCTGGTAAAGGTATTGTGGCGTAACCACAATGTGGAGGAGGCGACGTGGGAAAGACAACAGGATATGATGGAGCATTATCTTGAAATGTTTAGGTAGTAAATTTTGGGGACAAAATTTTTGTAAGGAGGGTGGGATGTAATACCCAGAAATTTTCCATTAGAAAATTGTGTCGAATTTTCGTAAGTTTTAATCGGTGGAATTTTAGTCCGAATTAATAACGAAAATTTCGGCCCCTAAGTGAAAGTTTATTTTAAGGCTAATGGTGGAAAGAGAAATTTAAGAATCTAACAAGACTCGGGCAAAATCACGGAATTGTAAAATGATTTAAGAAGAAGGGAAATTTGGTAATTATGAGTTAAATAAATAATAATAATAATAAAAATAAAAAAGGGAGAGCACCGTCGGTGCCCTCCCCTTCCCCTTTTCTCCCCCCCTAGCATTTTGTTATCTCACTCTCTCTCGTTTCTTCTTCTCCCGCGTGAAGTGGTCGGCGGTCGATTCTCCTTCCTTTCATCCGAATCACGGTAAGTTCTCGTTAGTTTTGCGTAGTTAGTTGGTGTGTTAGCGTTATTAGTGGCAAAATCAGGTTTGGTAAGGATATAGGGCAAATTGGTGAAAATCTAGGAGGGTAATGCAAGAAATTGAGTGTAGAGCTGATTTCTGTCCATGTAATGGTGCTTAGGATAGAAATAGGAGTAGATTACGAGAATTTGTGAGGAAGATTGGGTGATTTATTGACCGTGTACTTGAGTTTTGGAACGGTGCCCGTTCGGTCACGTTCAGTTACGTTATGAGCATCCGAGTGGGAAATGGATGGGATCATAGGAAGTTAGACGTCCTTAGGAACCCGTAATATTTGGTATCCTCCAATTCGGACGAGTAATGCAGAAGTTGTGAATTTCTGGAGTCGGACGGAAATTGTGTGGAATTTTGAGATTTTTGGATAGTTTCGATTTTGATGTGAATTAGGACTTGTAAGTTAGGGAGTTATGAAGTCGATGAATTAAAATGACGGATGTGCAATTTTACAAGTATTCCAGTTAGAGCACCAAGTCACGAAACGCGAAAGGATTTTGAGAACGCCAGGTAAGTGATGGAACGTATGTGAATTGCCTTCGGGCCTACACCATGGAACGGTAGGATTGTTTGGCTGCTTATTTGCTTGGTTGTTGCTTTGTTGTTGAGTCGTGCATTTGTGATTGTCATGCATCATGGTTTTGAACTACGAAACATGAGTTTTGAGCACATTTTGAAATGTGTATGTGAAACGTAACCAGATGAGAAAGGATTTGCAACGTATGGGTGAACGCCTCGTCGTTAACGTGCTAGTGAGAAAGCACTAGGGGGTTCCCATGGATGAAGGTACGTAATGTGACACGGCTTGCGAACGCCTCATCGTTAACGTTGTTAGAAGGAGGTTACGTAGGGCCATTCCGTGTGCGAACATGATGTGTGCCTCTAACCTCGCTCTGCGGGTTATGAAATGGCCATCCCGAGTGTTGAAGGGATGGGTGCCGACCTGACTCACACTGGAATGTGAAAGATGAAAATAACGAAATAAAAAGCAAAATGAAGTTAAGTATAGAAACTGCATGAGTAGGGGTTGAGTTTTGTATTGGTTTTCGAGTTCATGTTTCCATACTTGCTAAGCATTAGGCTTACGTTTTGTGTTCCTTGGTGTAGGTGACGACGAGCTCTCGGGTGAATTGCTAGGTGACCAGCAGACATAGATCAGAGTTGGCGGGAGATGTCGCATGCCGGTGCAGGAAAATGTTAGGGCGACCGACCATGGCCGGTAAAAAGAGAGTATAATTTTATAAGTGTTTTGAGTTGAATAGAGTTGTATAGGTTTTTGAGGAATTTAGGTGGTGTACCAAAGGTACCATGGAATATTGGGATATGAATGTTTTGAAATTATGTTCTCAGAATCTGAGCTGTTACTTCGTGGATTTAGTCGAGGAGTATTCGTTGTGTGTCGTTTTGAAACTTGCATGAAGAAATTTGGTTGTCAAAATATTGGTTTTTATTTTGTGGTTGTAATAGGGTAATGGTTGTCGTGCGTATTAGAACGGACTGGTGTGATTTTACTAATACTGGTGTGAAGTGTCGACCGAAGTCAAGAGGTATCAACCGGTCAGTGTAAATGTAAGGTGAGTGTCGACCGCGAGGCTCGACCTATGGTAGGCAGAGCCGAAGTAGGTGTCGACCCCTGATTACAAGTGTCGACCGGTCATGTAAAAATGATAGCGGTGTCGACCGCGGGGAATGATCTGCTTGGGCAGAGAGGGTAACGGGTGTCGACCTCTCTCTGTTTAGAGCATAAAAGTGTCGACCGGTGTTTCCGGTGTTGACCGATGGGAAAACGCGAGAAGACTTAGGAGTCGACCGGTCTCTCCATTTCTGTGTTTTAAAATTGTGAAGTTTACTTACACTGAATTTAAATGAGTTTCCGCTGCGGCATTTATATGTATTTCTTTTGAAAGTCGTTTTAAAAAAAAAGAGTCATTTTGAGTCAAAAAGTAAAGCTTTCCAATTTCTAAGAAATTAATGGTAGATGATATGAGGGACGGTGACGCGTAGTTAGTTGGTAGCGAAACGGGAATCACGGAGGATATTCGAGTCGCCACAAAGGATGCTAGTCATTTGTGGGATACCGGCCACGAGAGACGTGGGGACCATGACCTGAGAAGAGTTCAGATCGGTGTTCTTCGGTAAGTATTTCAGCCACTTTATCAGAACACGGAAGATGGTGGAGTTTGCGTAGCTGAGGCAGACCGGCACCGTGGCTGCGTATGTCCGACAGTTCGAGGCTTTGTCATGGCTTGCGGGGCATTTGGTGAGCCTCGACGAGAATAAGGTACATCAATTTGTGCAGAGCCTGAAGCTGGATATCTATATGGGCATGCGGATTGCGGAGACTCGAGGCATGCCATATGAGGAGGTAATATTGAAGACCCTAGATATTGAAGACGCTCGGGGGAAGCTTCCTAGTTATAGAGAGGTACCCAGGGAGCAACCTCAGAAGTCAGTCAAAGAGTCACTGCCACCGTCGAGTGGAGAGGGAGCGTCCATGCAGAAAGGCCTGATAAGGCCTAGTGACAGTTTCAGCAACCAGGGGAGCACTAAGAGGCCGCAAGGGTCGGGACAATTTCCAGTGTGCGCGAAGTGTCAGAGGAGTCACCCTGACGAGTGCAGAGTAGGCCCAGTGCAGTGTTATAACATTGGCGAGGTAGGCCACATGTCTAGAGAGTGCCAGAAGTCGCGTCAGAATCGTTGCTTCAACTGCAATGAAGTGGGACACTTTGCAAACAAACGCCCAGTTGCAAGCAAGACATCAGCGAGGGTGACAATTTTAGCAGCCAGGGGAGCACTAAGAGGCCGCAGAGGTTGGGATAATTTCTAGTGTACCCGAAGTGTCAGAGGAGTCACCCTGGCGAGTGCAGAGTGGGCCCAATGCGGTGTTATAACTGTGGCGAGGTGGGCCACATGTCTAGAGAGTGTCAGAAGCCGCGTCAGAATCATTGCTTCAACTGCAATGAGGTGGAAAACTTTGCCAACAAATGCCCAGTTGCGAGCAAGACATCATCGAGGGTTGCACCGAGGGTCTTTGCCCTTTTTGAGCTAGATGTTGCTGCCCAGCCATCAGTGATTGCAGGTAACATTTTTGTTTCTGGTGTGGCAGCTTATACCTTGATTGATATGGGCGCTACACACTCGTTTGTGTCGACGAGTTTTGTTGTTAAGGCAAATTTGGAGTTCAGCCCCGTCGGACAGCATTATTATGTGACCTTGCCATTAGGGGAACATTTGTATTTAGAACAGATGGTGCGGGGCAATGTGGTGACAGTGGGGAAAAAGCGGTTGTAAGTCTAGCTAGTCATACTCCATATGAGCGGCTATGAGGTGATCTTGGAAAGGGACTGGCTGTTCAGACATCATGCCAAGATTGACTGCAGGACCAAAGAAATTCATTTTCGGCCCTCGGGCGGGGAAACCTACACCTTCAAAGCAGGTAAAGGTCTTACCAGAATTTTCGCTATCTTTTCTTAGCAGACTCTGCAATTGTTGAGCAAGGGTTGTCAGGGATTTTTGGCAAGTGTTAGGGATGCACAGTCACAGGATGATACTCGGTTACAGGATATCCCTATTGTGCAGGAGTTCCCGGAGGTGTTTCATGATGATTTGCCAGGGCTGCCCCCTGACAGGGAGATTAAATTTGAAATAGATGTTTTCCCAGGTGCCGAACCAGTGTGCAAGAACCCGTACAGGTTAGCAAGTACTGAACTTAAGGAGCTAAAGGCTCAGCTGGAGGAACTGACAGATAAGAGCTTTATATGCCCTAGTTTTTCACCTTGGGGCGCGGCAGTTCTATTTGTCAAGAAGAAGGATAGATCCCTACGTATGTGTATTGACTATCGGGAGCTGAATAAGTTGACGGTGAAGAACAAGTATCCATTATCGAGAATTGACGATTTGTTTGATCAGCTACAGGGTGCCCGGGTGTTTTCTAAGATCGACCTGAGGTCCGGCTATCATCAATTGAAGGTGGTGAAAAAGTACCGAAGATGGCTTTCAGGACGAGGTACAGACATTTTGAGTTTATGGTTATGTCCTTCGAGCTGACAAACGCCCCTGCAGCGTTTATGGATCTGATGCACCGAGTGTTCAGTGAGTACCTGGACAAATTTGTTATCGTGTTTTTTGACGACGTCTTGATTTACTGGCAGAGTGAGGGGGAGCACAGAGAGCACTTGAGGACTGTATTGACTATTCTGAGCCAGCATCAGCTGTAGATACGCAGTTTTCTAGCGTTGGCTGGATATTATCGGAGATTCTTTGAAGGGTTCTCCAAGATTTCAGCCCCTTTGACCCGGCTGACCCGAAAGAATGTAAAATATGGATGGACTGACAAGTGTGAGGACAGCTTTCAGACATTGAAGCGGAGATTGACTACAGCTTCTATACTGACGCTGCCCGTGGAAAGAGAGAAGTTCTGCATTTATTGTGATGCCTCTAGGATTTGTTTGGGGTGTGTTTTGATGCAGAGTGGGAGAGTCATTGGATATGCCTCTAGGCAGTTAAAGAGTTACGAGCAGAATTATCCCACTCACAATTTGGAGCTAGCGACAGTTGTATTTACACTCAAGATATGGAGGCATTACCTTTAAGGGCAGTAGTGCGAGATTTTCTTAGATCACCAGTGAATGAAATACATTTTCACACAGAAGAAGCTCAATTTGAGACAAAAGAGGTAGCTCGAGCGGGTCAAGGATTACGATGTGAAGATCAAGTACCACCCGGGAAAGGCAAATGTGGTGGTTGACACCTTGAGCCAGGTGACAGCTTTGACTTCTGCCATGACTTCAATAGGGCCTATTGAGTTGATGACGGAGATGTAGAGTTTAGGCCTGAGTTAGTTTCTGATCTGGCAACCACTCTTTCGGCCTTGTCGTTGAAGCTGACTATTCTGGACAGGATTTGACAGGCCCAAGAGACTGACTTGGAGTGTAGCGAGCGGAACGCGAGTATGGAGGCCAGGTCTAATTCAGAGCTCAGCTATTCGGAGAATGGGATTATGAAATTTCAGGATAGGTGGTACGTCCCGAAGGATGAGGAGCTTAGTAAGGAGATATTATTAGAGGCACATTCATCTTCCTTCTCTGTGAATCCCGGAAGCACTAAGATGTACAGGGATTTAAAGCAGCACTATTGGTGGCCTAACATGAAGCGAGAGGTGGCCAAGTATGTTGAAACCTGCGTAGTCTGCCAGCAAGTGAAGGCAGAACATCAGCGACCGTCTGCGATTTTAGAACCATTGTCAATACCGGAGTGTAAGTGAGAGCGGATCACTATGAATTTTGTGGTGGGACTGCCGACGATTGTCAAGGGCCATGATGCTATCTGGGTGATTGTAGACAGGTTGAGGAAGTCGTCTCACTTTTTGCCTGTGAGAATGACTTATACCATGGATCAGTTTACCCAGTTATATATTCAGGATATAGTAAGACTTCATGGGATCCCGGTGTCGATTGTTTCAGACTGAGACCCCAGATTCACGTCCAAGTTTTGGAGGAGTCTGCTTAAGACCATGGGCACCAGGTTAGATTTCAGTACGGCCTTTCATCCTCGGACCGACGGGCAGTCAGAGCAGACTATAGAGATTCTAGAGGATATGCTCAGGGCCTGTGTGTTGGAGTTTCAGGCGGGTTGGAGTAAGTTCTTACTGTTAGTGGAGTCCTCGTATAATAAAAGCTATCAGTCCACTATTGGTATAGCACCATATGAGGACCTCTACGGGAGAAAGTGCAGGTCGCCATTGTATTGGTATGAGGTTGGGGAGGCCCGATTGATAGGTGCTCATATTTTACAGCAGATTGTCGACAAAATTTTTGTGATACGGAAAAGGATTGAAACGGCTCAGAGTCGACAGAAGAGTTACGCAGATAAGAGGCTACGGGAGTTGGAGTTTAGTGAGAGCGACAAGGTATTTCTGAAGATCTCACTGTTCAAGGGAGTGATGACGTTCGGAAAGCGAGGGAAGTTAAACCCTCGGTTTATTGGGTCATTCCCGATTGTCAAAAAGATTGGGAGAACTGTGTACCAGCTTCAGTTGCCCTCGTCGATGGATGTCGTCCATGATGTTTTCCATGTCTCGATGCTGAGGAAGTGTATGCGCGATCCGTCTCAGGTAGTGCCACAACAGGATATAGAGATCTAGCCGACACTGTCCTATGAGGAAAAGCCAGTGAGAATCTTAGGATCTATTGTGAAAGTACTGTGCAACGAGGAGATCCCTTTGGTCAAGGTGTTATGGTGCAATCATGGTGTGTAGGAGACTACTTGGGAGCGACGTGAAGATATAGAGCGCCAGTATCCCAACTTATTCAGTACGTAAATTTTGACGACAAAATTCTTATAAGGTAGGGGAGATGTAATAACTCGAAAAATTTTGGATTTTTAAATCTAATTTTTGAAATTTTTAATTTAATCTCGGTTAGAGTTTCGAGAAATATTTTAACGAGTAAATTAAGTTATAAAACTAAGAATCTAGTTTTAGTGACGGTTTTCAAAATTTTAAAGTCGAAATGACGAGAATTTAACGAAATTACGGGTGGTTAAAACCCAAGAGGGCATTTTGGTAAATTTTTATTACGTAAGTAAATTTAAAAAAAAAATAAAATAAAATAACATAACAACCGAATGGCTTCGAGAGGAAGCCATTTGGCTGTTGCACATCGACGCTCGAGAGAAGAGAGACGCGAGAGAGAGAGTGATCGTGTGAAGTGAGAGAATTCGGGAGAGGGTGATCGGCCGACGAGCGACGGAAGAGAAAGGTGCGGGATTTGGGTTCTCCGATTAGCTCAGGCGAAGCGCAGCTCGGTGTTGCCCGTGCTGAGGACTGAAGGTATGCTTCCTCCCTGCTCTGGTCGTGTTCGACCGAGCAATGGTCGTCTTTCTTCCATCATTTTGAGTGTTAGGCTGAATGTTGTGTCGGTTATAGGCTGTGTATATGGGTGCAGCCTTTCCTAAGCGGAAAGCAGAAGATAAGCTCTGTGTTCAAGAGCAATTTGGCCGAGCTGATGGTTTGTTTTTTTCTCTCCGATGTTGATGAACTTGCTGAAGGTTATGTTGGCAGTGAGGGTCTGCATGTGTGAGGGTGTTGTGGGCAGTGAATGCCCGGTGGGAGGGAGAAAAATCGAGGGGGGAAGGTTGAGCAAAATTCGGGCTGGTCCTCGAATTTCTGATTTTTTAGTTGAGTGTGCTTGAATGAGTGGAATGGGTATGATTGTCTATAGAAATTTGTGTAATTGAATTGATGTCAAAATTTGGATTTTTGTTGTGCAGAAGCAGATTCGGGTTTTGGGGGTTTCGGCCTAGGTTTGGTTATTCGTTTTAAATTCTGTTAGGATTAAATTAGGTTGTTAGAGGAACGTTTGGCCGCTGGAATCGTTTGATTTTGATATCCGACGCAAACGTTATGTGCGTCGGACGTTTATGTCGAATTTTGGAGCAACTCAAATTATTGAGCGTTCTTAGTAGAATTATGACGCGTGATGTTAGCGTTGCTGATTTTAGTGCATAAGTCGAGTTTTGAGTGAGTTTTTTGTTGAAGGAAACGTTGACGTGAAATTTGGGTGAAAGGCAGATTCGGTTTTTGGTATTTTTCATCTAATTGCGGCTTACCGTTTTAAAATCCGTCTTAGTGTGTTAAACTAGGTTACTAAGGGAATGTTTATACTCTAGAATCGCTCAATTCCGTTAACGAATGCAAATGTTATGCGCGTCTGAAGTTTAAGCTGGTTTTCGACCGAGCCGAATTAGTGACTCGTTTTAGTTGGTATTTCATGGGTTTAGTTAAGAAATGTGATTATTAGCGTATTTAGTGAATTTTGATACGAATATTGATGGGCGATTGTTTATGTTTTAGGTTGAGAATTTTTACCGAAGCTGTGCGTCGAGTGAGCTTAGGACGCCAGGTAAGTTGTGCATGCATGTGTTTTGCACAGGTGGGCCTACACCGTGGAACTTTAGAATTTATGTTGTCGATTGTGGTGTGCGTGTGTAATGTTTGACATGCATCATGTTTTTTTTAATGGAGGAACAATATATATGTAATGTTTACATCAATGGACATTACTTTGAGTAAATATCCTCTATAGTTCTAAGAGTGCAGCTCTAGATATTTAGTGGCATTACTGTATAATTAATAATTGTGTTGTCTAATATAAAGAGTTTATATTAATTAACAAATATTATTTGATCTTAGAACTATAGGTCCATCGGTCCCTCTATCATCTTCTATCACTATTTAATTTTCATGTTATAAGAATAAATTTATAAATAATTAATTATGATTAATCATTTATAAACACTCAAATTAATATATTATGATCCAAAATATATAAATAATTTTTATATCTTGAATTCAAAATAAAATATCTCATTAGATGATATTATTTTGAAGAGATTTGAATTAAATTTGAAGAATCTCATCAAATAAGATTTGATCTTCAAATTTAAATTGAAGTTGTAACACCCAAAATTTTCATTAAAACGATTTTCGAATTTACGTATTAGTAAACGGCAGAGTTTTAGTCGGAATCGAGAGCGGACAATTTATACTATTCAGTAAAAGATTACTTTAATGCTAATAGACAAGATGGATTTGTAAAAATCCAGTCGGTGACGGTCTGGATAACTATTTGGTTAAACGATTAAAGATTAAAGGTGAAAATGTAATTAATATTAATTATATTAAATAATATAATTAAGATTTTTCAAATAAAAATAAAAAAAGAAAAAGAAACAAGGGAGAAGAAAAACACTCTCTCGATGGTTCCCCACCCCCTCCCCCCCTCTCCAACCCACGCAAAGCCCTCTCCCTTCCCTTGATGTTTCTCATTTCAATGATGATCGCTCTCCGTTCCTCCTCCGTTTCTTCAAATTTAAGGTATGTTTTGTTAGTTTTTAGAAGATAGTTATTCCTTTAGTAATTTGAGTGTTAAAAGTGAAATTAGAGAGAATTATGAGATAGTTTAGTGAACTCTAGAGGGATATATAAAATTAAGAGGTTATAGTCGATTTTTATTTGTCATTGGTGTTTAAGCATGAGGAAAGGTTAGATTATAAATTTTTAAGGAAAGAGTTGGACGTTCGAATGACCGAGAAACTCAGGTTACAGAACGGTTTTTCTTTGACCAAATTGGGCTAAGTTGTGGATGTTGGGTTGGAAAATGGATTACACTGTTAGAAACTAGACATCCTAAGGAGTCCGTAGCACTTTGAATCGTCAAAATCGGACGAGTATTGAATGAGTTATGCATTTCTGAATTTGGTCGAAAATTGAGTCGGATTTCGGGTTTAGTTGGGAGTTTGCGATTTTGTGCAAGTTTATGATTTCCGTATTAGAATTTTGTGAGTTCGGCGAAGTTAGAATTAACGAATGTGTAATTTTAATAGGTTCTCCAATTTCCCAGTTTAGTGTACGATTTACAAAAGAGTTGCTAAAAACGCTAGGTAAATAGTGTACGTAACTATTTTAGCCTTCGGGCCTACATCACAGTTCATTAGGTTGTATGCATGCATGTTTTATAATTTAGTAGATAATGCATCATGGTTTTAAAGTACGAGAACGAAACAAAAATGAATTTCTATGCTTTTACGAAATGAAATAGTAGGTTTTGATACATGATGAATGAAATGAAAAGGTACGTATGAAGATACTGAAAGCAGGGTCTAGTGGCCTTGTCCTGAGAGTTAGACCGCGAGATGTGTCAATACTTCTCCCTTTTATGTGGTGGCCTTGTCCAGTGAGATGGACTGCGAGCTGTGTCACTTTTACTAGATCGAGGTTGACCTTGTCCCGTGATGTGGACCTCGAGTTGTGTCACCTTGATCTAGCAATTAAAGAAGAACCCAGTAGTAAGATAAAGAATGTGTAAGAAAGAGACGGAAACAAAAGTAGAGACAAAATTATAGAAACTGCATACAATAGGATATGTATTGTTTTCAGTGTTTATGATTTATATGCATTAGCTACTTAACATTACACTAATAGATGAGTTCTGTGATGTAGGTGACAAGGCGATAGTTGGTGAGTACTTAGAACATGTCCAAGACTAAGAGCTAGTTGGAGAGGGGCGCTCGTGGGACGATCTGGCCGGCTGCTAAGGCGTTTTGACCATAGTGGGTGTATGTATAGATTCTGAGTCGTTTTGAGTCAATTTGAATCGTTTTAATGTGTCGATGGATTTCAAACTTTCAATAGTTGTTTTTGTAGCGCCCGGTACACCTTGGACCTGATTTGCTACTTACTCAGTATTTCACTCGTATCGTAAGAATTCGTATAAAATTTAAAACTTTTGTTCCTCGACTTAAAAGGACATTTTGTTTAAAAATATTTTAAACAGCATCGAAGCGGAAAACGCGATTAAAATAAGTTTAAATGAAACTTCATTTTATAAAACATAAAACAGAGACACTAGTCGACACCTGTAAGCATCAGTCGACACTTGTGTTGTCTCGGGTTTTTATAGGTCGACACTGGTAAACGCGGGATGACACTACGTTTCTCTCGGGTCTTCTCGTCGGTCGACACTTTGAACACTGGTCGACACTTCTATGCTCATCTCAAAGAGTGGTCGATACCTTCTTTCACAGGTCGACACCTTGATCCTTTCTGCCCATGTAGGTCGACCCTCACGGTCGACACCGCTGCCATTTTTACACTACTGGTCAACACTTACAACTATAGGTCGACACTTACTTCAGCTATGCCCGCACAGGTCGACCCTCACGGTCGACACTTGCAAGGTCTGGTCGACCACTAATCCTATCGGTCGGCACTTCCTCCCAAGAACTCTCATTAAAAAAATCTTAACCATTCGTTAAAATGGCTTGTACGATTTAAAAACACTTTCTATACATCAAAATACCAATCCACAATTATACACAAGTGTTCAACACAAAAATGCCTACAAAGTCCCACAACCTTTCACACCATGGTCGTGTCGCCCCAAAAGGCTGCCTGCACCGACATACTGCATACGTCACCAACCGCCATACTAGTCATGCCCGTGCTCAAACAACTTGCTGTAGAGCTCACCGTCACTTGCACCATGTAACACAAAAGCCTAATACTTAGCAAGTATGGAATATGAACTGACAATCAATACACAACTCAACCCCTAACACATGCAGTTTCTATGCTCTGTTTCGTTTTCATTATTATCATCTTCCACTTTCACGTATGAGTCAAGTAGGCACCCATCATAACACACTCAAGACGGCCCAAACCATGACCCACAGAGCGAGATTAGAGGCACACATCGTGTTCACGCACGGGACGACCATACAAAATTTCCTCCCAACATCGATCATAGAACCCTCTAGTGCTTTCTTACTAGCACGTTAACGACGAGGCGTTCACAAACCATGTCATCTTACGTACTTTCATCAATGTGAACCCTCCAGTGCTTTTTTACGGGCACGTTAACGACGAGGAGTTCCTATACGTGGCATCTTTTCTTATCTAATTACATTTCATACGCACAATTCAAAACATGCTCAAAACTCGTTCTTTCGTAATTCAAAACCATGATACATGTCAACACATATGCACAATCAACTGAACAATCAACAAAGCAAATAGTCAAAACAAACAAGCAATCCTACTATTCCATGACGTAGGCCCGAGGGCATACCACAAACAATCCCTTACTTACCTAGCGCCCTAGAAATTCCTCACACTTCGTAACTTCGTACGCTAACTGGAAATACGTATAAAATCACACATTCATCAATTCTACCTCGTTCAATTAATAAATTCCTAGCTTGAGAGTCATAACTCATACAAAACAAAAACTCTCTATTAAACCCGAAATCCAACTTAATTTCCGACCAACTTCAGAAATTTATAACTTCTCCAATACTTGTCTAAATTGGACAATCCAAAGTGCTACATCAATTCTGAGGACGTCTAATTTCTAATGGTTTAAACAAACTCTTAATCTAACACCTATACTGTAACACCCCGAAAACCCACACGTTCCCGGTGCGCTACAGTGCATCTACACACACACACTAACACTTAACATAATTCACTCAATTTAATACCCTTTTGTTTCCAATTTACTCTCCCTTTGTTTTTTTGACTCGATTCGAAAACAACTCGCGTCTCCCATTCGACACCTCACGCACACTCTCACGGTGCCGCACATACCACTCAACGTTGCTGTGTTTCGCGCACGCTCACAGCGCCGTGTGCCACACGCACCCTGCCGCTGTACAGCACGTCCGCGCGCACACCCTCATCCGGTGTCGTACGACCCGTGGGTACCCAACAGGGCCGCATGCCCCGCGCACCTGCGATCACGCCGCACATCCACACTCATCTAAACTCCTCTATCATTCATCATACACACACCTTGACCTATTTCGTATCCTCTCGAATCTCAACCCCTCTCCCGAAATTTCGGTAGAGTACCGCCTAAAAACTGGCTACCCCAAAATTTAACCCTGCACACAATTCACTAGAATCCAACAATATTCACCTATCCATCATCCAGAGAAATCATCCCAACCCAAATCAGAGTAATAAGACGACGAAAATCCATCAAATACAAATGAAGAAAGTCTCCAGTATAGAGAAATAACATACTCTAACATGGAAAATATCCGCGTACGTCACCAAAATCACACGCACTCCATATACACCTATACACTGACGCATATACAACAATCAATCCCATCCTCCGTACATAAGCACCGCAAAAGAAAGAAAACCCACAAACCGACCAGGCCACAACCTACCATATCCACGGGTCGGGTCGCCTTAACAAAAGTCCGCCATCGGTGCCGCAGTCGCACGCCGCCAACCATCCTACGCCTCAGGACTAGGCACTCGAGGCTCACCAGCAGTATCGTCAGCACCTACACCACAGAACACACAACATAAGCCTAACGCTCAGTAAGTAATGCGATATGAAAGTAAAAGCCGACAATGCAATCCTATCACATGCAGTCTCTACACTCACACTCATGTTGTCACATCTGTGACGCGTAGTACAGCCGCACCAGGGTAAGTAGGAACCTCACGCCACCCTACACCCTGACACGTCGCCACCGTCCCGGACTCCCCAGCGAGGCCCACAAGCTACACCCACGCATCACCACACGGCAACCACATCAGGGTAAGGGTGTACCTCGCGCCACTCTACACCCTGACACGTCGCCCCCGTCCCAGCCTCCCCAGCACGGGGCCACAGTTGCCACACACACACATTTCGCGACAGCCCAGCCGGCCCACCCCTCGAGTAGGATCCGCGACTGGTGTTGCACCGGCCCACACACTAGTAGGATCCGCGGTACCACTGCCCATATCCTCACCGTCAACACATTCACGCCGCATGACGGCCCAGCCGGCCCACCCCTCGAGTAGGATCCGCGACTGGTGAAGCACCGGCCCACACACTAGCGGGATCCGCGGTACCACCGCCACACGTCTCACCTCATACATCAAAGCATGCTAAAAATCATTTTCGTTCCCGTTTTAAAAAAATATGATGCATGTCACACAATACGCACACACACCGCAATCAATCACATAAACACTAAAGTTCTACAGTGTAGGCCCACTTGGGCAAAACACATGCATGCACTACTTACCTGGCGTACTAAGCTCGCTCGATACACAGCTTCGCTAACAGAAAGCCTCAACCTAAAACACAACCAATTTCTCATCAGTATTTCTCCCAACATTTACCAATTAGCTAAAAATAACCTTATCTAACTACATTCATTAAATTCCAACTAAAACGGTCCATTGGTTTGGTTTGGCCGAATACCAGCTCAACGTTCGGATGCGCATAACTTTTGCGTCCGTCAACGGAATCAAACGATTCAAGTGGCTAAACGTTTCCTTAGGAACCTAGTTCAACATTCCAAGACGGATTTTAAATCGGTAGGCCGCAGATAGGCAAAAAACGCCAATAACCGAATCTGCCATTTTATTAAAATTTCACATTTTCACTTCCCTTCAACCAAAACTCACTCCCAACTAGTTATATGCATCAAAATGGCTATGCTACTCTCACACGTCGAATTTTCCACGAAAGACGGTCACTAATTTGACTTAAACCAAAATCTCGCATAAACTTCCGATGCGCATAACTTTTGCGTCGGATATCGGAATCGAACGATTCCAGCGGCCACACGTTCCTCTAACAACCTATTTTTAACCCGCAAAACAGAATTTAAAACGATTAACCAAAACTAGGCCAAAAATGGCTAAAAACAGAATCTGCTTCTAACCTAAAAATAGCCGAAAATTTAAATTCGATCCAATTTCGCAAATTCCTTCACCAAGCAGCCGCATTCCAGTCTATTATGCATAACTCATAACAATTTCGAAGCTTCTCGATCAGAAAGCTCGAATGGCAGCAAAACGTCCCTAGTTTTCCTCTCGAAACCAGGGCACTACCAGCTCTCCCCTCCCCCACCCTTTATCCTTGCTGCAATTCCTCCATACCATGGCACAACAAGCCGAGGTAGGAACACAGGTAGCCTACATCTTCGGCCACCACGATTAGAGGAGGAACAGGGGACATTCCCACCTCTCCTCGGCCGAGTTTGGGGCGAAAATGCCGAGCCTCTAGCGCGCCCATCCCAGCCCCCCTCACACCAGGAACCGAGCTCAAACCAGGCGAGAGTTCGAAAGTAACCGAACTCCCCACTTGCTGGCAGAAAAACGAAAAAGGCAGGGCAATTTACCTTGGGTCTTCGGCACGGGAATGGCTGGGTTACAAGTCGTTCCCGGTTTGTCGGAGCCCTTTATCCACGTCGACTGCCGAAATCCTTCTCCTCTGGTCGTCGGCCGTCGTCGGAGCTCGAATCTCTCCCCTCTCCTGCGTCTCCTTCCCCCTCGGCTCTCTCTCGGGTGCACAAAGGAAACAACCGAATGGCTTCATCGCGAAGCCATTCGGGTGTTTACAATTCCTTTTTTTTTTTTAATTACAAAAATAAATACAAATTACCAAATTGCCCTCACGTGCTTCAATCGTCCGAAATTTCGTAACTTCTCGACCTCCCGGCTTTAAATTCCGAAAACCAATCGCAAAAGTAGGCCTCGAGCCTTATAATTTAAATATTTTCCGTTGAAATATTTCTCAAAATCCGATCAGGATTAACTAAAAAATTTCCGAAAACTAAAAATTAAAATTCAAAATTTCCGGGTTATTACATATAGTTTGGACGAATGTTACCAGATGGAGACCGTTCCACAATTCGAGCATTTGGCTATCCAATGCTCAATACTTCCCATAAAACCAATCATTCACTTTTTCTTCCAACTTAAACACCAATACACGACTAAAACTTGACTAATTCTCGAAATTTCATACCTCCCTTAGGATTTTACTAAAACTAACAAATACTCTCTAACTTTAGTTTTACCGCTCAAAACGACTAAATGACTAATTATCTACTCAAAACTAACTAAAATCACCGTAAATCTGAAGAAATGGAGGAGGAAACGGAGAACAACTTGGCTATGGGTCGCTGGAAGAAAATCGCGGGAGGGCTCCGCGCAGTGAGGAAGAAGAAAACACCGAAGAAGTGTTTTCTCTTCTTCTGTTATACTATTTTTTTTTTAATAATAATTATTATTATTATTCTTTCGCCCTCACACTTTACTCTTCTAATCACACTGCTATTCATTCTGTTTTCGGTCAGATTTCTAAAATTTTCTCTTCTCCATTAGTCTCGAAATAATCTTCTACCTAACCGACTAAATTTTTCGTCCTTAATTCTGACTAAAACTTTGCTGTTTACTGTTACGTAAACTCGAAAATTATTTAACAGAAAATCTTGGGCGTTATAGTTTTGATGTATAAAGTTGACTTTGGAAATTGATTAAGAAGGGCAGGATTTTAGTTTTTAAACATTTAGAGTGGCCTAAGGTCTCAGGCCAATTTCTGAGAAGAAAGTATCGACCTATGGGCTTAGTGGTCGACCAAACTTAGGAAGTGCCGACCTGTGTACATAAGGTGTCAACCAAACTAGCTAAATGTCGACCGCGAGGATCGACCAACAGAGACAGAACCAAACCTAGTGTCAACCTGTGTGTATAGGTGTCGACCGGTTAGGGTAAAAATGATAAAAGTGTCTATCACGGGATTCGACCGATACAAACAGAGAGAATTAGGGTGTCGACCTATGAAAGTAGGTATCGACCTGTTAGTGAAGAGACCATAGAGGTGTCGACCGCAAAGTTTGACCGGAGCGAACAGAGAATATTGATCTATTGACCGGTGTAATCAAGTGTCGGCCGGTACAAACAGAGGCAAATGAGGTGCCGACCTGTGTATATGGGTGTCGACCTGTGTGTGCAGGATGGGTCAAGTGTCATCCAAAAGGTTTTAGAGGTCGACCGAAATTCACTTTTACTATTTTAAAACTTGAAACATAATTTAAAATAATTTTTTAGTTAAAGTCTTCCGTTGCAATATTTTTAAACGTTTTTAAAGATGTCGTTTTAAGTTGGGGAATAAAGTTTTACATTTTAAACGAATTTAGTTCGATTTGATGAGTAATAGTATGGTTATTGACGCGAGTCTGGAGACGACTTCGGGGCGCTATAGAGTTGGTATCTGAGCGGACCAGAAACTAGTGAGTTTTTGGGTCGCTACAGAAGTTAGTTATTCAATAAACTATCAAATTATATTTTTTAAATTTGAATATAAGTAGATGTGAAAAATCTGATCAAATTAGATTTAATCTACGATTGACTTATAGTTTGTTGATTATTTAAAGTAGATCTAAATAATCTCATAAGATAATATTATCATGAAAAGTTGTTTTCAAAAATATATTTTAGAAACTGTTTTTAGATTATATGATTAATGGACAAATTAATTTATTAGATAAATCAATTGATAATCAAATTAGATTTGATTAGATAAAATTTATTTTTTAAAAATTAGTTTTTATTGAGATAATTATTTTTAAAATAAATCTATAAAATTTTCAAATGTGATTTCACTAGATGGGACAGCAAAAAAAAAAAAAGAGAAAATAGAGGTTTTAGAAAGAAGATCTAATCTATTTGAGAGAAACGGTGTGACCTTTCCATTTCGGTTTTAGAAAAATATTTTTTAAGATAAAAAAGAGACGTCTCATGTATTGAGAATACATCTCTCCAGAAATATAAGAGTGCGTTATTTTTGTAAGTTGGACGCCCACACGTCAGAAAATTTAAGTGTAAAGATTTTCAGAGAAGACTCGACAGTTACAAAGTCTTCGAGAAAAACATTTTGTGATACCCAGAATTTCCGTTTAAACTAGTTTCGGATTTCCGTAATTTTAATCAATAGAGTTTTAGTACAAATTAATAACGGAAAATTTCGGCCCCTAAGTGAAAGGTTATTTTAAGGCTAATGGTGGAAAAAGAAATTTAAGAATCTAACAGGAATCGGACGAAATCACAGATTTTGTGAAACGGTTTAAGGTGGAGGGCAATTTGGTAATTATGAAATAAAATAATATATAAAAAAAAAAAAAAAGAGAACTGAGAAGAACACCATCGGTGTTCTTCTCCCTTACTTCTCCTCTCCTGCGAGCGAGCCGGCGTCCCCCTTTCCTCTGCACTGCGATCGACTTTCTTCCATGAATCTTCTGAAGTCACGGTAAGTTCTCGTTAGTTTTGCGTAGTTACTTGATGTGTTAGTGTTATTGGTGATGAAGACCGGATTTGGCAAAGGTATAGGAGGAATTAGTGAAAACCTAGGAGGGTAATGTGAGAAATTGAGCGTAGAGCTGAATTCCATCTGTGTATTGGTGCTTAGGATAGAAATAGGAGTAGATTACGAGAATTGGTGAGGAAGATTGGGTGGTTTATTGGCCGAGTACGTGAATTTTGGGACGGTGTCTGTTCGGCCACGTGCGGTTGAGTGGTGGACATCCAAATGAGAAGTGGATGAGACCATAGGGAACTAGACGTCCACAGGAACCCTTAGTATTTTGTATCGTCCAATTTGGATGAGTATTGAATAAGTTGTGAATTTCCAAAGTTAGACGGAAATTTTGCGAGATTTCGGGTTTAGTGGAAAGTTTCGGTTTTGATGTGAATTAGGACTTTCAAGTTAAGGAGTTATGAATTTGATAAGTTAGGATTGTCGGATTTACAATTTTATAGGTATTTCAATTAGAGCACGAAGTCGCGAAACACGAAAGGAATTCGAGAACGCTAGGTAAGTGATGGAACGTGTGTGAATTGCTTTCGGGCATACACTTTAGAATGGTAGGATTGCTTGTTTGCTCGTTTGTTGCTTTGTTGTTTGAGTCGTGCATTCATGATTGTCATGCATCATGGTTTTGAACTACGAAATACGTGTTTTGAGCATGTTTTGAAATGTGTATATGAAACGTAATTAGATAAGAAAAGATTTGCAACGCATGGGTGAACTCCTCATCGTTAACGTGCTAGTGAGAAAGCACTAAGGGGTTCCCATGGATGAAAATACGTAATGTGACACGGTTTGCAAACGCCTCGTCGTTAACGTGCTAGTGAGAAAGCACTAGAGGGTTCTATGATCGTTGTTAGAAGGAGGTTACGTAGGGCCATCCCGTGTCCGAACATGATGTGTGCCTCTAACCTCACTCCGTGGATTATTGATTGGCCGTCCGGAGTGAGGAAGGGATAGGTGCTAGCCTGACTCACACGTGAAAGTGGAAGATGAAAACAATGAAATGAAAAGAAAACGGAACTTAGTATAGAAACGGCATGTGTTAGGGGTTGAGTTATGCATTGTTTCTTTTCGAGTTCATATTCCATGCTAAGTATTAGGCTTACGTTTTGTGTTACTTGGTGTAAGTGACAACGAGATTTCAGGTGAGTTGCTAGGTGACAGACAGGCCTATATCGGAGTTGGCGGGAGACGTCGTCTGCTGGTGCAGGAAAATATTGGGGCGACATGACCATGGTTGGTAAAGAGTGTGAATTTGTAAGTGTCTGGGGTCGAATAAGCCTTGAATAGATTTTTGAAGATTTTAGGTGGTGTAGAAAAAGTATTGAGAATAAATGAATTAGAATGTTGTTGTTTTGAAATTTATTTGGAGAAATTGTATTTTCAAGTCATAGGTTTTACTTCATGAATTTGATTTAGGAGATATTGCCGTGCGTTTTTAGATGGACTAGTGTTGAGTTTTACTGATACTGGTATGAGGTGCCGACCGATGTCGATAAGTGTCGACTGCTCAGTGTAAATGTAAGGTGAATGTTGACCGCGAGGGTCGACCTGTGCAAGGCAGAGTCGAAGCAGGTGTTGACCCCTAGTTACAGGTGTCGACCGGTCCAGGTAACAATGGTAGCGGTGTCCACCGCGAGGGACGACCTTGGCAGGCAGAGGGGATTAAGGTGTCGACCTGTGTAAACGGCTGTCGACCCCTCTCTGTGGTGAGCATAAAAGTGTCGACCGGTGTTTCCGGTGTCGACCGATGAAAAGACCTGAGAGGAACAAGTGTCGGCCGGTGTTTCCAGTGTCGACCGATGAAAACACCTGAGGGAAGTATAGTGCCGACCGGTGTTCCCGGTGTCGACCGATGCGAAAACCAGAGACGACCTAGCTGTCGACCGATGCTCAAAGGTGTCGACCGGAAGTCTCTGTTTCATGTTTAACAAAATGAAATTTTATCCAAAGTGAATTTAATCGAATTTCCACTGCGGAGCTGTCAAAAATATTTTCCAAAAATGTCGTTTTATGTCAATGAATAAAAGTTTTAAAATTTTACGATATGAGTACAAGGAAGGAATTGGTATCGGGGCAGTAGCGAACCGGAAACAGCAAGGTTTTCGGGCATTACACATTTGATTCTAAGTTAAAGCTGTTAAGATCATATTTGAGTATCTAAGTACAATCATTTCTTTAAGAAGTATTTTCTTTTATTATTTCACAATCTAAATTTAATAATTTTTTTCAATATAAATTGTTTATATTATAAAAAATACGTATTTCTCAAAAATATTTTCTTTTAGACTGACGATCAAAATTTATGGTTTTTGTTATTTTAAAATAGTTTTAAAATCACGTGGGTAACGCAAGTCACTATTATTATGAATAATATTGAATTCCGCCATGCGTAATTACCACAAAAACCAACAATTGTTATCATAGCCATTATTTTAGTAGTTTAAAAATATTTTTGATTATACAATTTAATGTAAATTGTAATATGTATTAGAATTAAATTTTGTACATAATATATATTTATAAATATAAATATATATTGTTAATGTATGTTTTGCATGACATAAAATAGTGATCGAAATTAAGTTGGTTGTTTGGATCAGAATTTATTTAAATTATGTATTTTCATTTATATCCTATATGTAATCGACGAAGGAGATTTGAAACTACAAGGCCATGGATAGTGTATTCGTCACATATTTGATCTATTGACGAAAACAATGCCCAGAGGAATGCGAAGTCACAAATTTGATTTGTGAATTTTTGACGATGAAAATTTGGATGAGGCGATTTCAATAAAATAAAGTTTCAGAATCTTAAGTTAATTTTTTTTTAATTTTGAGGTTGTAATTTTAGAAATACCCAAAAATCAACCCGATCAGTATTTCATTTATCTTTATGTTGATATAATTTGTTATATTGTCATGCATTCACATGTCATATATATTTTGTATTTTAGGTTTATTTTAAATTTATAACATGTCATGCATTTAAACGTACATTAAATTGCATATTGATTTAAGTTAGAGTTTATAAAATAAATTAGTTTTAATTTAATTAAAACTAATACTGATTCGTTTTAATGAATTATGTGAGAATGTAAAATAAATTAATTTTTAATTTGTTAAAAATTAATTTTATTTTTCAAAATTCAAATAATTTGATTATTTGAAATTATTAATTTTATAATATGATTATAGGATTAATAATTTAAGAGATCAGAAATTAATATGATTAATTTATCATTATAAGGGAATATTTGATATTAAATATGTAACGCCCTGAAAACTTACCTATTTTCGGTTCGCTACTGCTCTAATACCAACTATGTAACTCCCTGAAAATCTACCCCTCTGTAACACCCCGAGAACCCACACGTCCCCGGTGCGCTACAGTGCATCTACACACTACACACACACACTAACACTTGACACAACTAACTCAATTCAATACCCCTTTCGTTTTCAAATCATTTTCAAAAGCACATTTGTGAGTATGAAAATTTTTCGACTTGATTAAAAAAAACAACTCGCGTCCCGAAGAGGAAACACGAAGTCCTCAACATAAAACTACGCAGCGGAAAAGAAAACCATTTAAAACAATTTGAGATAAAACGGTAAGACTTGAAATCCTAGGAAAGAACCCCACGCTCCCCACGAACTACCCAGTCCGGTCCCAAGCACTCACGTCCCCACTCCGACACCCCGCGTACACCACCGCGGTGCCACAGGTGCCAACCCAACGTCACTGTATTTCGCGCACGCTCACAGCGCCGCGTGCCCCACGCACCCTGCCTCTGTACAGCACGTCCGCGCGCACGCCCTCACCCGGCGCCGCATGACCCATGTGCACCCACAGGGCAGCGTGCCCCGCGCACCTGCGATCACGCCGCACATCCACACTCATATGAACTCCTCTAGCATTCATCATACACACACCTTGACCTATTTCGTATCATCTCGAACCTCAACCACTCTCCCGAAATTTCGGCAGAGTACCGCCTAAAAACTGGCTACCCCAAAATTTAACTCTGCACACAATTCACCAAAATCCAACAATATTTACTTATCCATCATCCAGAGAAATCATCCCAACCCAAATCAGAGTAAGAAGGCGACGAAAATCCGTCAAATACAAATGAAGAAAGTCTCCAGTATAGAGAAATAACATACTCTAACATGGAAAATATCTGCGTACGTTACCAAAATCACACGCACTCCATATACACCTATACACTGACGCATATACAACAATCAATCCCATCCTCCGTACATAACCACCGCAAAAGAAAGAAAACCCACAAACCGACCAGGCCACAACCTACCATATCCACGGGTCGGGTCGCCCTAACAAAAGTCCGCCATCCGGTGCCACAGTCGCACGCCGCCAACCATCCTACGCCTCAGGACTAGGCACTCGAGGCTCACCAGCGGTATCGTCAGCACCTACACCACAGAACACACAACATAAGCCTAACGCTCAGTAAGTAATGCGATATGAAAGTAAAAGCCGACAATGCAATCCTATCACATGCAGTCTCTACACTCACACTCATGTTGTCACATCTGTGACGCGTAGTGCAGCCGCACCAGGGTAAGGAGGAACCTCACGCCACCCTACACCCTAACACGTCGCCACCGTCCCGGACTCCCCAGCAACGAGGCCCACAAGCTACACCCACGCATCACCACACGGCAATCACATCAGGGTAAGGGTGTACCTCGCGCCACTCTACACCCTGACACGTCGCCCCCGTCCCAACCTCCCCAGCACGGGGCCACAGTTGCCACACACACGCGTTTTGCGACAGCCCAGCCGGCCCACCCCTCGAGTAGGATCCGCGACTGGTGTTGCACCGGCCCACACACTAGTAGGATTCGCGGTACCACTGCCCATATTCTCACCGTCAACACTTTCACGCCGCATGATGGCCCAGCCGGCCCACCCCTCGAGTAGGATCCGCGACTGGTGAAGCACCGGCCCGCACACTAGCGGGATCCGCGGTACCACCGCCACACGTCTCACCTCATACATCAAAGCATGCTAAAAATCATTTTCGTTCCCGTTTTAAAAAAATATGATGCATGTCACACAATACGCACACACACCGCAATCAATCACATAAACACTAAAGTTCTACAGTGTAGGCCCACTTGGGCAAAACACATGCATGCACTACTTACCTGGCGTCCTAAGCTCGCTCGATACACAGTTTCGCCAACAGAAAGCCTCAACCTAAAACACAACCAATTTCTCATCAGTATTTCTCCCAACATTTACCAATTAGCTAAAAATAATCTTATCTAACTACACTCATTAAATTCCAACTAAAACGGTCCATTGGTTTGGTTTGGCCGAATACCAGCTCAACGTTCGGATGCGCATAACTTTTGCGTCCGTCAACGGAATCAAACGATTCAAGTGGCTAAACGTTCCCTTAGGAACCTAGTTTAACATCCTAAAATGGATTTTAAATCGGTAGGCCGCAGATAGGCGAAAAACGCCAATAACCGAATCTGCCATTTTATTAAAATTTTACATTTTCACTTCCCTTCAACCAAAACTCACTCCCAACTAGTTATATGCATCAAAATGGCTATGCTACTCTCACACGTCGAATTTTCCACGAAAGACGGTCACTAATTTGACTTAAACCAAAATCTCGCATAAACTTCCGACGCGCATAACTTTTGCGTCGGATATCAGAATCGAACGATTCCAGCGGCCATACGTCCCTCTAACAGCCTAATTCATCCCACAAGAACAGAACTTAAAACAATTAGCCAAAACTAGGCCAAAATAGTTAAAAACCAAACTGCCCCTGCACAAACCACGGTTGATTTTTGATTTCAAACTTAAATTTACAAACTTCCACACACAACTATCCCTATTTCGTCCATATCTCTCGGCCAAGCTCACTGAAATTGCAAGGAGGCCGAGCACTAAGCTCGGCCAAAACAGGAAACTGAGAAGGTTCCCTTCGGTTTACCTTAAACCCGCGGCATTACTATCGTGCTACGCTATAACCTTGCGGCCAATTCTCATCAATGACGAAAGTAGGCCGAGCACTAAGCTCGGCTAAACCAAAATTAATGAGGCGGCAGCAAGAGGGGAAAAGGCTTACCGAGAAATAGAGTTCTGTACCCAGCGGGAAAAGGGACTCCAGCAAGGCTCTCAAATAGTCAGTGCAGACTTGGTCGGAAATTCACCCTTCGTAGTCGTCGGCCGAAACACTCGGCTTTCACTTCGGGAACTCGAGCTGCTGGAATCGAACGGCCCTGTCTCGTCGGAATAGCAGCCTCTGCTCGCAACTCACACCTCACACTCGCGCTCGTCGGCCGTCGCAGCTCCGATTCCGGCACCTGATTGCCCCTGCTCCCGGTTGTCTCCTCTCGGCACTTGGGTGCGTGGTGAAGACATCCGAATGGCTTCTTCCCGAAGCCATTCGGGTGTTTTAAAACTTTTTTTTTTTTTTTTTAAAAACCAAATTACAAAACTGCCCTCACGTGTTCAAATCTTCTGAAATTTCGTAAATTTCTCGACCTCCCGACTTTAAATTCCAGAAACCATCATAAAAGTAGGCCTCGAGCCTTATAATTTAAATATTTCCCGTTGAAATATTTCTCAAAACTCCGACCGGGATTAAACTAAAAATTCCAAAAATAAAAATATAAAATTCGAAATTCCCGGGTTATTACACCCTCTCCGGTTCGCTACTATTCTCATACCAACACCTTACACTCATATCGTAAAATTTGAAATTTTTTATTCCTTGACTTAAGATGACAACTTTGGAAATTTTTTTTTTTTTTTACAGCTTTGCAGCAGAAATTCGATTAAATTCACTTTTTATAAAATTTTATTTTGTTAAACATGAAACATGGACTCCCGGTCGACACCTATAAGTATCGGTCGACACTTAAGTTTTCTCGGATTTCTCATCGGTCAACACCGGTAACATCGGTCGACACTTTTTTCTTCTCGGGTCTTTTCATCGGTCAACACCGGGAACGCAGGTCGACACTTCTATGCTCACCGCATAGAGGGGTCAACACCTGTTTCCACAGGTCGACACCTTAATTCTCTCTGCCCACGCAGGTCGTCCCCCGCGATCGACACCGCTACCATTTTTACATCGACCGGTCGACACCCGTAACCGGGGGTCGACACCTGCTTCGGCTCTGCCTATCACAGGTCGAGCCTCGCGGTCGACACTCACCTTACATTTACACTGAACGGTTGACACCTATCGACTTTGGTCGACACCTCACACCAGTATCAGTAAAACCCAACACCAGTTCTTTTAAATACGCACGGCAATATCTTCCACAATCAAATTCACGAAGTAAAACCTATAGTTTGAAAACATAACTTCTCCAAATAAATTTTAAAACAACAACATTATACTTCATTTATCCACAATACTCTTACTACACTACCTAAAATCCTCAAAATCTATATAACGTTGTTCGACTCAAAACACTTACAAAAATCACACCCTTTACCCACCATGGTCGTGTGGCCCCAATATTTTCCTGCACCGGCACACGACATCTCCTGCCAACTTCGATCTAGGCCTGCCGATCACCTAGCAGCTCACCCGAAAGCTCGTCGTCACCTACACCAAGTAACACAAAACGTAAATCTAATGGTTAGCAAGTATGAGATATGAACTCGAAAACCAATGCATAACTCAATCCCCTAACACATGTAGTTTCTACACTCAATCCCGTTTTCTTTTCGTTTTGTTATTTTCATCTTCCACTTTCATGTGTGAGTCATTCCGGCATTCATCCCTCCCACACTTGGGACACCCAATCCATAACCCACGGAGCGAGGTTAGAGGCTCACATCATATTCGCACACGAGATGGCCCTACGTAACCTCCTCCTAACAGCAATCATAGATCCCTCTAGTGCTTTCTCACTAGCACGTTAACAACGAGTCGTTCGCAAACCATGTCACATTAAGTACTTTCATCCATGGGAACCCCCTAGTGCTTCTCACTAGCACGTTAACGACGAGGCGTTCACCCATGCGTTGTAAATCTTTTCTTATCTGATTACGTTCCATATGCATAAATTCAAAAAATGCTCAAAACTCGTATTTCGTAATTCAAAACCATGATGCATGACAATCACGAATGCATGACTCAAACAGCAAAACAAACAAGCAAGCAAACAGGCAATCTTACCATTCCAAGGTGTAGGCCCGAAGGCAATTCACACACGTTCCATCACCTACCTGGCGTTCTCGAAATCTTTTCGTGATTCGTAACTTGGCGCTCTAACTAGAATACCTATAAAATTATACATCCGTCAAATTCTAACTCATCAAATTCATAATTCCTTAACTTGAAAGTCCTAATTCACATCAAAATCAAAACTCTCAAGTAAACCCGAAATCCCGCATTATTTCCCTTTTAACTTTGAAAATTCACAACTTCTTCAATACTCGTCTGAATTGGACGATACAAAATACTACAGGTTCCTAAGGACGTGTAGCTTCCTATGGTCCCATCCATTTCCCATTCAGATGTCTACAACTTAACTGACCGTGGCCGAACGGACACCGTTCCAAAAATTCACATACACAGCCAATAAACTATCCAATCTTCCTCAACAATTCTCGTAATCTACTCCTATTTCTATCATAAGCACCAATAAATGGATGGAATTCAACTCTACACTCAATTTCTTGCATTACCCTCCTAGGTTTCCACTAATTCCCTTTATATCTTTGCCTAACTGGGTTTTGCCACTAGTAACGCTAACACACCAACTAACTACGCAAAGCTAACGAGAACTTATCGTACATTCGAAGATTCATGGAAGAAAACTTGATCGCTGCGCAGAGAAGAGGGGACGCCGGCTTGCGAGAGAGAAGAACGAAGGGAAAGGGTTTGCTGGGAAGAAGAACTCCGTTTCTTATTCTCAGCTTTCCCTTTTTTTTAATTACCAAATTGCCATCCACCTTAAACCGTCTCACAAATGTGTGATTTCATCCAATTCCGGTTAGATTCTTTAACTTCTCTTTTTGCCGTTGGCCTTAAAATAACCCTTCACTTAGGGGTCGAAATTTTTCGTTATTGCTTTGGACCAAAACTCCACCGATTACAAATTACAAAATTTGAAATTAGTTTAAACGGAAATTGTGGGTATTTACAAAAATTTTGTCCCCAAAATTTGCTACCTAAACAGCTCAAGATAACGTTCCATCATGTTTTGTTGTCTTTCCCACGTCGTCTCCTCCACATCGTGGTTACGCCACAACACTTTTACCTGCGAAATATCTTTGTTGCGTAGTATCTTCACCGCATAATCTAAAATCTCTACTGGCCTCTCCTCGTACACCAAGGTTGGCTGTACTTCAATCTCCTGCTGCACCACAACGTGTGATGGATCTCTGAGACACTTCCTTAGCATCGACACGTGGAAGACATTGTGAACACCTTCAATGGAAGCTGGCAGTTCTACCTTGTACGCAGCTCTTCCAATTATTTTTGTGATCGAGAACGCTCCAATGTATCTTGGGCTCAACTTACCTTTCTTCCTAAATCTCATTACGCCTTTAAATGGTGAAATTTTCAGAAAAACTTCATCTCCTACTTCAAATTCCAATTCCCTTCTTCTTTCATCGGCATAGCTCTTTTGTCGACTTTGAGCTGTCAATATCTGCTGCCGAATAACTTTGATCTTCTAAGTGGTTTGTTGCACAATTTCAGGACCCATCAAGCCTGCTTTGCCGACTTCATCCCAATAAAAAGGCAATCTGTACTTCCTTCCGTACAACGCTTCGTAAGGGGTCTTACCTATCGTCGCCTCATAGCTGTTGTTGTAAGAGAATTCCACCAAGGGTAAATACTTGCTCCACGAACCCTGGAACTCTAACACACAAGCTCTAAGCATATCATCTAAAACCTGAATAGTCCACTCAGATTGTTCATCGGTTTGAGGATGAAAGGTTGTACTGAAAGTCAGCCGTCTCCCCATCGCCTTGTGCAGACTTTTCAAAAATTTCGAGGTGAACCTCGGGTCCCTATCCGACACAATTGAAATCGAAATCCAATGCAACCTTACTATCTCTTGAATATACAGGTTAGTAAATCGGTCAATGTTGAACGTCATCCTTACTGGTAGGAAATGGGCGGATGTGGTCAGACGATCCACAATCACCCAAACCGCATCGAATCCTTTTGCCGTCTGGGGCAATCCAACCACAAAATCCATGGATATCTAGTCCCACTTCCATTTTGGGATCGGCAATGGTTTCAACTTTCCAGCTGATCTCTGATGTTCAGACTTAATTTGCTGGCAGATTAAGCATGTCTCCACGTACTTTGCTTTAGACTTTTTCATGTCAGGCCACCAATAATGTTGCGTAAGGTCTCTGTACATCTTAGTGCTTCTGGAATGTACAGAGAACCTTGAGGAGTGCGCTTAAGACAAAATGTCTTCCTGAAATTGACCGTTGTTCGGAACGTACCACCTATTCCGAAACTTCAGGATTTCATCACTTAAACAACTAAATTCGATTCTATCGCTAGATGCCATGATCGTCCTGAATTCGTTGCATCTTTGGTCTTCCCGTTGAGCTCCTTTAATTTCCTCCAGAATCGACGACTTCAGAGATAAGGCTTACAATTGTGCTACCACCCTTGAGACTAACTCTAAATTAAATCTCTGAAATTCTACACTCAACTCCTTAGACTTCTCGGCATTCATTGCTGATACTGAGGTCAAAATTCGGCTCAATACATCAGCCACTACACTGGCTTTGCCGAGGTAATATTTGATCTTCAGGTCGGAGTCCTTCACAAACTCCAACCACTGCCTTTGCCTCATGTTCAGTTCCTTCTGAGTGAAGATATACTTCAGACTTTTGTGATCCGAGTATACCTCACACTGCTGTCCATAAAGATAGTGACTCTAGATCTTTAGCGCGAAAACGACCGCCGCTAACTCTAAATCATGGGTTGAATAATTTCGCTCATAGGGCTTTAATTCCCTCGAAGCATAAGTGATCACCCGTCCATTTTGCATCAAGACACAACCCAATCCAATTCTGGAAGCATCACAGTAAATATTCAAATTCTCGTCCATCACTGGAAGTGTCAATATTGGAGCTGCAGTCAATTTTTGCTTCAGCATCTGGAAACTGTGTTCACAGTCCTCCATCCATATATACTTGACTTCCTTTCGCGTCAGGCGAGTTAGGGGTGCTGCAATCTTTGAAAATCCATCAATAAACTTCCTATAGTAACCCGCTAACCCCAGAAAGCTTCGAATCTCTCTGACGTTCCTTGGTTGTGGCCATTCATTGATCAACTGTATTTTAGCCGGATCCACTGATATTCCTCCACTGGAAATCACATGTCCAAGGAAATGGACCTCATCCAGCCAAAACTCGCACGTGGGGAACTTTGCATACAACCGATGCCGCTTCAAGGTCTCCAGAACCATCCTCAAATGCTCCTTATGTTCCTCTTCACTACGGGAGTAAACCAAGATATCATCGATAAATACAATGACGAACGTATCCAGATACTCTTGTAATACCCGATTCATTTGGTTCATGAAAACAACTAGAGCATTTTGTCAGTCCAAATGACATTACTAAGAACTCATAATGCCCGTATCTAGTCTGGAAAGCTGTCTTTGGGATATTCTGTGATCTAACCTTTAGCTGGTAATACCCCGATCTCAAATCTATTTTCGAGAAAATCCGAGCTCCTTGGAGTTGATCAAATAAATCGTCTATTCTCGGCAATGGATACTTATTCCTTATGGTTAGCTTGTTCAGCTCCCGGTAGTCAATACACATCCGGAGCAATCCATCTTTCTTCTTCACAAATAGGAGTAGCGCGCCCCCCATGGTGAAAAACTTGGGCGTATGAATCCTTTTTCCAATAGCTCTCCTAGCTGCCTTTTCAATTCCTTTAATTTCGGAGTAGCCAACCTATATGGGTTCTTCGATATTTGCTCGGCACCGGGATATGTGTCGATCACAAATTCAACTTCCCGGTCTGGGGGTAATCCTGACAAATCATCCAAGAACACATCAGGGAATTCACAAACTACCTCAATATCCTATGGCTTCGTCTCCATATGAAAGTGAGTATCTAAAATTGTTGCAAGAAAACAAGAATGCTCACCCATTATTAACCTCGGGCCTCGACGGGTGCCATTACGGATAGTCTCCCCCAATTCTTCATAGCCTGCAGCGAATGCTTCGCACCATCTGGGGGTTGGAAATTAACAGTCCCAGTCCTGCAATCTGTCATTGCGTAGTGACGAAATAGCCAATCCATGCCCAATATTACGTCATAGCCCATTATCCCGACTACTATCAAATTGGCAGGCATACTCCTGGTCCCCACTGATATGATGCTGTCGCATACTACTTGATCGGAGTGTATGCGCTCACCGGATGGCAACCTCACTTCATATGTGCACCCAGTGGGTTTAGCCCACAAGTTCACCTTTACCATAAAAGCCGTATAAACAAAGGAGTGCAACGCTCCTGAATCTATCAATATAAATGCGAGCACCGTATCAACTAGTACCGTACTTGAGATAATAGCTGGCCGATCCTCGCTTTCAGGCTCTATCATTGCGAAGATCCTAGGCGTCATCTTGGCCGGACCCTTCTTTGTCGCGGGGCAATCTCTGGATATGTGGCCGGTCTCATTGTAGGTAAAACACCGGTAGACCCTTGATTTTGTGTAGTTCCGGGAAATGTGACCAGCTTCATTGCAGTTGTAACATCTGCCTGCAAATTGTCCACACTCTCTCAGATGGCTCTTCAAGCATTTGGGGCACTGCGGATACCTATTATGTATTTGGGGCTTCTTTCCTCCCCTAGAATCATGTACCATGCCACTTGGCCTCTTGGTTCCTGAAGAAGATCCTCCCCTGCTTGCCTGAGGTGTGATTTCCTTAAAGAATCTCCTGGTGGTCTCTCCTTACTTCGCACACTTGGCTTCCGCTTCTTCTACTGCTAGTGCTTTGGCCATAACTTGTGCATACGGTACTCCCCTAGTTCCAGAAATTGTTACACCCCTATATATTGCTGACTTCAACCCTTGCACAAACTTCAACACCTTTTCTTCTTCGTTGCTCACCAATTGGCTTGCAAATCTGGACAATGATTCAAACTGTCTGACATATTCGGCTAGTTAGTTGATGCGTTAGTGTTGTTAGTGGCAAAAATTGGGTTTGGCAAGAGTTAGGGCGAATTGGTGGAAAAATCTAGGAGGGTAATGTGAGAAGTTGAGTGTAGAGCTTATTTCTGTTCGCGTGATGGTGCTTAGGATAGAAACAGGAACAGATTATGGGGATTGGTGAGGAAGATTGGGTGATTTATTGGCCGAGTACATGGAAATTTAGAACGGTGTCCATTTGGTTAAGTGGTGAGCATCCGAGTGGGAAATGGATGGGACCATAGGAAGCTAGACGTCCTTAAGAACCCGTAGTATTTTGTATCGTCCAATTCGGACGTGTATTGAAGAAGTTGTGAATTTTCGAAGTTGGACAGAAATTGTGCGGGATTTCGAGTTCAGTGAAGAGTGTCGGTTTTGGTATGAGTTACAACTTTTAGCGTAGGAAATTATGAATTTAATGAATTAGAATTGACCGAGTATAATTTTATAAGTATTCTAGTTATAGCACCAAGTTACGAAGCGCAAAAAGAATTTGAAAACGCCAGGTAAGTGCTAGAACGTATGTGATTTGCCTTCGGGCCTACACCTTGGAATGGTAGAACTGCTTGTTTGCTTGCTTGTTTATCTTGTTGTTTGAGTCGTGCATTCGTGATTGTCATGCATAATGGTTTCGAATTACGAAATACGAGTTTTGAGCATGCTTCGAAATGTACATATGAAACGTAACCAGATAAGAAAAAGACTTGCCACGCATGGGTGAACGCCTCGTCGTTAACGTGCTACTGAGAGAGCACTAGGGGTTCCCATGGATGAAAGTACGTAATGTGACAAGATTTGCGAACGCCTTGTCGTTAACGTGCTATTGAGAGCACTAGATGGTTCAAGGATTGATGTTAGGAGGAGGTTATGTAGGGCCGTTCCGTGTGCGAGCGTGATGTGTTCCTCTAACCTCGCTCCGTGAGTTATGGATTGGCTGTCCCAAGTGTGCAAGGGATGGGTGTCGGCCTGACTCACACCGAAAAGTGGAAGATGAAAACAATGAAATGAAAAGAAAACATAATTGAGTATAGAAACTGCATGTGTAGGGGGTTGAGTTATGCATTGGTTTTTGAATTCATGTTCCATACTTGCTAAGCATTAGGTTTACGTTTTGTGTTCCTTGGTGTAGGTGACGGTGAGCTTTCGGATGCGTTGCTAGGTGACTAGCAGCCATAGATCAGAGTTGGCGGGAGATGTCGCATGCCGGTGTAGGAAAATGTTGGGGCGACGTGACCATGGCGGGTAAAAAAAGGGGTAATTTTTTTTGACAGCTCTGTAGTGGAAATTCGATTAAATTCACTTTGAATAAAATTTTATTTTGTTAAACATGAAACAGGGACTCTTGGTCGACACCTATAAATATCGGTGGACACTTGAGTCGTCTCGGATTTCTCATCGGTCGATACCGAAAACACCTGTCGACACTTTATTTCTCTCGGGTCTTTTCATCGGTCGACACCGGGAACACCAGTCGGCACTTCTATGCTCACCATAGAGAGGGGTCGACACCCATTTCCACATGTCGACACCTTAATCCTCTCTGCCCACGCAGGTCGTACCCCGCGGTCGACACCGCTACCATTTTTACATAGACCGGTCGACATCCGTAACTGGGGGTCGGCACCTGCTTCGGCTCTGCCTATCACAGGTCAAGCCTCGCGGTCGAGACTCATCTTACATTTACACTGACCGGTCGACACCTATCGACTTTGGTCGACACCTCACACCAATATCAGTAAAACTAAACACCAGTTCTTTTAAATACGCACAGCAATATCTCCGCAATCAAATTCACAAAGTAAAACCTTTGGTTTGAAAACATAACTTCTCCAAATAAATTTCAAAACAACAACATTCTACTTCATTTATCCACAATATTGTTACTACACCACCTAAAATCCTCAAAATCTATATAACGTTGTTCGACTCAAAACACTTACAAAAATCACACCCTTTACCCGCCATGGTCGTGTCGTCCCAACATTTTCCTGCACCGACACACAACATCTCCTGCCAACTTCGATCTAGGCCTGTCCATCACCTAACAACTCACCCAAAAGCTCGTCGTCACCTATACCAAAGAACACAAAACGTAAGCCTAATGGTTAGCAAGTATGGGATATGAACTCGAAAATCAATACATAACTCAATCCCCTAACACATGCAGTTTCTACACTCAATTCTGTTTTCTTTTCGTTTCGTTATTTTCATCTTCCACTTTCACGTGTGAGTTAGGCCGGCACTCAGAACGGCCAATCCATAACCTACGGAGCGAGGTTAGACGCTCACATCATGTTTGCACACAGGACGGCCCTACGTAACCTCCTCCTAACAGCGATCATAGAACCCTATAGTGCTTTCTCACTAACACGTTAACAACGAGGCGTCCCAAACCGTGTCACATTACGTACTTTCATCCATGGGAACCTCCCAGTGCTTTCTCACTATCACGTTAACGACGAGGCGTTCACCCATACATTGTAAATCTTTTCTTATCTGATTATGTTACATATGCACAATTTCCAAACATGCTCAAAACTCGTATTTCGTAATTCAAAACCATGATGCATGACAATCACAAATGCATGACTCAAACAGCAAAACAAACAAGCAAGCAAACAAGCAATCCTACCATTCCAAGGTGTAGGCCCGAAGGCAATTAACACACATTCCATCAACTACCTAGCGTTCTCGAAATCTTTTCGTACTTCGTAACTTGGCGCTCTAACTATAATACCTATAAAGTTATACATCTGTCAAATTCTAACTCATCAAATTCATAATTCCTTAACTTGAAAGTCCTAATTGACATCAAAACCAAAACTCTCCACTAAACTTGAAATCCCAAACAATTTCCATCCAACTTTGAAAATTCACAACTTCTTCAACACTCGTCTGAATTGGACTATACAAAATATTATGGGTTCCTAAGGATGTGTAGCTTCCTATGGTCTCATCCATTCCTCATTCGGATGTCCACAACTAACGGAACGTGGCCGAACGGACACCGTTCCAAAAATTCATATACACAGCCAATAAACCATCCAATATTCCTTACCAATTCTCGTAATATACTCCTATTTCTGTCATAAGCACCAATATGCGGGTGGAATTCTACTCTACGCTCAATTTCTCGCATTACCCTCCCAAGTTTTCACTAATTGGCCCTATATCTTTACCAAACCCAGTTTTGCCACTAATAACGCTAACACACTAACTAACTACGCCAAACTAACGAGAACTTACTGTAGATTCAAAGATTCATAGAAGAAAACTTGATCGCTGCGCAGAGAAGAGGGGATGCCGGCTCGCGAGAGAGAAGAACGAAGGGAGAGGGTTTGCTGGGAAGAAGAACTCTGTTTCTTCTTCTCAACTTTTCCTTTTTTTAATTACCAAATTGCCCTCCACCCTAAACCGTCTCACAAGTGTGTGATTTCATCCGATTCCAGTTAAATTTTTTAACTTCTCTTTTCTCCATTGGCCTTAAAATAACCCTTCACTTAGGGGTCAAAATTTTCTGTTATTAATTTGGAACAAAACTCAATCGATTACAAATTACAAAATCTGAAATTAGTTTAAACGGAAATTCATGGTATTAATATGATTATAAGATTAATAATTTAAGTGATGAGAAATTAATATGATTAATTTATCATTATAAGGGAATATTTTATATTACATAATTACTAATTCAAAATAATGAATGGGAGTGGGAAGTTAGGTGTAATATCATATGGTATACACTGTTGGCACAATACCGTGAGATCTAAGTGAGCCTCCGAAATGGCTTTGAATTCTCACTAAGGAGAGTGTTCACTTAAGTTAATACCAAGATTGGTCTCCTATAGATAAGATATATGAAATTTATTTTATAGTTGTCCGACCTTAAGGCGGCGACTATAAGTTAAGTTTCATAAATCCAAAATAGTGTGTTATATTCATGAACATATAACTAAATGTCTTAGTTATATTTTAATCAAAATTTTCGGTAAGTTAATAAATTTCAAAATATGAGATATTTTGAGTAAATTTATTAATTGATAATATTTCTACCCTAAATTGAGTTATTATGTTATTGAGGCTATAATAGCATTTACATATTTTTGTGATTAGCATGTTCATGCATCATACTAGCATAGCCCTAACATTTTGAATTTTAGAGCATAAAATTGATTATAATTTTATTTATTGATTAGAGCATCATGTCTCAATTAATGATAAATTTGGTTGTGCCTGAAAAGCTTGACGGCGATAATTTTGTTACATGGAAAAATAATATAAATCTCATTCTCGTGTATGACAACTTGAAATTTGTACTGTTGGAGGAATGTCCCCCTACTACTGTGTCTAATACTTAACAGGCTCTGAAAGATGCTTATGATAGTTGGAGTAAAGCAAATATAAAAACTCGTTATTTGCTTACAACTATGTCTGATATTCTTAGTGTAAAATTTTAGAATTGTGAGACTGCTTATGAGATAATAGAGTCTCTTCAAGACATGTTTGGCAAGCCATCTGACCAAGCCTGTCATGAAGCGATAAAAAGAGCTATAAACTCTTAAATCGAAGAAGTCCTCGTACGTCAATATGTTCTGATGATGATCAGTACTATTCATGAAACTGAAATTAATGGAGCTCATATTGATGAGGCAACCCAGGTGGGCATGATTTTAGAAAGTCTAAACTTAAAATTTCTCAAGTCCAAAAGTAATTATTTTATGAATAAATTAAGTTATGATTTAACTCAGCTGCTGAACGAGCTGACCCCTTATGAGTTTATTTCTGTGGATAAGAAGTGTAACATCTCAATGACACTATTACTAAAAATCTCGAAATTTTTTTTATCCGTACCCTTAAAACAACATCGTGTAAAAATATTAAACCGTTTACAGTGGAAAACAATTCTTGCATGGAGACCTAGTATAAAGATAAATTTAGTTACAAGTGTTAAAAACAGTAAAACAGGGGTTTCGGTCGACACTTGACTACTTGAAATTCCAGGGTTGACGACCGTAGAAAAGATCGGTCGACACCTGTGAAGACAGGGCTCAACACCCTATTAACCTCTGTTTACATGGTGGTCGACCTTACTAAGATAAGTTGACACCTCATTCCTTTTTGTTTGCATCGGTCGACACCTGCGAAGATGGGTCGACACCTTATGTCTCTCTGTTTGCATCGGTCGACACCTGCGAAGACTGGTCGACACTTCATTCCTCTCTATTTGCATCGGTCGACACCGACGAATGTGGGTCGACACCTCATTGTTCTCTGTTTGCATCGGTCGACACTGTGAAGACGGGCGACACCTCATTTCTCTCTGTTTTCATGGGTCGATCCCGATCTAGGATAAGTCGACCCACGCCCACATCGGTCGACACTTCAACACCCGAAAACTTACCTGAAACTTTCTAAAAACGACCGTAACCATCGTAAACTTTTTGACGGACATCTATAGCATATCTAACTCCCAATTCATGTTTTCTTTATATAAAGGGGCAGCATTCCCCTTCATTTACCATTAAACCGGGTCCACCTATCCAAAACATCCAATATATATATTTAAACACAAAATCGTTTAATCAGATTTCTAAATTTCCTCTATCAACACATTTAAAACAATTCAAAACCTAAATACCTAACCATATTTCCCATAAC
This sequence comes from Begonia peltatifolia, assembly GCA_022433055.1. Lineage (NCBI taxonomy): Eukaryota > Viridiplantae > Streptophyta > Magnoliopsida > Cucurbitales > Begoniaceae > Begonia > Begonia peltatifolia. Next base: position 20,580,745 of record CM039519.1, on the reverse strand, counting down.
CTTTGTGCATTACCCCTAAATACGTACACATAGCCCACGGGTCAATCACGCTCCAACAGCCATAAGCGCCCTCCCATGGCCATCCTTCTTCAACGACATCACTTATCAGGTTGAGGTAAAACGTACTCACCTCCTTCTAAAGCACCTACCCCACAAAAACATCTATGAGCTAAAGGCTCAGTAAGTCAACGTAAACGCAAATGCATGCCGTGCATATCCAGTTCATAAAACATGCAGTCATTTCGTTTCATTTCATTACATATCGGGATGTCACCGCGAGTTTACTCTCACCAAATAGAGAAGGCACATCAAGCAGTTAGACAGTCTTCTCCATCTATAGGGGAAAAAACATGCTCCACCTACAAGACAGCCATGTCTAAACCCGACCCCGACATGACCGGGATTACATACATTCATTTCTTTTCATAGGACATGTGCAGAAATTCGTATTAATGCCATTTTTTAAAAAAACGTGATGTATGGACAGTTCATAATTCACAAACTCTTAAAAAGCATAGAAAACAATCAATGTAAACATAAAAGACATTCTATAACTTAAACAACCTAACTAGCCATCTAACTCAACACTAAAACAATTTAAATCATCAAATCCTTAAAAACAAAATTTCTTGTAGTGTAGGTCAAATCGGCCAAGCAAATCACAAAAACTTACCTCGGGTCCTTCGTAATTAAACTTGGAGTCCATTTACTTAAACCGTGGAAATCAAACAACCTAACAAAACATCAAATTGAAACACTTAATACACACAATAAATTTTCGGATTTTTTTATAACAGTTTTTTGTGCAATTTCAAACACTCATAATTTTCTTGATATAACTCAAAATCAAGTAATTTCAAGTTCTATGGACTCCTCTAAGAGTCTACCTTCTACTGGTGCAAGCCATTTACCAAAAGAAAACCAATAACTTGGCCGAATATCCCAAGAACAGAATTTGTTCTTTTTTTGGCATCTTCAAAATGGTTTTCTCCTTTTTACAAATCAAAACACACTTAACTTAATAACATAAAAATTTCCAGGGAGAATTTCGTAGGTTAGGGTTTTGGAAAACTCATTCCCAACAAAGCTTAAAAACTCATCCATAACACTCAAAAACTTACATAATTCATAGCTAATAACCAACTTACCTTAAATCTCAATCAAAATGAGGGGGCTGGGGCTTGGCAATGATCAGCAATGGAGGAGGAGAAGTGGAGAATATTCATGAGGGAGGATGAAAGGGTTAAACTGTAGCGCCCCGAAAACTCTCACTTTTTTTGTACGCTCACTACTACTACTTACTGATCTGATACCATCTCTGTAGCGCCCTCAAATCGTCCTCAGACCCGGGTCGCTAACTCTACTCATACACATACACTCGAAAAAATTCGTGTAAAAATTTAAAACTTTGTTTCTCGACTTAAAATGACCTTTTTGAAAACGTTTAAAAAACGTTGCAACAGAAAACTTTAATCAAAATCCGTTTAAATAAAATTTCAAGTTTTTAAAACATTAAAAGATATTTTCGGTCGACCCCTATAAGCACCGGTCGACACTTCATTTGTCTCTGTTTCCATCAGTCGACCCTAGCGGTTGACACTTCTCTGCTCATCATGCTAACTGGTCGACACTTGTGAACACAGGTCGACACTCCAATCTTCTCTGATCGCACCGGTCAAACTTCGTGGTCAACACTTTTATGCTCATCACAGAGAGTGGTCGACACTTGTCTTCACAGATCGACTCCTTCATCCTCTCTATTTCCATCAGTAGAACCTTGTGGCCGACACTCCTACCATCTTTACACTAACCGATCGACACTTCCACACACAGGTCGACACCTGATATGGCTCTGTCTCCGTAGGTCGACCCTCGTGGTCGCTTCCTACCAAGTTCAGTGAACACCTTATGTACACCGGTCGACACTTGCTACGATTGGTTGACCACTAATCCTGTAGGTTGACACTTCCTACATAAAAATTTCATTGAAAACCATAAATCTTTCCAAAACAAATCTAACTTAGACTAAACTAAAATCGGAATCCTGCCCATCTTAATAAATTTTAAAATCAACTATGTACCTCAAAATGACTGCAAAATTTGAAATTTAGTTACATTTCAAAACAACTCGAAATCCTTACGCACGCTCTCTCTGGTCAAAACAACCTAACAGCCAGCCAGATCGTCCACGAACGCACTCCTCCAACTACCTTTTAGTCTTGAGCTTGCTCAGAGTACTCACCAGCTATTACCTCGTCACCTACATCATAGAACTCAACTATTAGCCAAATGCTAAGTAAGTAATGCACATAAAAACTTAAACACTAAAAACAAACATATCCTAACATACGTAGTTTCTACAGTTTCATATCTAATTTTGTTTTCATCTCTTTCTTACATCTTCTTTATCTTATTACTACTAGTTTCTTATTTACGTGCTAGATCAAGCTCACATACCTCGCGGTCCACCTCATGGGACAAGGCCAACTTTGATCTAGTAAAGTGACACACCTAGTGGTCCACCTTACTGGACAAGGCCACCACGTAAAGCGGGAAAAAAAGTGATACACCTTGCGGTCCACCTCACGGGACATGACCAACCTCGATTTAATAAAGTGACACACCTTGCGGTCCACATCACAGAACAAGGCTACCACATAAAGCGGGGAAGAAGTGATACACCTCGCGTTTCACCTCACGGGACAAGACGACTCAACCCCACCTTCATTATCTTATTATATATCTTTTAATTTCGTTCATCACGTCACATCCTATTATTTGATTTCGTAAAAACATGGAAATTCTTTTTCGTTTTGTTCTCGTACTTTAAAACCATGATACATAATCACTAATGCATAACATAAAAAAAAAGTGATGTCCCCAAAAACCTACCAATTTCTGGTCCACTCACTACTCTGATACCAAATATGTGCGTCCTTGGTCCACTTTGCTTCAGTTTGCTACTTACTCGCTATTTCACTCGTATCGTAAAAATTCGCATAAAATTTAAAACTTTGGTTCCTCGAACTAAAACGACATTTTTGAAAATATTTTAAACATTGCAGCGGAAAACTCAAATAAAATCAGTTTGGATAAACTTCATTTTATGAAACATAACACAGAGGCACCCAGTCGACAACTGTAAGCGTCATTCGTCACTTACGTTGTCTTGGGTTTTTCATCGGTCAACACTGGCAACGCCGGTCGACACTATGTTTATCTCGGGTCTTTTCGTTGATCGACACTGGGAACACCAGTCGACACTTCTACGTTCATCTAAGAGAGTGGTCGACAACTGCTTTCACAGGTTGACACGTTGATTCTCTCTATCCGCGTAGATAGACCCTCGCGGTCGACACCGCTGGCATTTTTACACTAACCGATCGACACTTACTTCGGCTCTGCCCGGGCAGGTCGAACCCCGCAGTCCACACTCACCTTCTATTTTACAATGACCGGTCGACACATATCGACTTCGGTCGACACCTTGCACCAGTATATATAAAAATAAAACCAGTTAAGAGAAAACACACGACGAACATTACCACGATTAAATCCACGAAGTAAAACCTATATTTTTAAAATATAATCTCTCCTAGTGACTAAGAAAAAAAACATAATCCCTACTCCAATCTCGACTATAACCGTACCACACAACCTATATCCTCAAAAATCTATACACTGGTGTTTAACACAAAACGCTTACAAAATTCCACAACCTATCCCACCATGGTCATGTCGTTCCAACAAACTGCCTGCACCGGCATACGGCGTACGTCACCAACCACAATACTAGGCGTGCCCGTCACCTAACAACTCACCGGAAAGCTCGTCATCATCTACACCACGGAACACAAAACGTAAGCCTAATGCTTAGCAAGTATGGAATATAAATTAAAAATCAATTCACAACTCAACCCCTAACACATGCAGTTTCTATGCTCGGTTTCGTTTTCATTGTCATCATCTTCTACTTTCACGTGTGAGTCAAGTAGGCACCCATGCTATCACACTCAGGACGACCAAACCATTACCCACATAGTAAGATTAGAGGCACACACCATACTCACACACGGGACGGCCATACATAATCTCCTCCCAACATCGATCATAGAACCCTCTAGTGCTTTCTCACTAGCACAATAACGATGAGGCGTTCACAAATCGTGTCATCTTACGTACTTTCATCTATGGGAACCCCACAGTGCTTTCTCACTAGCACGTTAACGAAGAGGCATTGCCCATGCATGGCATCTTTTCTTATCTGATTACATTTCATATGCACAATTCAAAAAATGCTAAAACTCATTCTTTCGTAGTTCAAAACCATGATGCATGTCAACACATATGCACAATCAACTGACCAAACAACAAAACAACAATCAAAACAAACATACAATCTTACCATTCCATTGTGCAGGCTCGAAGGCAAATCACAAACAGTCCATTACTTACCTGGCGTACTTGAAATTTCTCGTACTTTGTAACTTCGTACGCTAACTGGGAATACCTATAAAATCACACATCCATCAATTCTAACTCGTTCAATTTATAAATTTCTAGCTTGAAAGTCATAACTCGTACCAAAACCAAAACTCTCCACTAAACCCGAAATCCCACTCAATTTCCAACCAACTTCGGAAATTCACAACTTCTCCAATAGTCGTCCGAATTGGACAATCTAAAGTTCTACAGGTTCCTTAGGGCGTCTAGTTTCCTATAGTCTCATCCATTTCCTAATTCAAAACCTACAGCTTGGCCAGACGTGGCCGAGCAAAAATCGCCCCACAATTCGAGCATTCAGAAATCCCGTAATCTACTCTAACTTGTAGCTTAAGTATCAACATGCGGATAAAAATTGACTCTACATTCAATTTTCGGTATCTCCCTCCTAGGTTTCACCAAATCACCCGATACCCTCACTAACTTCGTTTTTGTCGCTAAAAACAACTAACACACTAACTATCTACTCAAAACTAACTAAAACTTACCGTAATCTTAAGAAACGGAAAAGAAAATCAGCTGAGCGTCGCAGGAAGAGGGTTGCCGAACTTCGCACAGGAGAGGAGAAAAACAGGGGGTTTTCTGGGAAGGAGAACACCAATGGTGTTCTTCCTCTCCCTTTTTTTTATTTTTTTATTATTTTTTTTATAATAATAATACCTAATTACTAAACTGCCATCAACTATTAATCGTTCAACAAATCTGTTATACAGTCCAATTCCGCTTGAATTCTTAAATTTTTCTTTCCTCCGTTAGCCTCACAATAATCTTTTACTTAACGATAGAAGATCTCCGTTATTAATTCTGACCAAAACTCCACCGATTAAAATTAAATTCGAAATTAATTCAAACAGAAAATTCTGGGTGTTACATTCCACCCTCTTTACAAAAAATTTTGTTCTCAAAATTTGATACCAAACAACTCAGGATAACGATCCATCATATCATGTTGTCTTTCCCACGTTGCCTCTTCCACATTGTGGTTACGCCATAATACTTTCACTAGCGTAATATCCTTGTTACGTAGTGTCTTCACTGAATAATCTAAAATCTCCACTGGTTTTTCTTCGTACGCTAAGGTTGGCTGTACTTCGATCTGCTGCTGAACCACAACGTGTGACGAATCTTTGAGACACTTTCCTAGCATCGACACGTGAAAAACATTGCGAACTCCTTCCATGGAAGCTGGCAGTTCTAGTAGGTACGCAACTCCTCCAATTCTCTTTGTGATCGGGAATTGTCCAATGTATCTTGGGTTCAACTTACCCCTCCTCCCGAACCTCATTACACCCTTGAATGGTGAAATTTTTAGGAAAACTTCATATGCTACTTTGAATTCCAATTCTATTCTTCTTCCATCGGCATAGCTCTTTTGTCAACTTTGAGCTGTCAATATCCGCTGCTGAATAATCTTGATCTTCTCATTCGTTTGTTGCACGATTTCTGGACCAATCGAGTCGGCTTCACCCATTTCATCCCAATAGAGGGGCAATCTGCACTTCCTCCCATATAAAGCTTCGTAGGGGTCTATACCTATCGTAGCCTGATAGCTGTTGTTGTACGAGAATTCCACCAAGGGCAAATATTTGCTTCACGAACCCTGAAACTTTAGTACACAGGCTCAAAACATATCCTCTAAAATCTGAATAGTCCGTTCAGATTGTCCATTGGTTTGAGGATGAAAGGTCGTACTAAAATTCAGTCATGTCCTTATTGTTATGCGCAGACTCTTCCAAAATTTTGATGTGAATCTTGGGTCCCTGTCCGACACAATCTAAATTGGTATAACATGCAACTTTACTATCTCCTGAATGTACAAGTTTGCGAACTTGTCCATATTGAATGTCCTCTTCACTGGTAGAAAATGGGCGAATTTGGTTAAACGATCCACAATCACCCACACTGCATCAAATCTCTTTGCCATCAAGGGTAACCCAACAACAAAATCCGTGGATATTTGGTCCCACTTCCATTCTGGAATCGGCAATGGTTGCAACTTTCCAGCCGGTCTCTGATGCTCAGCCTTGATTTGCTGGCAGATCAAGCATGTCTCTATGTACCTTGCTACAAACTTCTTCATGCCAGGCCACTAATAATGTTGCCTAAGGTCTCTGTACATCTTGGTGCTTCCGAGATGAATAGAAAACCTTGAAGAGTGCGCTTCAGAAAAAATATCTTTCCGAAGTTGATCATTGTTCGGAACATACCATCTATTTCGGAACTTCAGGATTCCATCATCTGAACAGCAAAACTCGGTGCTGTCATTAGATGCTATGCTCGACCTTAATTCGTTGCACCTTGGGTTATCTTGTTGAGCTTCTCTAGTTTTCTCAAAAATTGACGGCTTCAGAGAAAAGGCTGATAATTCTACTGTCACATTTGAAACTAGTTCCAAATTAAATCTCTGAAATTCTACATTTAACTCTTTAGACATCTCGGCATCCATTGCTGAAACTGAGGTCGAAATCTGACTTAATGCATCGGCCACTACATTGGCTTTGCCAGGGTAGTATTTGATCTCCAGGTCGTAGTACTTCACAAACTCCAACCACCGCCTCTGCCTCATATTCAACTCTTTCTGAGTGAAGATATACTTCAGACTTTTGTGATCTGAGTATACATCACATTGCTGTCCATAAAGATAGTGCCTCCAGATCTTTAGTACGAACACGACCGCCGCTAACTCCAAATCATGGGTTGGATAATTTCGCTCATATGGCTTTAATTGCCTTGAAGCATAAGCAAGTTTTGCATCAAGACACAACCCAATCCGATTCTAGAAGCATCACAGTAAATATTGAACTTCTCATCCATCACCGGATGTGTCAATACTGGAGCTGTAGTCAATTTTTGCTTCAGTATTTGGATAGGCTCACAGTCTTTTGAACATACATTCTTGACTTCCTTTCACGTCAGACGAGTTAGGGGTGCGGTACTTTTTTATGACCCCTGAATAAACTTCTTGTAGTAACCAGCTAACCACAGAAGGCTTCGAATCTCGCTGACATTCTTCGGTTGAGGCCATTTATTGATCGACTGTATCTTAGCTGGATCCACCGATATTCCTCCACCGGAAATCACATGTCCAAGGAAACGGACCTTATCCAGCCAGAACTCGCACTTGGAGAATTTTACATACAACCGATGCTGTTTCAAAGTCTCCAAAACATTCTTCAAATGCTCTTTATGTTTTTCTTCATTACGGGAGTAAACCAAGATATCGTCGATAAATACAATGACGAATTTATCTAGACACTCTTGTAATACTCGATTCATCAGGTTCATGAAAACAGCTGGGGTGTTTGTCAGCCCGAATGACATCACTCAAAATTCATAGTGCCCGTATCTAGTCTGAAAGGCAATTTTCGGGGTGTCATGTGATCTGTGCGTCCCCGGTCCACCTTGGATCGGTTTGATACTTACTCCCTATTTCACTCGTATTGTAAAAATTCGCATAAAATTTAAAACTTTTGTTCCTCGAACTAAAACGATATATTTTTAAATATTTTAAACAGTATTGCAGCGGAAAAATTAATTAAAATCAGTTTGAATAAAAGTTTATTTTATGAAACGTAACACAGAGGCACCTAGTTGACACCTGTAAGCGTCGGTCAACACTTGGGTCGTCTCGGGCTCTTCATCGGTCAACACTGGCAACGTCGGTCGACACTACGTTTTTCTCAGGTATTTTCGTCGGTAGACATTTGGAATACCGGTCGACACTTTTACAGTCATCTCAGAGAGTGGTCGACACTTTGATCCTCTCTGTCCGCGCAGGTCAACCCTCGCAGTCGACACCGCTGTCATTTTTACCCTGACTGGTCGACACCTATAACCATGGGTCGACACTTACTTCGGCTCTGCCCGCGCAGATCGAACTCCACGGTCGACACTCACCTTCCATTTTACACTGACCGGTCGACACATATCGACTTCTGTCGACACCTTGCACCAATATGTATAAAAACAACACCAGTTCAGAGAAAACACACGACGAACATTACCACGAAGTAAAACCTATATTTTTAAAACATAATCTCTCCAAGTGATTAAGAAAAAAAACATAATCTCTACTCCAATCCCGACTATAACCGTACCACACAACCTATATCCTCAAAAATCTATACACTGGTGTTAACACAAAACGCTTACAAAATTCCACAACCTATCCCACCATGTCATGTTGCCCCAACAAACTGCCTGCATTGGCATACGGCCTGCGTCACCAACCACCATCCTAAACCAACCCATCACCTAACAACTCACCGAAAAGCTTATCATCAACTACACCACAGAACACAAAATGTAAGCCTAATGCTTAGCAAGTATGGAATATGAATTAAAAATCAATGCACAACTCAACCCCTAACACATGCAGTTTCTATGCTCGGTTTCATTTTCGTTTCGTTTTCATTGTTATCATCTTCCACTTTCACATATGAGTCAAGTAGGCACCCATCCTATCACACTCAGGACGCCCAAACCATGACCCACGTAGCGAGATTAGAGGCACACATCATGTTCACACACGGGACGACCATACATAATCTCCTAACCCCTAGTGCTTTCTCACTAGCACGTTAACGATGACGCGTTGCCCATGCATGACATCTTTTCTTATCTGATTACATTTCATATGGACAATTCAAAACATGCTCAAAACGCGTTATTTCGTAGTTCAAAACCATGATACATATCAACACATATGCAAAACCGACTGACCAAACAACAAAACAACAATCAAAACAAACAAAAAATCCTACCATTACATGCTGTAGGCCCGAAGGCAAATCACAAACTGTCCATCACTTACTTGACGTCCTTGAAATTTCTCGTACTTCGTAACTTCGTACGCTAACTGGGAATACTTATAAAATCACACATCAATCAATTCTAATTCGTTCAATTTATAAATTCCTAGCTTGAAAGTCAAAACTCGTACCAAAACCAAACTCTCCACTAAACCCGAAATCCCACCTAATTTCCAACCAACTTCGGAAATTGACAACTTCTCCAATACTCGTCTGAATTGGACGATCTAAAGTGCTACAGGTTCCTTAGGCCGTCTAGTTTCCTATGGTCTCATCCATTTCCTAATTCAACACCTACAGCTTGGCCAGACTTGGCCGAGCGGAAATCGCCCCACAATTTGAGCATTCGGCTATCCAACCACTCAATCCTTCTTATAAAATATCGTAATATACTCCCACTTCTTGCTTAAGTATCAACATGCAGATAAAAAATGACACTACATTCAAATTCCCATATCTCCCTGCTAGGTTTTTACCAGATCACCCTATACCCTCACTAACTTCGTTTTTGTCGCTAAAAACAACTAATACACTAACTATCTACTCAGAACTAAATAAACTTACCGTAATCTGAAGAAACGGAGAAGAAATCGGCTGAGCATCGCAGGAAAAGGGTTACCAAACTTCCCGCAGGAGAGGAGAAGAACATGGGGTTTTCTGGGAAGGAGAACACCGATGGTGTTCTTCTTCTCCCCTTTTTTATTATTATTTTTTTTATAATAATAATATCTAATTACTAAATTGCCTTCAACTCTTAATCGTTCAAGAAATCTTTTATACAGTCCAATTCTGGTTGGATTCATAAATTTTTCTCTGCTGCAATAGCCTCACAATAATCATTTACTTAAGGGCAGAAATTCTTCGTTATCAATTCTGACCAAAACTCCACCGATTAAAATTAAATCCAAAATTAATTCAAACGAAAAATTCTGGTTGTTACAATAAACGTGCATGCAACCTATCAAACTGGATGTAGGCCTGGATGCAAAAGCAGCTATTACACTATTAACCTGGCGTCCTTAGCAATTTGTATCTCCAAATTCGTAATTTGCTCGCTAAACCGGGGAGCCTATAAAACCACAAATCATCAATTCTACTTTCCTTCCAATTCGTAAACCTCTAATGGAAATAACAATTTAACATCTAATCTATCCAAACCTGAATTTCACACAATTTCCAACCAAATTCAAAAATGCATAACTTATCCAATACTCGTTCGACTTGGACGATTCAAAATGCTCCGAATTCCATAGAACGTCTAATTTGTAACAGTATAATTCAATTCATAATCCAACACCTATAGATTGGCCGAATGTGACCAAACAAAAACCGTTCCGTAACTCGAATAGGCGGTTATCCAAACGCTTAATCTTCTCCATAAAACATCAATACATGAACAAAATCGAGGGGGGGGGGGGGTGAGAAAACACCGAAGGGGAGGGTTCTCTCTTCTCCTTCCTCTTTTATCTTTTTTTTATTATATTATTTAATATAATAAATACTAATTATATTTTGCTCTCAATCTTTAATCGTTTAGTTAAAATGTTATTCGGTTGTTTTCCAGTCAAAATCTTATAATTTTCTCATTCCCATTAGCCTCAAAATAATCTTTTAGGTAACCGGTTAAATTTTCTTCCCTTAATTTTGACTAAAACTCCGCCGTTTACTAATATGTAAATCCAAAAATTGATTTAACGGAAAATTCTTAGTGTTACATAAAACACTTTTTAAGCACTTTTTTCACTTTAACACAATTGACCCTTTAATCCCTTTAGCCACTACATGTAGTTTCTTAACAACTATTTGTAGTTTCTCATCAATTTCACCTCTCCACATCTCACGTGAAATGCCCAAGATTTGCATCACAATTTGCTTATTTTTGTTGACTTTTCAACTTTACTTTAATTTGCCCTTTACAACATTATATTTTTTTTTACCTATGATTCGCAACATTGAATTCTCCTTTTTAATTCCTATCCTTTACTCTTTTACTAATTTTTATTTTTTCCTTTATTGTTTCTGTCTATCGTTTTAAAATAATACATCGAATATTATTGGGACAAAATGTACAGAAATTTCGAGTGTTACAAGAAGAATGAAACAAATGATGTGGAACCTTCTTCATCTGATTCTTCTCTTAAGAAGAGAAAGAAATTCAATAAACATGCTTAAGGTCAGGGAGGTCAACCAAAATGAGTCTACAATTTTAAGAAAAAGAACAAATTAAACAAGAAAGACTCAGACCCTCTAAAGTCGAAAGGAAAATGTTTTTATTCTGTGGTAGATGGTCATTGGAAGAGAAACTGCAAGTTGTATCTCGAGTAGCTGAAAAAGAAAAAATATAAATTTGATTTACTAATTACTGAGTCTTGTTTAATTAAAAGTGATTTATCAGCCGTGATAATTGATTCAAGAGCGACTAATCATGTTTATTGTTCTTTGCAGATGTTAAACTCCTACAAGAGACTAGTTGATGGTGAGTTCACACTCAGAGTTGGCAACATGGTGGTTGTTTCGGCTTTAACAGTGCGAGAAGCCAAAATTTATTTTGAAAAAAATTAATATTTGTTTTTTGAAAATATTTATTTTATTCTAGGATTTACTAGAAACCTCATTTCTGTTTCTTGAATAATTAAACAATTATATGTTATTTCTTTTAATGATAATACAATTATTATTTCTGGAAATAGTTTTAATAATTGTTCAGTTTCAATGGAAAATAGACTTTATATGATAAGACCCATTATAAATTCATCATTGTTGAATACTCAAATGATCAAAGTTGAATTACCTAAATCTAAGAAACAAAACATTTCTCATACTGATAATACATGTGTTTGGCATCTTAAACATGGTCATAATAACCTTGATAGAACTAGCAGACTTGTTAATGATGGTCCTTTGAAAGATCCAACCGTTGGATCTATATCTGTTTGTGAATCGTGTCTAAAAGGTAAAATTGTCGCAACCCCGCGAGTCGCCTCCAGGTTCCCAGGCCGCCAACAAGGCTAATGCGATTCGACTCGCCGACTAATTTACCCAAACTTCTATATAAAAGATAAGTAAAACGAAAACCACTTTCAAAAAGACACATGTAGCAGAAGATAATTTGAAACATTTAAAAATGGAACGATGAAACAGTCATATGAAATCCGAGCATGAAATTAAGGACTAAATTTTTTTTTTAAAAAAAGAAACCACCACCGCTTGCTATTAGGCTGATGGCCTAGTCGCGGGCATGAACGCTGGTGCCAGGAGCTGATACCGCGCTCGACACCGTGCAAGCAGACGCTGCGCGCCGTCACCGCGCCCAATGCACTCACTGACAACGCGCACCCTGCGTGGTAGTTGACGCTGCACGCGCCACGGAGCGCGTGCCACACCCGACACAACACACCTCATGTGCGTGCCACTCACTTGACACCACGCACGCGTCACGTGGCACCACACGCCACCCTCGACACTCCACGCCCTGAGCATGCGCAACACTCAAAGTTGCGTGTGCCGTGCACACCACACTAGAGGTCCCATGCCCTGCCTGCCCATCACGAGGCGCCCCGCCCCGCCGCGCCACCCTCAACCTGTTACCGATCACGTGAATAGTACCCACGATGGGTACTGTTCAATCACCCTCAAGGGGTGATGTGTCGCCTTTTGGGCGATTTATATCGCTCATAACCAGTGAGTAGGGCAATACAACGCCTTGCTAGGGCGATGTAACTCCCCACTATGGTGTTTTGCATCGCCCACTCCGCCAGTGGGGTAATGCAACGCCCCTACTGGGGCGATATAACGCCCATTTGGGCATTTTACATCGCCCACTAAGCGAGTGGGATGATGCAACGCCCCTCACCGGGGCATGCAATGGCCCCTCTGTAGGGTGTTGCTCGCGTCACCTGATGCTCGACACTGCAACTTTTTCGCCAAAATTTTGGTAGAGTAACGTTTAAAAATGTCAACCTTAAAACGATACAGTACAACATCTTTCAACAAAATCCTCCGTTTACATTTTTAAAACACTCTTCCGATCTACCAGACCACGTTCCAAAAAGAACCATTAAACCAAAATTCGAGTTTTCAAAACAAACCTTTATATCAAGCAATTAACAATGAAATTCACTATATAACAAAATCTATAAAAAATCTGTGACAACTATTTTTTTCCAAGTAAGATATTGCTTGCTCTGCGAATTGGGATGTAACCCAATATCCTCCACTCACAAATTTGTTTGGGAGGACTTCCCAATTGATTAACCAACATGGTACTACTCTCATCGGAGCACTCTTAACTTCGGAGTTCTTATGGGATCCGTTACCAATTGTGCTCCAAAACGCATCTTACTATCTTAGGAGGATTTCCTTACATATGTTTCATTTCCATATACCTCCTCAAGCGATGTGGGATTGTGACCCCCCCTTTCTACGACCCGGGATTTGCCTGTACTCACTCGAGTCCGGGATTCACCTACACTCGGCTTCCGTCTCAAGGTTTGCCCCGCAGTCGTTCTCATATGTACACATTCGGCTTCGATGTCTGCTATGGTTTTAGCAATGCCTACCGAGCTAAAGACTAAGGTGAAAGAATTTGCCCTAGAAGTGATTTCTTATTTGGCGGCCTTGCTGTCGGCTATGTCGTTGAGGCCGACCATCCTGGACAGAATTGGGCGAGCTCAAGAGACTGACCCCGAGTGCAGCGGACCGAAGGCAAGTATGGAGGCCAATGCTAGCACTGACTCAGCTATTCAGAGGATGGGATTCTGAGATTTCGGGATAGTTGGTATGTGTCGAAGAATGAACAACTGAAAAGAGAGATATTGTTCGAGGCTCACTCGCCTCCCTTCTCTGTGCATCCTGGAAGCACTAAGATGTATAGAGATTTGAAACAACACTGTTGGTGGCCCAATATGAAGCGAGAGATAGCCAAGCACGTTGAGACTTGTGTGGTATGACAGCAGGTAAAGGCGGAGTATCAGAGACCGTCGGGGATGCTTTAGCCATTACCTATACCTAAGTGGAAGTGGGAGCGGGTCACTATGGATTTTGTGGTCGTACTGCCAAATATTGCTAAGGGCCACGATGCAATTTGGGTGATTGTAGAAAGACTAATCAAGTTGTCTCCCTTTTTACTGGTGAGAATGACTTACTCGACGGATCAGTTTGCTCAATTGTACATGCAGGAGATAGTAAGACTTCATGGGGTCCCAATGTCGATAGTGTCAGACTGAGACCCCAGGTTTACGTCTAAGTTTTGGAAAAGTCTGCATAAGGCCATGGGTACCAAGTTTGAATTCAGCACGGCCTTCGACCCTTAGATTGACAGACAATCAGAGCGAACTATATAGATACTGGAAGACATACTCAGAGCCTGTGCGTTGGAGTTCTAGGCGGCTTGGAGCAGGTTATTGCCGTTGGTAGAATTCTCATATAATAACAGTTACCAGTCTACCATTGGCATGACGCCGTACGAGGCTTTGTATGGGAGAAAGTGCAGAGCCATTGTACTTGGACGAGGTTAGAGAAGCAAAACTTATAGGCTCAGAAATACTGCAGCAGACGGTCGATAAAATTGCTATTATAAAGAAGAGGGTCGAGGCAGCTCACAGTCAGCAGAAGAGTTATGCCGATCGGAGGAGGCGGGAACTGGAGTTTGGCATGGGTGATAAGGTATTCATGAAGATCTCCCCATTCAAAGGAGTGGTCAAGTTTGGGAAGCGAGGGAAGCGAGGGAAGCTCAACCCTCGTTTTGTTGGACCGTTCCCTGGTGTGGAAAGGATTGGGAAGACCGCCTACAAGTTTCAACTACCTTTCTCGATGGATGTCATACATAATGTCTTCCATGTCTACGTGCTGAGAAAGTGCATGCGTGATCCTTCTCAGGTGGTTGCACAGCAAGATATAGAGGTACAACAGATGCTATCTTACGATGAAAAGGCAGTGGCCATACTAGGATCAGCGGTGAAAGTGTTGCGGAACAAGGAGATTCCCTTGGTCAAAGTTTTACGGCGCAATCACAATATCGAGGAGACCACTTGAGAAAGGCAGCAAAACATGGAGCAATAGTACCCAGAGCTATTCAGTACGTAAAAATTTTAGGGACAAAATTCTTTTAAGGAGAGGAGGATGTAACACCTCGTATTTTCGTGGTATCGATTTTCGGGATGTCGGGGTGCTGAGCGGCGGGATTCGAGATGAAATTGAGAGCGAAAAATTTGTAAGGTTAGATAGGGAATTATTTCGAGGCTAATGGTGGGTAGAAAATTTTAAGAATTCGACCGGAAACGGATTGCATAGCCGTTGGATTAAATGACTAAAGTGTGAAGGTGAAATAATAATAATTTATTATTATTATTTTAAAAAAATAATAATAAATAGAAAGTCATTAGAGGAGAGGGATTCGTATAAAACCCTCTGCTCCTCTGTTTTTCTCCCTAACCGTGTGAGCCCCCTTCGGTTCTCTCCATCCCGCGACATTTAGCCAGCGATTGTTCATAGTTTTCTCTTCCATTTCAACGGTTTAAGATAAGATTAAGTAGTTTATAGTTTAATTTTGGTTTAGTGTTGGAGCTTGAGGAGAAATTGGTAGATATAGATTTAAGAATTTAGGATTAGAGTGTTTATTGGGTTTACTATTGATTTTTGTGAGTTATTGAGGGCAAATGTGATAGATTGATGAGGAAATTGTTGAGTTTTATCGAAAGACAGAGAATGTGAGATTTTTATCACTAAAATGAAACTGCCTTTGAATTTTTGGTCAGGCTATGAGCGTCAGGTTCAAAAACCCTTTTGGTGTGTTGAATTAGGTTATGATTGGAGCGTTTGGCCACTAGAATCGGGTGATTCCGATAACCGACGAAAAAGTTATACGTGTTAGAAGTTAGGTTGAATTTGGAGCCGACATAGGTTAGTGAGCGATTTTGGCAAGTTCGTGAAGTGATGTGCTAGTATGGTGATTTTAGTGTACAAGTAGAGTAGTGGGATGAATTTTGACGGGAAACTGGTTTTGTTGTAGGTTGAGTAGGTTTTGAGTGAAACGAGCACCACAGAGAGCTAGGACACCAGGTAAGTAGTGTATGCATGTGTTTTGCCCTAGTGGGCCTACACTGAGGAATGTTTGGTTTGTGTTGGTTGATTGTGATGTGCGTGTGTATTGTTTGACATGCATCATGTTTTTGAAACGAAAACGAAAATGAATTTGAGCATGGTTTTATGTACGAATGTGAAGTGCAATGTGTGGTGGTGAGTACGATGTGTGTGTGGGCAGTTAGGCCCCATTGCTGGAGGAACCAGGACGGTGGCGATGTGCCAGGGTGTGGTGTGGCGAGTGCGTCTAGCCTCACCCTAGGATGGCTGCTACGGTGTACATGTGGTAGTGTGCAACTATGGCCTCGTTGCTGGAGGAATCGGGACGATGGCGACGTGCCAGGGGATAGTGTGGTGAGTGCGTCGAGCCTCACCCTGGAAAGGTTGTGATGCGTAGAGTGACGTGTGAGTACAGTTTGAGGGCCTCGTTGCTGGAGAAACCAGGATGATGGCGAAGTGCCAGGGTGTGAGATGGCGAGAGAGTCCAGCCTCACCATGCTGCGACCATACCACGCGGCATCGGTTGTGACAACATGAGCGAGAACGTAGAGACTGCATGTGATAGTATTGCATTGTCGTGTTACGTTTCATATTACACTGCTTACTGAGCGTTAGGCTTATGTTGTGTGTTCCATGGTGTAGGTGCAGAGTTACCAGCGGGTGAGTTGCCAAAGCCGGGAGGTAGGTTATGGGAGTTGTGTTTTTTAGAGGTTTATGTCGAGTGTATAGATTTTGAGGCATAGGTGAGTATGGATGTTAATAGTCGGGATTGATGTATAGGTGCGTTTTTAAACTATTTGGAAGAGTTTGATTGATTGACTCAGGTTTCAAATCGGTGGTTTTAATTGTGGAAGTTTTCGTGTCCTTTTTCTTTTGAACTGCTGTTGTGTTTAGGCTACTAGTGCAAAGTGTCGACCGAACTCCATAGATGTCGACCGATCAACGTAAATTGGAAGGTGAGTGTCGACCACGGGGTTCAACTTGTTCGGGCAGAGAGAAATGAGGTGTCAACCGGCGACCGTGGGTGTCGACCAGTTAGAGTAAAATTAGTGAGAGTGTCGACCGTGGGGTTCGACCTGAGCGGGCATACAGGATCAAGGTGTCGACCCGTGAAAGCTGGTGTCGACCGCTCTCTGAGATGGGTGTGGAATTGTCGACCGGCGATTTCTAGTGTCGACCCACAAGAAGACCCAAGAGAAATGTGGTATCGACTGATGAAAAACTCGAGACAACCCAGGTGTTGACCGGCGTTTGCAGGTGTCGATCGGTCTCTTTATTTCTATGTTTTAAAAGGTAAAGTTTGTTTAAACCGATTTTAAATTGAGTTTTACGCTGCGGTGTTCTTAAATAGTTTTCAAAAAGTACTAATTTAAGTCGAGGAACATAAGTTCGAACTTTTATAGTAATTCTATTGGGGTAAGAAGCGAGTGTACGGTTAACGACCCGGGTTCGGGGACAACTTGGGGGCATTACAGATGTAGAGTCGGAGTAGTGAACGAACCAAAAACAAGTAGGTTTTTGGGGCACTACAAAGACTCTGACAAAGAAGCATAACTTGAAGCTATGAAACTTAAAACGGAATCTATATATTTCAACTTAGTCTGGGATCTTGTAGATTTACCTGAAGGGGTCAACTCATTGGGTGTAAATGGATGTACAAGAGGAAACTTGGAGTAGATGGGAATATATAGACATTCAAAGCCAGACTGGTGGTTAAGGGCTATACTCGAAAGCAAGGAAATGAAAATGAAGAAACCTTCTCACCAGTAGTAATGCTTAAGTATATTTGTATTCCACTTTTCATAGCTGCTCATTATGATTATAAGATTTGGCTGATGGATGTTAAGACGACTTTTTTGAATGATCATCTTAAGGAAACTATCTATATGGAGCATACATAGGATTTCATAGCACAAGATGCAAAGCAAAAAGTTTGCCAATTGCATAAGTCTATTTATGGACTCAATCAAGTATCTAGATCTTGGTATATGAGATTTGATGATGCAATCAAATCTTATGAAATTTTGCAATATTTTTGTAATAAACCGGTATTTTCTAAAATATTTTAAAGTCCTGAGAGAATTTCGTGGGAGATTTTGATGGGCTTATGAATTTTAAGATTTAGAATTTATTTTGGAAATGGATTCCCGAGATTTTAAGGAGCAAAGGACACGGATCTAGCAAAAATACGGAAGTTCAAACGCGTGAGGGTATATTGGTAATTTAAAAAAAAATATTAAATCAAATTAAATGGCTTAAGGAGGAAGCCATTCAGTTTGTTTTGCTCTTCGTTGAACACTCGAGAGCAGAGGGCAAGGGAGGGAGTTGGAACCCGAGAGTCAGCTGCCAACGAATGACGAGAGAGACACGCCAGTATGAAGAGAACTCCGACGAGCTGAAGGGGGGAGCTGTTTCGACCTTCCCGCACTAAAAAACTAAAGGTAAACCTTCCCCTTTTTCGGTTTCTATCAACCGAGTGTGGAAGTTTGGTTGTTTCAAAATTTCCGATGGATGAGCTCAGATTTTTTGAGGAGTTTTAGAAGCTAGTGGGAGTGTTCTTGAACCACCTTGTGGCTCAACCTTTTCGTGCCAAACCTGACCGAGAATGAGTGAGGTTTTTCCCCTGTTCCTTCTCTGTTTTGGTGGCCGGGGGTGTAGTGTTGTCGGTGTTCTAACATCAGTTAGTTTGTGCTGAAATGTAAAGAGATTAGCAGTGGTGGGAGGGGTGTTCATCAGTGGGCTGTGGTGCCCTGGTTTTTGAGAAGAAAACCGAGAGGGTTGTGCAACTGTGTCTCAGTCTTGGATTGGATTGTTCAATTTTGTTTAGATGGTGTTGGAATGAATGGAATGCTGCTGATTGGGTGAAGAAATTGGTGAAATTGAATTGAAGTCAAAATTTTGGAGATTTTAGTGTGAAACCCGATTCTATTTTTGGGGATTTTGATATAGCTACGGATAATCGTTTTCAATTCTCTTTTGGTATATTAAACTAGGTTATTAGTGAAGCGTTTAGCCACTGAAACCGTTTGATTTCAATAACCGACGCAAAAGTTATGCGCGCAGAAGTTATGTCAAGTTTTAGATCAATTCAGTTTAGTGAGCGATTTTGGTTAGTTTGTGGTACGTTAAGTTAATGGTAGTGGTTTTGATTATGAGTTAATGTGTTTAGACGAGTTTTGACAGAAATTTGTTTTATGTTTAGGTTGAACAAAATTTTGGTGAAGTCGTACACCGAGAAAGTTTAGGACGCCAAGTAAGTAGTGCATGCATGAGTTTTGCTCAGGTGGGCCTACACCAAGGAGCATTAGGATTGTGATTGGTTGATTGTGCTGTGCGTTTGTATTGTTTGAAAAGCATCATGTTTTGAAAATAGTACGAAAATAATTTTGAGCATGTTTTTGAGCAAGTAGTAGTGACACGCGTGGCGGTGGTACCGCTGATCCCGCTCGGGGAGTGGGCCAGTACGCAACCAACCACGGATTCCACTCAGGGAGTGGGTCGGATGAGCCGTCACGCAACATGTATGTGTTGACGGTGAGGATGATGGACGATGGCACTGCGAATCCTTCTCGGGCAGTGGTTGCGGATCCCACGGGGTGGGCCAACTGGGATATTACGAAATGATGGACATTGACGCCGCAAATCTTGCTCGGGGAGCGGGTCTGTAACGCCCCAAGAACACACACGTTTCAGGTGCGCTCACTACGTCTACACACTATAACATACAGAGACTTGACGCGAACTCACTTAATTTCATACCACTTTCATTTTCAAATCATATTCAAAAGAAAATTTGTAAGTATAAAGTTTTTCGACTCAATTCGAAAATAACTCTCGCCCCGAAGAGAGAACACAAAATCTTCAATATAAAATACGCAGCGGAAAATACAATTTAAAGTAGTTAAAAAAAAATAAGACGACAAAACTTGAAATTCTAGGAAGGGGTCAAACACACGCCTCTAGCTACCCAACTCAATGTCGCATGCCCGAGTAGCGGCGCCGCACGCCCATGGTCCCGCACCATGCACTGCGCGCACGCACACTCGACTTGGCGTCGCACGCCCCGCACGCGAACACCCTCGGCCTACAAGCCGTGTGCCTCGCACGCCCACGTCCCCACTTCGGCGCCCCGCACTCACCTTATCGGTGCCACACGCGTAAACGCAACACCACCACGTCTCGCGCACGCCCACAGTGCCGCGTGCTACATGCACCCGGCCTCTGTGCAACACGTCAACACGCACGACCTCACCCGACGCCGCACAATCCGTGCACACTTGTAGGGCCGCGTGTCCCGCGCGCCTGTGGTCACGCCGCGCTCCCACGCACTCTGCCACTCCCTTTGCGCTTCACCGTGCACACCCCAACCTATTCTGTACCCTCTCGACTCCCCGACCTTTCTCCCAAAAATTCGGCAGAGTAACGCCCAAAAATTGACAATCCCCAATTTAAACCATGCACTAAGTTCACCAGAAAACTAGAAATATCCAGCCATCAAACTATCGAGATATCTCCCCCAAATCAGAGTTTTAAAAAGAAACCAATTACAACAATCCATCAATTATCAAGTGAAAAAAATTCACAAATAGAGTATTACCAAATTCCTACATGTAAAGAGTACACGTGCGTCACCAAAAGTCACAAACACTCAATGAACTCCTATACAATTGAGGCCTATACAACTCGTCCGAACAACTATATATCCTGACACAACAAAAGAAAATACCCAAAACAGTCTAGCCGTTACCTACCACCTCCACAGGTTGGGTCGATCTAACAAATCCGCCGTCCAGTGCTTCGGTCACGTGCCGCCAACCGTCCTACACCTCAATACTAGGTTCTCGGGACTCACCAGTGACAATATCTGCATCTACACCATAGAACACACAACATAAGCCTAACACTCAGTAAGTAATGCGATATTAAAGTAAAAGCCGACAATTTAATCGTATCACATGCAGTCTCTACACTCACACTCATGTTGTCACATCTGTGATGCGTCTTGTACCCGCACCAGGGTGAGGAGGAACCCATCGCCACCCTACACCCTGACACGTCGCCACCGTCCCAGACTCCGCAGCAACGAGGCCCACAAGTTACACACACGCATCACCACACAGCAACCACATCAAGGTGAGGGTGTACCTCGCGCCACACTACACCCTGACACGTCGCCCCCGTCCCAGCCTCCCCAGCACGGGGCCACAGTTGCCACACACATGCGTTTCGCGACAGCCCAGCCGGCCCACTCCTCGAGCGGAATCCACGACTGGTGTTGCACTGGCCCACACGCTAGTAAAATCCGCGGTACCACTGCCCATCACCCTCACCGTCAACACATTCACGCCGCATGATGGCCCAGCCCGTCCACTCCTCGAGCAAAATCCGCGACTGGTGAAGCACCGACCCGCACACTAGCAGGACCCGCACGCGTCTTACCACTTACTCAAAATATGTTCAAAACCATTTTCATTTTCTCTTTAAAACATGATGTATGTTAAACAACACACACACACACACACACACACACCACAATCAACAACATAAATCCTAAAGTTCCACAGTATAGGCCCACCCGGGCAAAAGACATACATAGACAGCTTACCTGGCATCCTAAGCTCACTCGACGCACAGCTTCGCCAAAAAGTCTCAACCTAAAACATAAACAATCACTTATCAATCTTCGCATCAAAACTCACTAAATACGCTAAAAATCACATTCCTTAACTAAACCCATGAAATCCTAACTAAAACGAGTCACTAATTCAGTTCGGCCAAAAACAAGCTTAAACGTCGGACGCGTATAACTTTTGCGTCGGACATCGAAATCGAACGATTTCAGCGGTCAAACGTTCCTCTAACAACCTAATTTCACTCACTAAAACGAAATTTAAAATACATAACCGAAGCTAGGCCGAAACGGCCAAAAACAGAATCTGTTTTTACACAAAAAAATTTGAATTTTGACATCAACTCGATTCATACAAATTTTTTCACCAAACAGCCACATTCCCTTCAATTAAGCATAATCTAACAACAATTTACAGCGTTCCTCTCAAAAAATCCGAATGACATTACCAAAACTCTCTCAGTCCTCTCCTCCTCTCGGACGTTTTCTATACATTGCACAAGCACTTTACACTAGCGCTTAAATCACCTCAAACATTCAGCTCAAACCTCACAAAACCGAAAGGAAAACAACCATCTCGCTCCGCCTTCAAAATGAAGAGAGACAGTGGAACACTCCTTGCTATCTGCCAGCTTCTGAGTGTGGAAATGCCGGGCCACCAGCTGTCACCAGCAGACACACACGTTCTTGCTCTCAAAGCACCCCAAAACCCGAGCTCAACCATCGAGAAATTCGGAGACCACCGAACTCCCCACACTCAGTCCACCGAAACCAAAACAAGCGAGGGGCTTACCTTCGGTCTTTCAGCATAGAAAGATCGAGCCACCACCTTCACTGAGCACCGAGACATGAAAAACATCATGGATGGCATCCATCGACGAGGGCAATTGAAGCTGGTACGCAGTTCTTCCAATCCTCTTGACAATCGGGAATGGCTCCACAAACTGAGGGTTGAGCTTTCCTCACTTTCCAAACCTGACCACCCCCTTGAACGGTGAGATCTTCAGAAATACCTCGTTGCCCTCACTAAATTCCAACTCCTGACACCACTGATCTGCATAACTCTTCTGTCGACTCTAAGCCGCTTCAATCCTCTTCCATATCACGGCAATCTTGTCGACAGTCTGCTGTAAAATCTCGAAAACTATCAATCGGGACTCCCCAACCTCATCCCAATACAATGGTGACCTGCACTTCCTCCCGTAGAGAGCCTCGTACGGCGCCATAACAATGGTGGACTGGTAGCTGTTATTATACGAGAACTCCACCAACGGCATGAACTTACTCCAAGCCGCCTGGAACTCCAACACACAGGCCTTGAGCATATCCTCCAGAATCTGTATAGTCCGCTCTGCCAGTCCGTCGGTCTTAGGATGAAAGATCGTACTGAAATCTAACCTGGTGCCTATGGCCTTATGCAGACTCCTCCAAAACTTGAATGTGAATCTGGAGTCTTGGTCAGAAACAAT
Organism: Begonia peltatifolia; assembly: GCA_022433055.1. NCBI lineage: Eukaryota > Viridiplantae > Streptophyta > Magnoliopsida > Cucurbitales > Begoniaceae > Begonia > Begonia peltatifolia. The sequence continues at coordinate 20,557,253 of CM039519.1, read as the reverse complement.
CGACAGTGGGATCCCATGAAGCTTAACTATCTCCTGTTTATATAACTGGGCAAACTGATCCACTGTATAAGTCATTCTCACAGGTAAAAAGTGAGATGACTTCGTCAACCTGTCTACAATCACCCAAATAGCATCATGGCTCTTGGAAGTCCTCGGCAGTCCGACCATAAAATTCCTTGTGATCTGCTCCCTCTTCCACTGCAGTATTGGCAATGGTTGGAGCACCCCAGACGGTCGCTGATGTTCTGCCATCACTTGCTGGTAGACCACCTAGGTTTCAACATACTCAGCCACCACTCGCTTCATATTAGGCCACCAATAGTGTTGCTTCAAATCTTTGTACGTCTTAGTGCTTCCAAGATGCACAGAGAAAGAGGATGAATGAGCCTCTGATAATATCTCTTTCCTCAGCTCCTCATCTTTCGAGACGTACCACCTATCCCGAAACTTCAGAGTCCCCTCTTCTGAATAACTGATATCAGAATTAGGACTAGCTTCCGTACTCGCCTTCAGCTCGCTACACTCTGAGTCAGTCTCCTAGGCTTGCCTAATCTTGTCCAGAATGGTCGACCTCAACGACAAGGCCGAAAGAATGGCTGCCAGATCAAAAACTACCTCTAGGCCTAAACTCTGCATCTCTGTCATCAGTCTAAGTCTAAGTCTATGCAGCCTATCACCCCCTCTATCAGACGAACCCTAGGAACTAGACTGACCCTGGTCGTCACTGCTCATAAATCTCTCTAGCTGCTGAGACTGGTGGTAGACTAGCTCGGTAAGGTGCCGGATGGTATCATCCATATTGCCCACAGCTCTTGCGTCTCTCGTCGTGGTCGACCTCTACCTCTCGCTTCTCCAGACATTTTATACCTTTAAAATATACAAAACTCATATTAATCTTCTAATAAAATTAAATCTAAACACTTACAGTTGGTGGAGCGCTCCCGTGCAGCGGCTGGTGGTGTTAGGTAATCTTCTGAACGACGTCGACCCCGTGGCTCTGATACCATACCTAAAACGCCCCGAGAACTCACAAGTTACCGGTGCACTCACTACGTCTACACACTATGACATACAGAGACTTCACGCGAACTCGCTTAATTTAATACCACTTTCATTTTCAAATCATATTCAAAAGAACATTTGTAAGAATAAAATTTTTTCAACTCGATTCGAAAACAACTCGCGCCCCAAAGAAGGAACACGAAATCCTCAATGTAAAATACGCAGCGAAAAATACAATTTAAAGTAGCTAAAAAATAATAAGACGACAAAACTTGAAATTCTAGGAAGGGGTCCAACACACGCCTTGAGCCACCCGACTCAATGCCGCGCGCCCGAGTAGTGGCGCCGCACGCCCATGGTCCCGTACCACGCACTGCGCGCATGCACACTTTACTTAGTGTCGCGCACACCGCGTGCGCACACACTCGGCCTACAAGCCGCGCGCCTCGCACACCCACGTCCCCACTTTGAAGCCCCGCGTGCACACTCTCGGTACCGCATGCGCCAACTCAACATCACTGCGTCACGTGCACACCCACAGCGTCGCGTGCCCCACGCACCTTGCCTCCGTGCAGCATGTCAGCAGGCACGCCCTCACCCGACGCCGCACGACCCATGCGCAGTTGCAGGGCCTCGTGCCCCGCGCCTGCGGTCACGCGGCGCTCTAGCGCACACTGCCACTCCCTTCACGCCTCACCACGCACACCCTGACCTATTCCGTACCCTCTCGACTCCCCGACCTTTCTCTAGAAAATTCAGCAGAGTAACGCCTAGAAACTGACTATCCCAAATTTAAACGCTGCACTAAGTTTACCAGAAAACTATAAATATTCATTCATCAAACTATCAAGATATCCCCACCAGAGTTTTAAAAACAAACAAACTAAAACAATCCATCAACTATTAAATGAAGAAAATTCATAATATAGAGCATTATTAAATTCCTACATGTAAAGAGTACGCGTGCGTCACAAAAAGTCACAAACACTCCATGAATTCCTATACAATTGATGCCTATACAACTCGTCCGAACAACTATATATCCCGACACAACAGAAGAAAATACTCCAAAACAGTCTAGCCATCACCTACCACCACCACTGATCGAATCACCCTAACAAATTCGCCGTCCGGTGCCTCAGTCGCGCTCTGCCAACCATCCTACACCTCAGAACTAGGCTCTCGGGGCTCACCAGTGACAATATCTGCACCTACACCACAGAACACACAACATAAGCCTAACGCTCAATAAGTAATGCGATATGAAAGTAAAAGCCAATAATACAATTCTATCACATGTAGTCTCTACAGTCACACTCATGTTGTCACATCTGTGACGCATAGTGCAGCCGCACCAAAGTGAGAAGGAACCCATCGCCACCTTACATCCTGACATGTCGCCACCGTCCCGGACTCCCTAGCAACGAGGCCCACAAGCTACACACACGCATGATCACACATCAACCACATCAGGGTGAAGGTGTACCTCGCGCCACACTAAACCCTGACACGTCGCCTCCATTCCAGCCTCCTAAGTAACAGGGCCACAGTTGCCACACACAAACATTTTGCGACAGCCCAGCCAGCCCACTATTCGAGAGAAATCCGCGACTGGTGAGGCACCGACCAACACACTAGCAATATTCGTGGTACCACTGTCCATCATCCTCACCGCCGACACATACACACCGCGTGACGGCCCAACCAGCCCACTACTCGAGCGAAATCTACAGTTGATTATGCACCGGCCCGCACACTAGCAGGATCTGCAGTACCACCGCCACGCGTCTCACCACTTACTCAAAATATGTTCAAAACCATTTTCGTTTCCTTTTTAAAATATGATGCATGTCAAATAATACACAACACACACCACAATCAACAACAAAAATCCTAAAGTTCTACGGTGTAGGCCCACTTGGGCAAAACACATACATACACTACTGACTTAGCGTCCTAAGCTCACTCGACGCACAGATTTGCCAAAAAGCCTCAACCTAAAACATAAACAATCACTAATCAATCTTTGCATCAAAATTCATTAAATACGCTACAAATCACATTGCTTAACTAAACCCATAGTCACTAATTTTGTTTGGCCAAAAACAAGCTTAAACTTCAGACGCGTATAATTTTTGCGTCGGACATCGAAATCGAACGATTCCAGTGCCCAAACGTTCCTCTAACAACCTAATTTTACCCACTTAAACAGAGTTTAAAATGAATAACCGAAGCTAGGCCGAAACGGCCAAAAACGGAATTTATTTTTACACAAAAAAATTTGAATTTCGACATCAACTCAATTCTCACAAATTTCTTCACAAAACAGCTCATTCCCTTCAATTAAGCATAATCTAACAACAAGTTACAGCGTCCCTCTCAGAAAATTCGAATGGCGTTACCAAAACTCTCTCGGTCCTCTCCTTCTCTCGGACGTTTTCTAACCATTGCACAAGCATTTTACACTAGCGCTTAAATCACCCCAAACATTCAACTCAAACCTCATAAAACTGAAAGGAAAACAACCATCACGCTCGGCCTTCAAAACGAAGAGAGACAGGGGAATACTCCCTGCTCTCTGACAGCTTCTGGGTGCGGAAATGTCGGGCCACCAGGTACCCCCAGCACACACACAACTCTAGCTCTCAAAGCACCCCAAAACCCGAGCTCAAACATCGGGAAATTCGGAGACCACCGAACTCCCCACACTCAGTCGACCAAAACCAAAACAAGCGAGAGGCTTACCTTCGGTCTTTCAGCATGGAAAATTTGAGCCAGCATCTCCCCTCAGCTCGTCGGCGCTCCCTTCACATGGTCGTCGTCCATCGGCTAGTCGCTCGGTCACCGGTTCTTCATCACGGGCGAATAGCCTAAGAGGAAAACAAAATGGCTTCCCCGTGAAGCCATTCTGGTTTTTATTTTATTATTAATTTTTTTAAAATTAATTTAATTAATTAATATTTACCAAAACACCTTCACATGTTTTAACCGCCCGTAACTTCGTTAAATTCGCATCCTCCTGAGTTTAAAATTTTTGGAACCGTCACTAAATTTAGAATCTGAGTTTTATAACTTAATTTACCTATTAAAATATTTTTCAAAATTCCAACCAAAATTAAATTAAAAATTTCATAAATTAGATTTAAAAATTTGAAGTTTTTCGGGTTATTACAGGGCCGGTACATCACCAGTCGCGGATCCCATGGGGTGGGCTGGCTGGCCTGTCATGAAACGTGTGTATGTGGCTTGTGGGCCTCATTGCTATGGAGTTCGAGATGATGGCGACTCGTCAGGGTGTAGTGTGGCGCGATATTCACCCTCACCCTGGCACGGCTGCACTACGCGTTGTAAGAAAGGTGACAACATGAGCGCGAGTGTAGAGAGTGCATGTAATAGGATTGTATTGTCAGTTTTACTTTCATACTGCACTACTTACTGAGCGTTAGGTTTATGTTGTGTGTTCTGTGGTGTAGGTGCAGAGATTCCTACTGATAAGATTCGAGAGCCCAGTCTTGAGCATTAGGGCAGTTGGCGGAACGCGACTGATGCACTGGACGGCGGACTATTAGGATGACCCGACCCGTAGAGGTGGTGAGTTTTGGTGAGGTGTTCGGGGTTTTTTTTTGCTTGTGGTATTTTGGGGACGATTCGGTTTTTCCTGATGTTTTAGTGTATAGATGTTTTCCTAGTTGTTCGGGTTGTTTTGAGGATGCGTGTATATATTATATGTATGAGCATTGTGTTGTTCTATACTGTGGATTTTCTTCATTGATAGTTGTCAGATTTATTTCCTTCCGCTCTGTTTTTCCTTCGATAATTTCTATATAGTTTTGGTTGATGTACTTTGGGAATTTATATGGTATATAGATTTTGTTGTATAAACGAATAATTCAAATGCTAATAGATGTCATTGAAACTACTTGGGAGATTGTGATTAAAGAATCCACGTTTCTATTCGGTGGTTTTAAATTGCAGGAGTTTTTGTCATTCATTTCGTTTGAACTGATATTTTTTTCTTTAGGCTGCTGGTGCAAAGTGTCGACCGGTATGCGTAGATGTCGACCAAATTAGGCAAATGTCGACTGCGGAGGTCAACCTATGGGAACAGAGCCAAACTAGGTGTCGACAAGTGTTCTTAGGTGTCGACAGCTCTGTGTGACGAGCGTAGAGTGTCGACCACAAGGTTCAACCGGGGGTGGACAGAGAGAATTAAATTGTCGACCGGTGAACACAAGTGTCGACTACTTTGTGTGACGAGCGTACAGGTGTCGATCGTGAGGTTCGACCAGGGGCGGGCAGAGAGGATTAAAGTGTCGACAGGTGTTTACAGGTGTCGATCGGTTTCCTTTTTTTTTTTTTTTTATGTTTTGAAAAGTGAAGCTTTATTTAAACTGATTTTTAATCGAGTCTTCCACTGCAACGTTTTTAAATATTTTCAAAGATGTCGTTTTAAGTCGAGGAACAAATGTTTTAAAATTTTATACGAATTTTGTCGAGGAAATGAGTAAGTGTACAGTTAGCGAACTGAGTCCGGGGACGACTCGGAGGCGCTACAGAGGTGGTGACAGAGCAGAGCAAGCCAGAAACCACGTGGGTTTTTGGGCGCTACAGTCTTGATGAGTCTTGTGTATACAAGCTCTTTAAAGAGAAGCAAGTGATTTTTCTAATTCTTTATATCGATGACATTCTACTCATTGAGAATAATATATGATCATTATCTGACATAAAAGCTTGGTTGGCTAAGCAATTTCAAATGAAAGATTTGGGATAAACGAGCTATATTCTTGGGATTCGTCTACTTAGAGAATGCAAGAATAAGTTATTAGCCTTGTCTCAGGCATTGTATATTGACAAGATGCTTTTGAGATATTCAATGCAGAAGTCTAAGAAGGGTACTTTACCTTTTCGTCATGCACTTACTCTTTCTAAGAAACAGTGTCCTAATACGCCTCAAAAGAAATAAGATATGAGATGTTATCCATATGCATCAGCAGTTGGTAACTTGATGTATGCTATGTCGTGCACAAAACCTGACATTTGCTATACAGTAGGGGTAGTTAGCCATTTTCAGTACAATCACGGATTAAATCATTGGATAACAATCAAGCACATTCTCAAGTATCTTAGGAGAACGAGAAATTATATGTTTGTATATTCTAGTAAGGATATGATTCCTACATGATATATTGATTCTGATTTTCAAACTGATATAGATGATCAAAAGTCGATATCTGGATCAGTATTTACTCTTTATGGTGGAGTCATCGTTTGGAGAAATACCAAACAAGGAGGAGTTTCTGACTCGATTATGGAAGCCGAATTCATAGCTGCTTCAGAAGCATTTGAAGAAGCTGTATGGATCCGCAAATTCTTTAATGATTTAGAAGTTGTTCCAGATATGAATAAAGCACAGCACTCACACTTTATTGTGATAATAGTGGTGCAGTGGCGAATTTTAAAGAACCTAGAAGCCACAAAAAGTTAAAATATATAGATTTGAAATATCATTTAATAAGAGAAAACGTGCAACGTGGAAACGTCGCCATTTTCAAGATTCCAACCACTGAGAATCTTTCTGATCCCTTCACAAAGATGTTTTCTGCAAAGAGTTTTGATAAACATCATGAAAGATTAGGGATTAGAGATATGTCTCATTTACTTTAGGGCAAGTGGGAGATTGTTGTGAATAATGTGCCCAACAAGCAAATGTTACGAACATTTTTTTCCTGTAATTAATAAATAACATTTATCATTAATTTTTATGTTTGCATTATTCGATATACTTTATATATTCAAAGAAAAATCTTTGACTATTTGTACAATTGTAAATTTACATATATGTTGATATATGTGGGATTAAATTTAAAATGAAATAATTATATTAGTTCGTGACTGATATTTGTAATATAGGATCTTCGATTAATAAAGTCATAAATACAGTTCACTTCGTTGAGAACGTATAGTCATATCCCGACTATATATGTAGTGACATAAAATGATTGTATTTTATATAATATGATTATATAGGACTGTACCAGATGAAATTATATTATTTTTATAATATCCGTTAAATGAATAATAATTAATTTTATCATAATAATGGTCATATATGTATGATGTTAATTCATTGTATTTAGTCGATTCTTATTTTATTTTTATTTATTCTTTGATTTATTCGGTAAAGTTTTGTATGAGTTACATTACATAAACCTTGTATTTTGAAAATGAATTAAATAAGTAGCTGAGAATGCTAACATTGATATAATGAAATTCATAATACAGTACTATCTTGTTTGTTAGTTCATGGACTGAATAATTAACGGGTAATTCATAAATGTTATAAATTAGTTATTTAATTAAGATTTAATGGTAGTCAATGATAAAGATATAATATAAGAGATTAACAGATCTTATATCTAGTTTTATTATGAATCTTAATATAGGATTAATACATATGTAATGAATATCAATAGACATTACTTTGAGTAAATATATTTTATAAGTTCTCAGAGTACAGTTCTAGGTATTTAGTTGAATTACTCTACGGTTAATAATTGTGTTATTTAATATAAAGAGTTTATATTAATTAACAAATATTATTGTAGCTTAAGATTATAGCTTCATCGATCCTTCTGTCATCTTATATCACTATTTAATTTTAATTTTACAAGAATAAATATATAAATGATTAATTATGATTAATCATTTATAGACACTCAAATTAATATATTATTATTCAAAATATATAAATAATTTTTATATTTTGAATTCAAAATAAAATATCTCATTAGATAAGTTTGTTTTAAAGAGTTTTGAATTAAATTTGAAGAATCTTATCAGATGAGATTTGATCTTCAAATTTAAATTAGAATTAGTTATTCAACAAACTATCAAAATCAGATTTTTGAAATTTGAATAAAGTAGATATGAAAATTTTTATCAGATTAGATTTGATCTACGATTGTCTTATAGTTTGTTGGTTATTTAAATTACACGTAAATAATCTCATAAGATGAGATTATCTCTAAAAGTTGTTTTCAAAAATATATTGTAAAAACTGTTTTTAGATTATATGATTAATCGATAAATTGATTCATTAGATAAATCAACTGTTAATCAAATTGATTTAATTAAATAATATTTATTTTTTAAAAATTAATTTTTATTGAAATAAATTTGAAAAATTATTTTTAAAATAGATATATAAAATTGTCAAATGTGATTTAATTAAATGGGACAAAAAAAAAAAAGGAGAGAACAGAGTTTTCAAAAAGAAGATCTAATCTCTTTTAAAGAAACAGTGTGATATTTCCATATTCAGTTTTAGAAAAACGTTTTCTAAAATATAAGAGAGACGTCTCATGTGTTGAAAAACGGTCTCTACACAAATATAAAAGTGTGTTATTCTTGTAAGTTGAACACTCACACGTTAGAAAATTTAAGTGTAAAGATCTTCAGAGAAGACTCGACGATTTTAAAATTTTCGACAAAAACATTTGATTATGAGTTAAGGCTGTTAAAATCAGATGAGAGTAACTAAGTAAAAATGTTTCTCTAAGAGATATTTTTTTTTATTATTCCACAACCTAAATCTAATAATTTTTCTCAACGTAAATCATTTACATTTTTAAAAATACCTATTTCTCAAAATATTTTCTTTTAGACTAACGATCAAAATTTATGATTTTAAAATTATGTGGGTAACGCATGTCACTATTATTATAAATAATAATGAATTCTGCCATGCGTAAGAACCACGAAAATCACTAGTTCAATCATTCTCCTTCCAGTTTTTCACGCAACTGGCCAAAGAATTAAGATTACACGTATTTCAATCGATACACTATGGAAATGGGAAAAATGGAGGCGCCTAGAACATCCACCACCAGGAGGGATTTCATTCGTAGTTCCTTAAAATCTAAAACACCAGCTGTTTGATGAAAGTCTCGACATAATCGCTGCAACATTAAGGTGGCTTTATCTGTTGGAGAAATTTGCAACCGCGTAGAAAATACTCAAGAGAAAGATGTGTATGCAAGGTTTTATAATGAAAGGTTCCTGATTATTGATTTCTCACGAGACGGCCAAATCAGGATGCGAGTGTAGTAGCATTTGCTCTAATCTTGTCAGTAACACTAATATCATTTTTCAAATAGATGAAGCTAAATATATGAATTAGTCACTTTACACCCATTATTTCAAGTTAAACATGTGAATTATCAACTTAGATCCTTTGTGAAACTGAAACTATTTTGTATATGATACATCCCACAATTTTGTCACCCCAATATGCGATTTAGAGTGGCTGCCAATCTCACTCCGCCTTGAGCGAGTCGCAAATTAACGATAGGAAGACGAGAGTGAAAATAATCATCTGCAAGGTCAGATATATTAGCAATTCAATAATATGAACTAGGATAATACTATCAGTCACAAAAGTAAATTATTTTGTTATGAAAACTCAAGGGTAAAGTTTAAGTACCTCCCAAAACAGAACCTTCCGTGACACCTTTGTATGCCCAGTCACAGGCTGCCTTGATACCTTCTCTTGCATATCTGCAAAAGCAAAAATATGTTAAAAATCAGTTTTCCTTGGGAGATTTGCTGGCAGAGCTTTGGACGAAAGACAGAGAAGCTGAGACTAACGTGTTAGGGCATACTATCGAGTTATAGCTGCATTTCTCCCATCCCACAACCTGATCAGCCCACTCTGTCTGATAATGTAAAAACACACGATCGATGGATTAAGCAAATAGAAGATGGAGACCTTCATTGAAAACAGAAGATGAATGATATAATACTAACCGTGATGTTAGTTTGAATTGCTTTGACAAAATCATCCACGCTCAAATCGAATGCCCTCTCTTCATCTGTCTCAATGATGTTGTTATCCCACACCTAGAAAGGAAACACCCAGTTAACATGAGAGAGATTGATTAGATTAAGAAAGGGTGTTTTTTAAGGTCAGTAGTTAGTTTTGGTCATACATGATGAAGGTTTTGCTGCCTCGTATACCAGTGGATAAGAATTGTGTTTGCTCCTTTGTCCGAAGTGAAACCCACATGAAGAGGCTGAAAAGACGAGGAATGACTCAAATTTTCATGTCATAAATTGGTTGACCGCAAAAACTAAGATCTACGACTTGCCTGATGGATGTCTCCTATATAGTGAGCAAGGAACAGAAGGGCTTCTGTGAGATTGTCTGTGGAAAGGTACGATGATGTTTTAATTAAATATAAAGAAATTCACGAAATAAAAAATGAATATCAAATACATTCAGATTGAGATGACAATTTGTAGGTCAGAAGCTGGGATGTGTAGTTTTTTATTGCTCCTGCCACGCATCTTCCCATCTCTCCGTTTTCATCCTTGCAATCCCCTGCACATCACTTATTTTTTTAGCAAGTAAACTTTGTAATTACCTTGCTATACTTGTAAAAAAAATGAAGAGAACGTACTGTTATACTGGTACGAGCAAAGGGAATCGGGAGTGTCGATGTAATGAAGGGGACGGGACCAGGGGTAATAAAACTTGACCCGGTCAGCCCAGCTACACACACTCGCCAAATCATTCTCGGCATATTCAGGTAGCAGCTGCTTCACTGCCTCCGCCGCTGCTTTGCTCAATCTCTTTTGAGCGATTCTGCAAACAGTGTAATGCCCGTCGACGCCCCATGCATGGCTTACTGGAAAGAAAAAGCTGAGGAAGAGGAGAGGGAGAAGAAGCAGTCCGAATCTGGAGGACTTCATTGTTGCTGCTGTGAGTTGTGAAAATGTATCAGCGCTGGTGGTTCTTTAGGGAGGGAGAGGGGTAGCTCATGAAGGAAAGTGAGCTGAGTTGAGGGGAAGACAGGGTGGTACGATCTGCGTGATAATCTAAACAATAATTAGAAGAAAAGAAATCTTTTTCCTTTTGCGTATGCGTCGAATATGTCTTTTGATAGAATGGAATCCGGAGACATAACGTCAATCCCATTCCTAGAAATTCCATATATTTAATGTCTTTTCCGTGCCCTCGACGGAAATTTTAATTGGATTAGTTATTCGTATGGATTTGACGTTCCCACGCTTGCTTGGTTTCGACCAAATATTTCTCACTAGTTATGTCTCATTTTTATTTGCTTGAATCAGCTGGAAGATGACAACATGCATACAAGCTTGTAGTCAATACATTTATGATATTAAGAAATAGCATTTTTTTTAGAGGAGGAAAAAAAACACTTATCATTTACGTGCAAATTCATTTAAATCATGTTCAAATCAAATTTAAAGGCGAGGTGACGTCTCATCTTAAAAGAACAACAAATTTAATTTATTTTAATTAAGTGTTAATCTTAATCTTATTATTTTTTTAAATATTTAAAAATAACATTTATTTAAAAATATATAATTATTATTTGAAGCCAATTTAAAGGCTTCACATTTGCCGCATTAGCAATCAATTAATAAAAAATATTTGAATTTTTTAGAGAATTTTTTCTCTTTTTTTTTTTGTAAAGAACTTGATCTTAATTAAGTATTGATTTAATATATCGTCTTTAATAATTTTGATTCAACAAACAAGTTTAACTTGGATGAAGCTCCTATTTTTATAACTACGATTTCATCAACGACTTCGATCAGGGTCAAGATCCTTTGATTTTCTTGAATCCCACGATAATTCTATTATCAATTTTGCGTAGTTGTCGAGTTCTGAATTTTCCAAAATCTAAGGTTCGCATCAATTAGTATCAGAGATTTGGTTCTGTCGATTCAATGTGCTATTTTTAAATTGTATTGTCAATCGCTTTTTGATCTTAGTATTTCATCTTACTAGTAAAAAAAAATCATTCTTTATCAAATTCTATTCTTCCATAGTTTTACTTCTACCCTATTATCCAGTTTCAACATTTACTGGTGATATCTTCTTATTCATAGAGGTTGTTTTTCTTCCTTCAAAAAGTACAAAAAAAATTATTTGAAAGTTTCGACAAAGGTAAAAAGAACAAATTTCAAAATTAAATTTTTATTGAAAGAAACTTGAGTTTGTGAAAAATCGACAATTCAATTCTATTTTTAGTTGATATCAATAGTTCAAATATTAAATCATTAATCTATTTCTGCAAGTTTTGAATTTCTGCCGAGAGATGAATTGCAAGTCAAATTTTCATGGATACCTTACATATTCAAGGTATCATTATTTATATCTATTTCAAATTTTTATTGTTTGCCTCTAGAATTTTAAAATTGTTGAATGAATTTACTCTTGAAGGTTTGAACTTTACGGCTTTTAAAGTTGTTCTTGTTTATTATTTGCTGAATATTTCTCTTGATTGAGTCTTACATAAAGAACAACAAAGGAAGATTAATTGGTAAAACAGACTAGGGTTAGCGTATTATAAAGAAAAAAAAATTTATCTTTGAGCGAAACATGAGTGAAATGACATACATTGAGTGCAAACATGTGAGGGAGAGGTAAGAACCATCAGATTAATTATTTTTCTTAGTTATAACAATTTTCGTGTGTTTTTTCTTATTGTAGTTGAAAACTATGAGGTGGGAACCACACGAAATGTATCTAACATTGCTCATGAGAGCCATATAAAACCAATTCAAGGCTCTAACTACGAAGATGGAATGATAGGAATCCCCATCCACTTGCAATGCACAATGAAGGAAAGGTTTTGATGGAGAATTTGAAGATGATTGTTAATATTATCCAAGGAAAAAGAATGAAAGGATGAACTAGGAGGATGGTGACCTAAGAAATATGAAGTTAAAATATACCTTCTTTCCAAAGAAAGAGAGATCCCGAGGCATATTTGGAAGGGGAAAGAAAGGTGGACCTAGCAGTTGAATTCTAAAACTACACGGAGGATAAAAAACTTAAGTTTGTTATAAAGAAATTCTCAGATTACTTTAGCATTTAGTGGGATCAACTAATAAAGAATCGCAGGAGGTACAGAGAGTCAAATTCGTACATGGGAGGACATGAAAACACACATGAAGAAAAGATTAATTCCAACACACTATTAAAGAGACTTGTCTAAAAAACTACAAAATTTGACTAAAGGTTTTAAAAACTTGGGGGAGTAGTGGACCTACAACAATATGTTGAGATGGAGGAGTTGCTTCATAAATAAACCAAGATCAAATGACAACTTAAGGTGAGAAGGAACTCTAAGACGTGATCAACTTTGAATTCATGTTGGAAATCAAATTGGGTGGATGAAAAGCCAAAACCAAGAGAGGAACCTAAGAGCAAAATCACGACCACCAATGACTTTCAAAAAAAGTCAAGATCAAAACTTCTACAACAACTAGAACATAGTGTTTCCGATGCCAAGAGTTCAGAAATATTGCTTTAAATTTTCTAAATAAGAGAGCAATTGTTTTGTTAGACAATGGTGATATTATAACACCTGAGATTTTTCCGAATATTTTAGTTTAGATGCATAGGATTCTCGATAGACTTTTGGAGAATTACCAAATAAAAAAAAAGAAGTTGAAAATCGAAAACCTTAAAACCAAAAAAAAAAGGATAGTCGAAGCAGGAAATTAAAGACATACAACAAAAGGGGCACCTGACACGGCGCCGCGCGTTGCGTGCGCGCCCCCACTCGACTCCACGTGCCTGCAGCGCACACATCTCCACTTCGGCGCTGCGCGCACACCTTCTCGACGCTGTGCACACCAACTCGACGGCGCCGCGTCACGCGCACATCCACAACGCCGCGTGCCCAACGCACCTTGCCTCTTGGCTCGCGTCTGCGCGCATGTCCTCGCTCGACACTGCACGACCCGTGCGCACTCGCAGGGCCACATGTCCCGGGAAACTGCGTCACGCCATGCTCCCCGCGCACACTGCCACTCCCTTCGCGCCTCATTGCGTGCACCCCGACCTATTCCGTACTCTCTTAACTCCTCAACTTTTCTCCCAAAAATTTGGCAGAGTAACGCCTAAAAACTGGCTATCCCAAAAACTCCAACCCTGCACACAGTTCATCTGAAAATTCCAAAAGTATCCATTCAAATTTTATCTAGAAAATCATCAAAAGAAAAACAGAGTAGAAGAAAATAAATCTAACAACTATCGATGAATAAAATCTACAGTATAGAGTAACACAATGCTCAATCATATAATATATACAAGTGCCCTCAAAACTATCCCAACAACAGGATAGTTCCATCTCTATACACTATACATCATGAAAACAAAACCCCGTACACCTCACCTAAAACTCACCACCTCCACGGGTTGGGTCGCCCTAACAGTTTACCGTCTAGTGCCTCGGTCGTACGACACCAACCGTCCTACGTCTCAAGACTAGGATCTCGGGGCTCACCAGCGACAATATCTGCACTTACACCATAGAATACACATCATAAGCCTAACGCTCAGTAAGTAGTGCGATATGGAAGTAAAAACCAATAATGCAATTCTATTACATGCAGTCTCTACACTCACACTCATGTTGTCACAATCTGTGATGCCGTAGTTCAACCATGCTAGGGTTAGGGTGGACCTCGCGCCACGCTACACCTTAACATGTCGCCATCATCCTGAACTCCCCAGCAACGAGGCCCACAACCCACACACACGCGCCACCTCACAGCAACCACACCATGGTGAGGGTGAATCTCGCGCCACGCTACACCCTGATGCGTCACCACTGTCCCAAACTCCCCAGCAACGGGGAGTTGCCACACACACACACATTTTGTGACAGCCCAGCAGGCCCACTCTCCAAGCGAAATCCGCAACTTGTGATGCACCGATCCACTACCCGAGCAGGATTTGCGGTGCTACTATCCATCATCCTCACCGTCAACACATACACGCAATGTGACGGCCCAATTGGCCCACTAATCGAGCAGAATTCACAGTTGGTTAAGCACCAGCCCACTCCCCAAGTAGGATTTGTGGTACCACTACCACACGTCTCACCGACATCTACTCAAACATGTTAAAAACTATTTTCACTCTTTTTTTAAAACATGATGCATGACAAACAATACGCACGCATATCAAAATCAAACAACATAAATCCTAAAGTTCCACGGTATTGGCCCACCTGGGAAAAATACATGCATACACTACTTACCTGACGTTCTAAGCTTTTTCGGTGCACGTTTTTACCAAAATCTGGTTCAACCTAGACATAAACAATCACTCATCAATCTACGCATCAAAATTCACTAAAAATGCTAAAAATCACATCTATCAGCTAAATCCATGAAATTCCAACTAAAACGGGTCAATAATTCAGTTCGGCTGAAAACCAGCCTAAACTTCGAACGCGCATAACTTTTGCGTCCGTTATCAGAATCGAACGATTTAAGAGTATAAACTCTTCTCTAGGAACCTAGTCTAACATACTAAAATGGATTTTAAAACGATAAACTGCACCTAGGTGAAAAATACCAAAAACTGAATCTGCCCTTCAACCAAAATTTCACATCTTCAGTTTTTCAATAAAACTCACTCAAAATTCATTTTACGCACTAAAATCATCAACATTAACATCACATATCACAATTTCTACCAAAAACGCTTACTAATCCAACTCAGCTCAAAACTCAACTTAACCTTTCGATGCGCATAACTTTTGCGTCGGTTATCGGAATCAAATGATTCTAGTGGCCAAACGTTCCTATAACAACCTAATTTAACCCACTAAAACAGAATTTAAAATGAATTGCCGAAGCTAAGTCAAAAGCCTCAAAAACAGAACCTGTTTTTACCCAAAAAATTCGAATTTCAACATCAACCCAACTTCCACTAATTTCTCCACCAATCTATCACATTTTCTCCATTCAGGCTTAATCTAATCAAATTCGGGTTTTCAAACTTGAGAAATTTGAAGTGGCCGAAGGAAAACTCGCTCTCGGTTCCCGCCGAGCTTCAGCCTTAACCGCGCACAGCTTAAGTACACACACACACATACACACTTAACATTCGACCAACTTCACAAAAAAAGGAAAGAAGAAGAAGTAGCTCCATGGTCGAACAGAACTGAAACAGGGGAGGAGATTTCACCTTCGGCCTTCTGGGTAGAAAAATCGATCCACGCTTGCTGAGTTTGCCGGAACCCTCTGTTCCGCACCGTCAGTTCCCTTCGCACGGTCATCGACCGTTGATTGATCGCTTAGGTCATCGGTTCTTCATCGCGGGCAAACAGTTGAAGAGGAAAACCAAAATGGCTTCCTCATGAAGCCGTTCTGGTTTTTTTTTTTTTTTTTTTATTTTATTTTTATTTCTTATTAATTCAAATTACCGAAATGCCCTCATGTGTTTTGAACCTCTGTGTTTCTGTCAAATTTGCATTTTGCTGACTTCAAAATTCACAATTTCTTTTATGAATTAAATTGCAAGTTTCATAAAATAAATTTCCTGCTAGAAACCTTCCTGAAAATCTTAACGGAAAAAGAATTTAAACTCCAAAATTTTTTTGGGTTATTACACGTATGTTGTGGTGGGGTATGTGTCACGGGTAGTTAAGTCGTAGGAGATGTCAAGTGTCCAAGTTTACCTTAACGTCCCAATTTATGTTTCGTTCTATTTTGATGGTATGATATGTTTGGGCTATGTTTACGTTACGATATATGTGCATACTCATGGATCACGCATCATGTTTTAAAAAAAGTATACAAAATGTTTTATGTACATATTTATGTAAGAAAGACAATAATATGTAATGTATGTAAATGGTTAACTGCGGGACGGGGCTAGTATGGTTGTGTTTTATCCTTCTCTAGAATTATGTAAAACCGAACACCCCTGTTATTTGTCATTCCATGGGACCATGTAAAACTTGTCCTTGCCCAAAGACCACTGTATATGTGCCTACGTCCCTACTCGAGTCCCCTTTAACCCATGTCCAGTAATAAGTAAAGTAAAAAATGTACAAGTTTTTATGATCATGCATGCACGAGTATTTATTTCATTGCTCCCGCTTACTAAGCATTAGACTTATAGTTTGAATTTTGTGATGTAGGTGAAGAACTCCCAGGTGAGAACTACGTGCCTCGAGATGATGATTAGATACGGTTGGAGGAACGCATTCGTGGGGTGTATTTTGTGGCAGTTAGGCAATATTTTGACCTGTGGGTGAAGTTCCTAACTTTGATGAAAAGGATTAGACTTTGTAGTTGGATTTTCTTTATGTTTTGATGAATACGGGAACTGCTTGGTATTTAATATGTTTTGAAAAGGATGTTTTGAGATATAACGGTTTCCACAAGTTTTAAAATTTTTCACCACACGTATTTATTCGTTCTTACAATCCTTTTTAAATTTTGTGGTGAAATGTTATGTTTTTAGACATTATTTTTTGCTCTTAAGTCCCGATTATAGAAATTGAGGTAGGTATTGTTATGGAATGGGCAAAAAGTATAGGAATGAAGGGAGAGGACGAAGTGGGCATCACCCCACCAGAAGAGGGCGATACAACAAACGCCCCCAGTGGGGCGTTGCATCCCCCCAGTGAAATGACACGTTTTCAATCCTTTTGAAGATATATGGTATTTCCAAAGAATTTTCTTACAAATTCTTACACAAATTTCAAGTTAGTAACTACCAAATTGAGGGACGTTACAGATATAGGAAGAACAAGTGGCAATGAGATGCCACCACTAGAGGATTGTAGTGATGTGGATTTGGATGTGGATGTGGAAGAATCAATCAAAGACAAGTTATTGGTCACAAGACAAGCATTAAATATAAAACTTAAGGAGGTGAAGTGCAAGGAGAACGGAGATGAAGTGCAAGGAGAACACATATTTCATACTAGATGTCATGTGAATAACAAGGTATGTAGTTTTATCATTTATAGTGGGAGTTGCACTAATGTGACAAACATGTTATTGCTATAAAAGTTGAACCTGAATTTCGATAAACATACTAAACTTACAAGTTACAATGACTAAGTGAATGTGGTAAATTCGAAGTGACCAAACAAGTGGAGATTACATTATCAATCGAAAGACACAAACACAAAGTTCTATGTAATGTAGTGGAGATTACATACTTTTAGGAAGACCTTAAAAATTGGACAAAAGCACAATGGATACAATAATAAATACTCATTGTTCCAAAACAAAAGAGTAGTTGGTCTCACACCATTAAAGCCATGGGAGGCAAGTGAAGATCAAGAAAGAATAGTGAAAGAGTTCCAAAGACATAAAGCCAAAAAAAGGGAAAGGAAATTAGTCGAAAAAGAGGCAAAAAATGTGATAAAAAGAAATTAGTCAAAAAAAGAGGCCAAAAAGAGAAAGACAAAAGAGAAAATAAATTAGTTGAAAAAGAGGTTGAAAAGAATAGAAAGAAAGGAGAAAAAAAGAATGGAACGATAAGGAAAAGTGAGATGGAAAGTTTGGTGATTTTATTTCTAAATAAAGATATTAATTTTTTTTATCTAACAACGTAACAATTTCTCTTCCAAGTGTTGTGTCTCTTCTTTTGTAGAAAAATAAACATTTAACTCCCGAATAGTTTTAAAGAGAAATTCCTACGCTGAAGAAGATTGAGAAGCAAAAGAATCTTGTATCAAGGGCTCAATTTCAAGTCGACAAGAAGCATCAAACAAGTTTAAGTGGTTAGTAAAATAATTTGATTTACATATTGCACCGATTACTTGTATAAGGTTGATAAATAATATGTCGAAATCTTTTATTTGAAAATTTGTCATTGTTTACTTTGCACAAAACTTAGTTTAAGACAAAAAGTTTGATAATGTTTTGAAAATTTAAAATCAGATTATTACGATTTAAAAGATAATAATTCTATTAGATATTATTCACCAATATTATTGATTATTTTAATTCATTAAATCTGTTAAATATTTTAACTTTGTTTACTAATATTTTTGTAATTATGCCTTGAACGACGTTCGAGAATTCCGTATTAACTAGTGGTCAACCAAACTTAATGAAGTGTCAACCAGTGATGTGAGAAATAACATATTTATACAAATATCTAACCCTAAAATCGTATTATTTTGATCTAGAGTCGTGAGCTGCCTCCCAACCTCTTTTAAGCTCTATCAAGGTAAGCATATTTCTAGTTAAAATTTATTAGGCAACGATCTGTGAATGGTTATAGGCGTAAGCAATGATCGATTACGATTTTGATTCGCGATTTCTATCTATCGAGAATGCTAATACACAAGAATCTTTATGCAAAAATTCATCTGAAGAGAAGGATAATTGTCGTAAAGCAACCTTTATCGTGTTAAGGAATCTATGTAAGAGTTATTTGCATGTGCTTGGTCTTTTGGCCTACATCACAAAGTATTAGGATAACTTGTTATGTTTATCATTTTAATCATGATGATGTGATTGAGGAAGTGTTACCTTAGAGATTTGATTGTAATATGTTATTATATTATTGATGATATTGATTCAAGAATCTATTTCATTATATGCCTAAAATAATGACTTGAGAATATGATAATGACATGATGTTGGACTATAGACTGATATTTTGTATCTGTATGTAATACATATCTTATGTATCAAGTTTATAAAAGAATGTCGAAAAGGTTTTCCTTGCATAAGATTTCATGTAAAACTATACCATGCAATGGGTCGTTGTGGGTGGAGCTCAAGTTAGGCTGCTTTGAGTGAGGGAAAATGGTGCCTAGGCCCTCATATGGTTGCCCCAACGATCAAGCGATCAAATGATCGAACAAAATATAAGAAAGAAGGAAATAATGAAAGACAGAAAGATGGACTGAACAAACGTAACGGTCATTGTGCACGGGGATGAGTTTGTTGTCTCGTATGAAGTGGAAAAAATCGTGATGACTCATTCCCTTGGATTGTATTACCCCAACGATTGGACTGTCTATCAAAAGTAAAGAAATAAGAAAGACCGAAACAAAAAAACATATGTTTTTACGAAACAGAACGTCATGTTATGTTCATATTAGTTACACATCTCTTACTGAACGTTAGACTCATAGTTTAACTTTGCGATGTAGGTGACGAAATGGACAATGAAGAAAATGAATGAAAGATGAAATTGAAGAGGCAATCTCATGGCAAGACTACTAAGTTGTTAATGCAAGAACGTTTTGAGAGTTATGAAGAAAGAATGAAGTTTTATTTTCAATGGACTTGAGATTTATTAACTATTTCAATGTCTTTAATTATGAATGACTTTTATTAAATGTATTTTTTGAACGAATAGTTAGAATGCATGTTTGCTTTAATTTATATTTATTTAAATTTAAATAAATTTGAAGTCTTTCGCTGTTTACTTTTCAAAAGAATGTTTTAATTTGAAGTACAATACTTTTAACGAGATAATAGAAATGATAAGCTACGAGGCATTATAATTGAAAAGAATGTCATGGAAGGGAAGATATGCCGAAGGTTTATTAAATATCATGTAGAGAAAGGGTGGGGTGCACATGCACAGGCAAGAATTAAAAAATAAAGCATGCACCATGCACATGCAAATCCATGCAAATCACAATCAAATCAAGTTTAAATACGAGATGAACTATGATATTAAAGGTGCAACGAATTTTTTTTTATTTTAGTTCAATTTTTATCTGTCTTACTTTTTTCAAATCCTTAGAATAATAGTTGTTTAAGAATAAATAATTATTGTTTGAAGCCTATTCAAAGGCTTAACCTTTACAGCATTAGTGACCAATTAATAAGAAATATTTGAGTTTTTTTAGAGAATCTTTTATTTCGTTCTTTGTGAAGAACTTGATCTTCATCAAGTATTGACTTGATAGATCGTCTCTAATATCTTTGGTTCAACCAACAAGTGTGTCTTAGGTCAAGATCTTATTTTGATACTTCGATGAGTTCTTATTTTGATAACTACGTTTCTTTAATTTTCATGAATCACACTATGATTCTATTGTCAATTTTGCATTGTTGTTGGGTTCCAAATTCTCCAAAATTAGAGGTTTACATCATCCTCCTCATTCTTCTCAATCTATTTCTATCCCCTCTTGTTTTATGCCCCCCACGATATGTCAGCAACCTTTTTCATTCCACGCACATCTCTCGTGCAATATTATTTTGCTGTTCTTATTCCCCCTCATCAGCTCGCTGCCGTCCTTTTGGTCTCCTTAAATACATTCTTTAAATCAGAGTATTATCAACATCTCCCACGTCAAAAGACACCTTACCCTCAAGGTGGAAATCAAGGAATTGCCTGGCAAGAAAATTCAATGGTTACCATGAATTATGAGTTCCTAGTAAGCCATTTCAACGAGTGATGACTTCGCGCTGACCCGTCTTGTCTCCTAGTTTCTGCCTCACCCCAAGGACCTCATTTGGCTAAACAATTGAATTCCAAAACTTCTCCAAATTGAAAGAACATATCCAAATAACTCATTTAAACATTCAATTCAAAATAACCTTAAGCGTTGAGCATTACATATACAATTTTAAGAAATTCCATCAAAGTAACAAAACTTCAAAATTTTGTATCTTTTGCTATACATATTCGAATTCCACAATTCCAAAGACTATAGACTCCCTAAAGAGTTTACTTTAACATGCATAATTCAATTTATCAAACAAAATCAACTCACTAAACCGAAAACTATAGAATTCCGAAAGGCTAGCCTTGTAATTCACCATTTTTGAATATTCATGCACTATTTGGTATTCTTTCATCATTTCAAACCATAAACAACTCCCCAATCCAATTTAAACATCAAACAAATCAAGAATGAAGGAAGAGGAAACCCATTTTCATACAACCATCTAGAGTTCATCAAATATTCATTAAACTCAACAATAATCACAAATATCAAGCACTTATTCAACAAACTTGCATCCAAAAAACCTAAATCAATTTTTTACCTTTGATTTTCTTGCAAGAAAGAGAGCTTTTAGTGGGAGACGATCTTTAGCTAGGAAGGGAGAAGAAATGCGGAGAAGAAGCTATCATGGGTTTGATGTTTTTCAAATGAGGTTTTTTTTCCCTCAATGAAGACTATTTCTTATTTTTTGTCAATCTTTAAGGGATAAGATCAAAAAATCTACTTAAGAGTGTGTGTGTGTGTGTATGAACGTGTGAGAGAGGATTAAAATTTGAGTTGTCTTCATTTTAAGCTTCACCTTTACTTTCCTACTTTGCCCCTCTTAACACAAAACCTCCTTTTTTCTTCAACGTAAGGGTTTTGCTTTTTAACCAAAAAGTTTGAATTTTCAAACTTTAATTTTGTTGACTTCTCAACCTTGTAAGAAAAATTTTTTCCTTTCATTGTTGTCTTCCTTTTCAATTTTACCTCCTCCATGCAAACTGTAGCGACCCGAAAACCCACTAGTTTTCGGTTCGCTCTGATACCAACTCTATAGCGACTCGAAAACTAACTAGTTTTCGGTCCGTTCTGATACCAATTCTGTAGCGCCCCGAAGTCGTTTCCGGACCCGGGTCGTTAACCATACTCTTACTCATCAAATCGAATAAAATTTGTAAAAATCTATTCATCACCTTAAGACGTCATCGTTTAAACCATTAACCCTTTGTAGCGGAAGACAACTCCTGTGTGGAAGACTCATTATATGAAAAACTAAGCAAAATTCAAGTTTTAAAACAATAAAGGGATCCCAGTCGATCTCTGTAATCTTCGGTCGACATTGGACCCATTCTGCACAAAGGGTCAACACCTATATACATAAGTCGGCACCCTATTTGTCTCTGTTTGCACAAGTCGACATCCTAATTCTCTCTGTTTGCACTGGTCGAACATTGCGGTTGACACCTCTATGTTCATTTCACTAACAGGTCGACATCTTAATCCTCTCTGTTTACACCGATGGAACCTTGTGGTCGACACTTTTACTATTTTTACACTAACTGGTTGATACCTACACACACAAGTCGACACTTAGTTTGGTTCTATCTTCGTAGGTTGACCCTCACGGTCGACATTTACCTAGTTTGGTCGACACTTATACATACAGGTCGACACTTTATACTGATAGCCTTACCTGAAAATTTACCACTTTAAAAAAAACGGACAACATACTTTTAAATAATTGAAACTTGAAAACCTGTATTTTCTACAAATAACTTCAAAATTTGTTTATACATCAAGACGACTCAAAATTGGCGTTTAAAACCCAACTATACATCAAAATGACTCAAAATTTATCCCATCTCAAGAGAAACTATATATACGCTCCATAGTTAAATTGCCCTAACAGACAGACTAATCGTCGCACGAGCGTTTTCCTCCAATTGCCTCCTGGCCCTAAGCTTGATCCGTAAACTCACCAAATATCTCTTCATCACCTACATCACAAAATTCATTTATTAGCTTAATGATAAGTAAGTGGAGTAATGTATGAAATGAAATGAAAACAATACATGAATCCTAACTATGCAGTTTCTACATTCACATTTCGTTCTCGTTTTTGTTCTTATTTCGTTCTCATTTCATTGCATGGTCTGATCCTTATACTAGATGAGAAACAAATCAGTTTTCCCAAATTATCAATTCTCAAGATCATTTGAGAGACAAATTACTTCATTCAAAGAATCTACTCAATGAGTTTCTGTTAGCTGATCTGATCCTCATACTTGATGGGAAGCGGATCATTGTTCCCAAATCTTCACATTCTATGCTCATTTGAAGGGCGAATGACTTCTCTCAAAGAATCATAACTGTTAGTTTCATTCTCATTTCGTATCATAGCATACTGTTTCGTAAAACACATGTAAATTCATTTTCGTATTCTTTTCAAAACAAGATGTATGACATATACAACATACAATAAACATGCAATATACCCTACTATTCCGTGATGTAGGCCCGAAGGCAACATGCATCCTTACCTAGCGTCCTTAGTAATTTAGCAAAACCTTAGCGTTTCCTTAAAGTCTCAAAACCTAATACATTGCATCGAATCCATTAGTACATCACAAACAAAATGAGAAACTCCTTAATTTCAACAATTCTAACTCAATCAAAAGTTTAAATCAATGCATTCAATCATCAATTTACAATATCTTAAACATAAAAAACTCAAGAACTCAAACCAACTTTGGAATGTTGTAACAAATTGAATATAGGTCCGAATTCAATGATTTAAAATGCCATGGGCTCCTAAAAGCATCTACATCAAAAATCTAAGGTCAATTTATCAATCAAAATTATATAACATGGTCGAATTCTGCAAACCAGGAACATGCTCTTTTTTTTCCTTAAAATTCCAGATTTCATTAAACTTCAACGACTTCAAAATTTTACCATGAATCGCGGACATATCGGAATCCGTTGATTAAAAATCCTATTTAACCACTAGGATGTCTAGTTTCTCATGGTATAATTCATTTACAAACCAAAACCAATAGCTTGGCACAAAATTGTAAAACCCAAAGCCCCCTGCTTTTGTCAACTTTTCACAACCCACTTCCAATTTTCACTTCCACTATGTATAGTTTTCTATTATAATTCATCCAAGACCATTACATATTCTTAAATTAAGTTAAAACATCAAAGGAATGAAGAAACCAAACACCCTAACTCTGAATTTTTGGATCTTTACAAACTCAAGCAAAGTCTCCAAACCTTTGCTCTAATATGCACAATTCTCCATTTTCTATCAACTCTACTCCATTCGATTGTCTTATAGCATGCTAAATCATCAATTAAGAGAAGAAGACTAGCAAGAGAATTAAATTTTCGTAGGCTTAAGACCTATGAGAAAAATCCACTTCAAACTCCCAAAAACTTGTCTTTTAACAAGTATAAATGAAATTACTCAAATTTTTTTACCTTAAATCTTCACAAAAGGAGATTGGCATGGAGAAGAGTTTCAATGGAGGAGAAAACGCTATTGCAAACGTGGAGAAGATGAAGAAGAGAGAGAGAGTTTAGGTTAAATTATTCTTTAATTTCAATTAAACCCCTCCTCTTTGTTTAATTCAAATTTCACCCATATCACTTTCTCTTCTTATCATTTGAATCCCTTCTTGTTATTTCAGTCATTTACCCGTTCTTTCAAAATCTCATCCAAAATATATTTTAAAATGATTAAGTATTTGTACATAATATTTTAGGGACAAAAATCTTGGTATTACAAGTTCTGAGTAAGAGAAGCTCAAATGAAATGCCCTGAGAGCACACACAATGAGTTAGACCCAAAAATCCCAAGAGACGGTTTCAAAAACTAGATTCCACTTCGGACGAAGAAAGACCTGAGTACCCTAGGAGAATGAATCCTTTTTTTAATGAAGAGGAAGAATGGACTTTAGAGGAAGAAGAGAATTTTTGTCTAAGTCGACGAAAGGACTATGAGAACTTTAGGAATATCAAGCTACATGTACCACCTTTTGATGGAACATGTAATGAATATACCTTTCTAGAATGGATTGACAAGGTAGAAAAGTTCTTCGACTATTACGAGTACTCTAATAAAGTAAAGATCCAGTAAATATCTGTAGAGCTTACAAGATATATGGTCCTCTGGTGGTCAAATATTAAGTTCCAAAGACAACGGATAAGAGATGATCTCATTATCACGTGGAGGGTAATGAAGTCACTAATAACTAAGAGATTCATACCTATCCATTACCGACAAGATCCATTCCTTCAAATCAAAAACCTATGAGAAGGAAGTCGGTCCGTTGAGGTATACCTTACTAAATTTGAAACTCTTAGGATCTAAGTAGACATGGAAGAATCTTTAAGTGAGAAAAAGAATGAATTGGTAGAAACCCTAAGTGAAGATGAGAGGAGGATGAAGAGTTAGAAGAAGAGATTCTACCCCTTAGATGAACCATTGCTTGAATTGAATGATGACTATTTTGAACAAGAGGAGGATGAATCAATGGAGAATTTTGAAGAAAACCCTGAAAAACCCCTCTCCCAAACCAATAGCATTGAGGATCTTGGAATTAGAGAGCTATTTGAGGATTCCCTACTTGAGATTGAAAGTGATCACATGGTAGAGCTCATTAGTACCCTTGAAACCCCTAAAGTAGAAATCAAACTCAAGGACCTCCAAGATTTAGATATCAATAAGGATTATGGAATCATGAATATATTTTAAGAATTCCATCTAGGGGATAGAAATGAGCTTATGGTAGAAGCCATAAAAGTTTCTAGAACCTTAGAAATAGAATCCACATCCATCACTTCTAATGAAGAATTTGGAATTCTTAAGCTTTTTGAGGAATCTTTCTTAGAGGATGAACGTGAACAAAATGTGGACACTATAGAAACTTTTAAACCCCTAGATATAGAGTCCAAACCCAAGGAATTTCAACACTTAAGAACTTTTAGATGTATTGTTGCATGACCCCTTTTATGTTAGTCCTAAGAAAGAAATTTGTTTGAAAAACTATTTAGGATTAACCTACGCCAAAGAAAGAACTTATCATGCAATGTATATGTATATTCCTATCTTCCAAACCCCACTAGAGGCATACCGAATGAATATGAATTACCTTGTCCCATAATTAATCCAAACCAACAAAGACCAACATGCTTCAAAAAGCAAAAGGCCTTTCCATTCCTGCCTCATTTGCAAATGAAGGACATAACCTTCCAATGACCTTAAGGCATCCTATCATCCTTACACTGGAACTAAAGAATGAATTGTCTACGAAGCCCTTAAGTGATATAATGCCTAGATTCGTTCCACTAGACAGTGTAATCACTTGGATTTTTAGAGTTGGATAGAATGAAAGATGTAAGATTTTGGGTGATGAATCACCTTATGGATATGACATTGGAAACATGTTAGTATTCACCCCTCATTTTGCGAGTGTAATCCAAACATGCCACCTTATGAATTCCCAAGCTCCCCTATCGAAAGATGTTACAAGAAATTCTTACGACATTTGTGTAACACCCGGGAATTTTGCCAAGCGACTAAATTGTGTGCATAAAGATTTACGAGAAATTTAAAAAGGGTTATCAATTAGAAATTAGGGGAGTTAATTAATGGAAGTGAAGGATTTAATATGTAGGATTTTTAAGGTGAGGTGATTAAATTAAAGTGGAAGTTTAGAATGGGTGGATTTAAGAAAAGAAAAGAAATGGGGGGATTTAAAAGTAAATTGGGAAGCTTCTCCTTCATTTCTTCCCTCTCCCATGTATTCTCCTCTTCCAGCTGCCTCCTCCCCCCATCCTCCCTTCTCTCCCCCACACACAACATCCTCCTCTCACGAAAGAGGATTCGTTCTCTTTTTTTTTTTTAGCATCCTCTCTCCCATTCAACAAATCCTCTTCTTTTCCCTCACGGTTTATTCCACGCCAGGCAAGCTTTCTCCTCTCCTTCCTATCGTCGATCTTTGAAGCCCTAGGGTATGGGTTTTTATGTTCATTGTATAAATGTTAGGTTTAGGATGTTTCAAATGTTGTTTTGATGAAATATATTGGAAGTTTTGGACGATTTCTTTGAGAATGTTAAGTTTGGTTGAAGAGAAATATTGTTTTGTTGGAATTTGTAAGGATGCGCCAAATTTTCTGGATTTTGGTTGTTGGAAAATTGTCTTTTAAATGATGTTAGTTATGTATAGATGAATGTATGTATGGTTTGAGAAAGATGGGGAAAAAATGTGGGTTTATAGGTACAGGGCAGTCCGATTTTTATGGTTTCTGTCCAAGATCCTATTGTTCGATTTAAAAATTGTTCTAATCACTTAAAATATATACTTTGAGTAAACGTTTGCCTTTGGAATCAAGTTGTTTCGATATTTGTATGGAAAGTTATGAATTTTCAAAGTTGAGGCAGAAACTAAAACGAGTTTTCAGGAAAGTTTTGGTTTTCAATTTTCTGCCATTTATTAAGCTTGTTTTTGATAAATGGATGTCACCATGTTAAACTAGACATCTTAAGGATTCTATAGGCTTTTGAATCATAAAATTTGAACATGTATACGATTTGTTGCGAGTCTTTGAAATTGGACGATTATGTAGTGATTCCGAGAATTTGATTTATAGGACAGTTTTGGTTTTCAATTTTCTGCTGTTATTGAGTTTGTTTTCTTGTTAATGGATTTCATCATGTAAAAATAGACACATTAAGAAAACGTTTACCGTTGGAATCAAGTCATTTCGATAACCATAGAAAACGTTATGCAATTTTGAAGTTTAGGCAATATTTAGGTAAAATTGAATTGAGAAATGGTTAGGGTTAGTTTTTAATGAATTATGTTAGTGATCCTAGTTCAAGCACTTAGAATAATTGTGGAATGGATTTTTTATGTGAATTGGTAATGAGATAGGTTGAGCTCGAGTGTTGGATGGAGTCTGATCACAACAGAAGCTAAGGACGCAAGGTAAGTAGTGCATGCATGAGTGTTGCCCTTATGGGCCTATGCCACAAGAATTTAGGGATCGTTTATGTGTTGATGTGTGTTTTACGTTTGTCATGCATCATGTTTTGAAAATAGGACGAAAATGAATTTGAGCATGTTTTTAAGTATAAGTGAGAAGTGTGACATGTGAACGGTGAGGATAACTATTACATGGCCTCAAAGGAAGTGATGACGTAGACAGAGAATTGACTTGGGGGAATTAATCCACCTCCCAACTCTGATGTAGGATCATTATGTAGCCTTATGACTTGGGAGAATTTGTAACACCCCGTATTTTTGTTGTATCAATTTTTGAGTTGTCAGGGCGATGAGCAGAGGGATTCGGGTTAGAATGGAGAGCAGAAAATTTGTAAGGTTAGGTGGGGGATTATTTCGAGGCTAATGAGCAAGAAAAGTTTGTAGGATTCTGGCCGAGCGAGACCGGAATGATAGTTTAACTAAAAAGTTAAAGTATAAGGGCAAAAAGGTAAATTGAATTAATTATATTAATTAATATAACTATTATAAGTGAATGGAAAGGGAAGAAGAAATCTTCCCCTTCTTCGTTCGTTCACCGAGAGAAAAGGAAAGGAGAACCTCGTATCCTTCCTTCTCGAAAGAAGAAAATTGAACGCCGGCGACCTTCAGCATTTCCCCTGCCAACTTACAAATCTCCATAAGTGTTGGTTAATTTTCGGTAGATAGTTAATCCATTAGTTGTTATGAGTGTTGAGAATAAGGTTTAGTGGGGTTTAATGGGATAGATTAGTAAACCCTAAGTAGGAGGGATGAGATTTTATGGATATAGGTGGTTGTTATGTATTTCTTGGTGTTAGCCGTGAGGTGAGGTTAGGTAGTAGAATTATGGTGAGGAATTTGATGAGTTTTGTTGAGAAATCGAGAATGAGAGTTTTAACCTAGCTACGTTTAATTGTTTTAAATTCTGTTTTGGTATGTTAAACTAGGTTATGAGTGGAGCATTTAGCCTCTGGAATCGAGTGGTTCTGACAACCAACGCAAAAGTTATGCACGTTGGAAGTTAGGTTGATTTTAGCTGAAATTCGGGTTAGCAAGCCAGCTTAGCGGGGGCTTTGGTGGAGTGAGTTAGTAGACGCAACTTCAGTACGTGGAATGAGTTATGAGATGAGTTTTTAATGTGCATTGTTATGTGATAGGTAGGACCCGAGGAAGGGATAGAAACGAGCACCACAGAAGCTAGGACACCAGGTAAGTAGTGTATGTATACGTTTTGCCCAAGAGGGCCTACACCGTGGAACGTTAGGATTTATGTGATTTGATTGTGATGTGCGTGCGTATTGTTTGACATGAATCATGTTTTGAAAAGAGAATGAAAATGAATTTGAGCAAGGTTTTATGTGCGAATGTGAAGTGTGATGTGTGGCAGTGAGAATGATGTGTGTGTGGGCAGCTATGGTCTCATTGCTGGAGAAACTGGGATGGTGGTGACGTGCCAGAGGGTGGTGTAGGGAGTGTGTCCAGCCTCACCCTAGGTTGGCTACTGCGGTGTGTGTGTGGTAGTGGGCAACTATGGCCCCGTTGCTTGAGGAATTGGGACAGCAGTGACGTGTCAGGGGGTGGTGTGGCGAGTGCATCCAGCCTCACTCTGGAATGGTTGTGGTGTGTGGAGTGACGCATGTGTACGGTTTGAGGGCCTCGTTGCTAGAGGAATCGGGACGATAGCGACGTGCCAGAGTATGAAGTGGCGAGAGAGTCTAGCCTCACCATGGTGCGACTGTACCATGCAACACCAGTTGTGACAACATAAGCTTGAGTGTAGAGACTGCATATGATAGGATTGCATCGTCGGTTTTATGTTTCATATTGCATTACTTACTGAGCGTTAGACTTATGTTGTGTGTTCCGCGGTGTAGGCGCAGAGATTCTTGCTGGCGAGTTACGAGAGCACAGGCAGGATGAGTAGGCGGTTGGAGGCGTGCTACTATGTGCCGGCAGGTGGAGTTCGTCAGGCGACCTGACCCGTGGAGCGAGGCTAGATGGTAGTTCTTTTGGGTTGTATATTGTGAGGTATAAGCCAAGTGTATAGATTTTGATGATATAGGTTTGTTTGACATGATTATAGTCGGGATTTGTGTAAGTTTGTGTTTTTGAAACTACTTGAGGAATTTTGTCTTAGAAATACAGACTTTTACTTTGTGGTTTTAATAGTGAAAGTTTTCGCCGTTCGTTTTCTTTCGAACTGGTGTTATTTTTATACTGCTGGTGCAAAGTGTCGACTGAAGTCCATAGGTGTCAATCGGTCAGTATAAAATGGGATGTGAGTATTGACTGCAGGGTCCGACCTGTAATAACCCAGAAATTTTGAATTTTTAATTTTAAATTTCTGAAACTTTTAATTTAATCTCGGTTGGAGTTTTCAGAAATATTTCAACGGGAAAATTAAATTATAAGACTCGGAGCCTACTTTTGTGATGATTTTCGGAATTTAAAGTCGGGAGGTCGAGAATTCAACGAAATTACGGATAATAAAAACACGTAAGGGTATTTAGGTAAATTGTTATTTGTTTAAATAATATATATATATATAATACCCAAATGGCTTCGGGAAGAAGCCATTCGGCTCTTACAGGTAGTGCACCCGAGTGCTGAGAGAAGACGACCGGGGAGCGAAGGCGATCGTGTGCTGAAGTCGGAGCTGCGATCAACGGCCGACGAGCGCGAGTGTGAGAGGTGAGTTGCGAGCAAGTGCTGCTATTCCGACGAACCGAAGCCGTTCGGTTTATGCAGCTCGAGTTCCCGAAGTGAGAGCCGAGTGTTTCTGTCGATGACCGGTAAGGGCGGGTTTCCCACCAATTCTGCCACTGACGATTTGGGCGCCTTACTAGAGTCCTTCTTCTTCTCCCGTTGTGTGCAGAACGAACATTGCTTGGTAAGTCTCTCTCTCCTTCCTTCTGCTGTCCTGTCTGGTTTGGCCGAGAGTAAGGTTTGGCTTCCCTCCCTTTCTGTGAAATTGGCCGCAATGTTGAGGGGGGAGGTGCCGTGAATTGAAGGGGGGAAACCAAAGGTGAGCCCTGTCGGTTTCCCTGTTTTGGCCGAGCTTGGTGCTCGGCCTCCTTTCAATTCCAGCAAGCTTGGCCGAAATGTATAAGTGGAATGTGACTAGTTGTCTATAGAAATTGTGAAATTCGAATTGAGGAGTAAGTGTACGGTTGGCGCCCCGAGTCTGGGGACGACTCAGGGGCGCCGCAGGGGTGGTGATAGAGAAGTGTTAGCGGGAGACCGCGTGGGTTTTTGAGGCGTTACAGTTAAGGTATCAGAGCTTTTATCCAACTAGAAGTGTGGCTGACAAAGATGTTGGGCCCCTCGGAAGAGGTGTGAGATTGTGAAGGCAAGAGGGTCTGTCACAATTTCCACACTGTGTGGGGCAAAGGTAGATGGGACGACTAATAGGAGGAAAGAGGGTATGGTACGAGTGTCAGAGTCATGGGGTCAACGTCGTTCGATAGATCTCGTAATACCACAAGCCCTGTATGAGAGTGCGCCACCAACTGTAAGTATTTCTTAGAGCCCTCGTAGTTTCGTTTAGACTCGCTAGATGTTGTGGTGTACAGGTTTAACATTATGGTTAGAGAGATGCGTAGAGCTGTAGGTGATATGGATGACGCCATTAAACAGCTTGCCGACTTGGTCAACTGCCAGTCCCAACAGCTGGAGCGGTTTATGAGTAGGGAGGACTAGTGCCAGTCTAGTGCCTTGAATTCGACGGATCATGGGGGTGATAGGTTGCACAGGCTTAAACCCTCTGTGTTCGACGAATCATCTTCGGACCCACTCACCAATGAGGAGTGGATTCGAAATATGGAAGACATGATGGATTACGCCAAAGACAACGATCAGGACAGGGTATCCAATGCAGCATTCCACCTTACCAAGGATGCCTGATTTTGGTGAGATTCGGTTAAGGCGACCACCGATGTGCATGCCATGACTTGGGAGGAATTTAAGACGACGTTCTTCAGCAAGTATTTCAGCCACTCAGTCAGGGCCCAGAAGATGGTGGAATTTTCCAAGTTGAGGGCAGACAGGTACGTGGCCGAATACGTGTGACAGTTTGAGGCGCTATCTCGGTTTGCTAGTCACTTGGTGACCCTGAACGAGAACAAAGTACACCAATTTGTACAGGGCCTGAAGCCAGACGTATACATGGGCATACAGATGGCTGGAACGTGAGGGGTGCCTTACAAGGATGTGGTGGCGAAGGTGCTAGACATTGAGGAGGCTAGAACGAAGCTTCCCAGTTACAGAGAGCTGCCTAAGGAACAGCCCAGTAGATATTTCAAAGAATTGTTGCCACAATCGAGCGGAGAAGAGCCGTCTTAGCGGAAGAGCCTGAAGAGGGCTAGCGACAGCTATAGCAGCCAGGGGAGCAACAAGCGACGCCAAGGACCGGGGCAGTTTCTGGTGTGCCCAAAGTGTCAGAGGAGTCATCTTGGCGAGTGCAGGGTAGATGCAGGGAGATGCTACAACTGTGCGGGACGGGCCAAATGTCCAGAAATTGTCAGAAGCCGCGACAGAATCGGTGCATCAATTGCAATGAAGTGGTTCATTTTGCTAGAAGTTGCCCAAATTTGAGCAAGGTCCCAGCGAGAGTGTCACCAAGAGTTTTCCCCCTCATTGAGCTGGACGATGCCGCCAAGCCATCAGTGATTTCAGTTAGTATTCTTATTTCGGGCATGGCGGCTTATACTCATGTCGATATGGGTGCTACTCATTCGTTTGTGTCTACTGCCTTTGTGGTCAAGGCAAATCAAGTGCGCAGCTATTCTTGGAAGTTCTATGATATATTGTTGCCGTCGGGGGAGCGTCTATACTCAGATCAAGTGGTACAAGGTGATATTTTGACAGTGGGAGAAAAACGGTTGTATGCTGATATGATCATACTCAACATAAAGGGGTATGAGGCTATTTTAGGGATGGATTAGCTGTCTAGACATTATGCCACGATAGATTGCAGGACCAGAGAGATCCACTTTCAGCTCCTGAGTGCAGAGAGTTTCTTCTTCAGGGCGGGAAAGGGTTTGAGTAGGATTTCGGCAGTGTCGTTTATGAGAGCCCAATAGTTGTTATGAGGTGGATACATGTGTACGCCCCAAAAACATACCCATTTCCGGTTCATTCACTGCTCTGACTCCACATCTATAACACCTCTGAGTCGTCCCCATACCTGGGTCATTAACCGTACATTTGCTTCTCACCTCGACAGAATTCACATAAAATTTAAAACTTGTGTTGCTCGACTTAAATCAGTATCCTTTGAAAACTATTTGAGAACGCTGCAGTGGAAAATTAAATTTAAAACTGGTTTAACTAAACTGCACTTTTCTAAACATAAAATAAAGAGACCGGTCTACACCTGCAAGCGCCGGTCGACACTTGGGTCCTCTCAGGTTTTTTCATCGGTCGACCTTGGTAAACGCCGGTCGACACTACGTTTCTCTAGGGTCTTTTCATCGGTCGACACTGAGAGCACTGATTGATACTCGTACACTCATCTCAGAGAGCGGTCAAAACCTGCTTTCACAGGTTGACACTTTGATCCTCTCTAACTGGGCAGGTCGAACCCCACGGTTGACACCTTCACTGATTTTACACTAACCAGTCGACACCCACGGTCGCCGGTCGACACCTCATTGCTCTCTGCCCGCATAGGTTGAACCCCACGGTCGACGCTCACCTTCCAATTTACACTGAGCGGTCGACACCTATGAATCTCGGTCGACACTTTGCAAAAGCAGGCTAAAAATAACAGTAGTTCCAAAAGAAAACGGACACAAAAATTTCCACGATCAAAACTAGCGATTCAAAACCTGAAATATTCAATTAAACTCTTTCAAATAGTTTAATTGAATGCACATATACATCAATCCCGAATAATAACATCCACACCCATCTATACCTCAAAACCTACACACTTTACATAGATCTCTCAAAAACGCAACTCCTAGAAATCTACCTCTCAGCTTCACTGCACGGGTCGGGCCGCCCCGAGCAACTCCACCTGCCGACACAAGGTAGTACGCCACCAACCGCCTACTCATCCTGTCTAGGCTTTGACAACTCACCTGCTAGAAACTCTGCACTTACACCACGGAACACACAACATAAGTCTAACGCTCAGTAAGCAATGCAATATAAAACGTAAAACGACAATGCAATCTTATCACATGCAGTCTCTATGTTCTCGCTCACGTTGTCACAACCGGTGCCGCGTGGTACGGCCGCACCATGGTGAGGCTGGACTCTCTCGTCACTTCACACCCTGACACGTTGCCATCATCTCGATTTCTCCAGCAACAAGTCCCTCAAACCGTATCCACGCGTCACTCTACGCACTGCAACCATTCCAGGGTGAGACTGGACGCACTCACCACACCACTCCCTGGCACGTCGCCACCGTTTCGGTTCCT
This sequence comes from Begonia peltatifolia, assembly GCA_022433055.1. Taxonomy (NCBI): domain Eukaryota; kingdom Viridiplantae; phylum Streptophyta; class Magnoliopsida; order Cucurbitales; family Begoniaceae; genus Begonia; species Begonia peltatifolia. Next base: position 20,522,537 of record CM039519.1, on the reverse strand, counting down.
CCAGCAGCGAGGCCATAGTTGCACACCATTACACGCACACCACAACAGCCATCCCAGGGTGAGGCTGGATGCACTCGCCACACCACCCCCTGGCACATTGCCACTGTCCCGGTTTCTCCAGCAATGGGGCTAAAGCTGCCTACAAACGCGTCGTCCTCACCACCACACATCGCACTTCACATTTGCACGTAAAAAATCATGCTCAAATTCATTTTCGTTCCTGTTTCAAAAACATGATGCATGCCAAAAAATACACACGCACATCACAATCAACCAACAACACCAAATGTTCCTCGGTGTAGGCCCACCTAGGCAAAACACATGGATACACTACTTATCTAGCATCTTAGCTTTCCGTGGTGCTCGTTTCTATCACCTCCTCGGGCTCAACCTACAACAAAACTATTTTCCCATCAAATTCATCTCACTACTCTACTTGTGCAATAAAATCACCATACTAGCACAACACTTCACGAACTCGCAAAAATCGCTCATTAATCTATCTCGGCTCAAAATTCAACCTAACTTTCGACGCGCGTAACTTTCGCGTCGCTTATCGGAATTACCCAATTTAAGCGGCCAAACGCTCCAATCATAACCTAATTTACCAAACCAAAAAGGTTTCTAAAACAAATGTCCATAGCTAGGCCAAATATTCAAAAATAGTTCCGTTCTATGGCTTAAAATTTCCACATTCTCGGTTTCTCGCTCAAATTCGCTCACTTTCTCACCCATCTATTACATTTATCCTCAATGACGCACTACAACCAATAGTAAACCAAATAAACACTTTTCCTAAAACCCTAATTTCTCCTCAAGCTCCAACACCAAACCAAAATTAAACCCTAACTACATAAACATACTTAGAACTGCTCAAGAGGAGAAGGAACGGAGAGTACTATCGGTTGGAAGAACGATCGACGAAGGAGAGGACACACACGGGAAGGAGAAGCCGAAGGGGACACGCGGTGGGGGAGAGGGATAACAGAGAAGCGGAGAGGGTTTCCTGCGAATCCCTCTCCTCTCTATTAACATTTTAAAAATAAAATAAAATAATAATAATCTAATTAATATTTCACTCTCACACTTTAATCTTTTAATCCAACGGCTATCCAAACCGCTTCCAGTCAGATTCTCAAAATTTTCTCTCCACCATTAGCCTCGAAATAATTCTCCACCTAACCTTACAAATTTTTTGCTCTACATTCCGACCCGAATCCATCCGTTTATTGTCCTGACAACCCAAAAGTCGATGTCACGAAAATACAAGGTGTTACATCCTCCCCTCCTTAAAAGAATTTTGTCCCCAAAATTTTACGTATCGAATAGCTCTGGGTACTGTTTCTCCATGTCCTGCCGCCTTTCCCAAGTGGTCTCCTCGACATTGTGATTGCGCCATAAAGCTTTGACCAAGGGAATCTCCTTGTTTCGCAACATTTTCACCGCTGATCCTAGTATGGCCACTGGCTTCTTCTCGTCAGATAGCGTCGGTTGTGCCTCTATATCCTGCTGTGCAATCACCCAAGAAGGATCATGCATGCACTTCCTCAGCATGGAGACATGGAAGACATTATGCAAGACATCCATCAAGAAAGGCAGTCGAAGCTTGTAGGCGGTCTTCCCAATACTTTCTCCAACAGGGAACGGTCCAATAAAAAGGGTTGAGCTTCCCTCGCTTCCCGAACCTGACCACTCCCTTGAACGGTGAGATCTTCAAGAATACCTTATCACCCATGCCAAACTCCAGTTCTTGCCTCCTCCGAACGACATAGCACTTTATAATAGCAATCTTGTCGACCGTCTGTTGCAGTATTTCTGAGCCTATAAGTATTGCTTCTCCAACCTCATCCCAGTACAATGACGACCTGCACTTTCTCCCATACAAAGCCTCGTACAACGCCATGCCAATAGTAGACTGGTAACTGTTATTATATGAGAATTCTACCAACGGCAAGAACCTGCTCTAAGCCGCCTGGAACTCCAACACATAGGCTCTGAGCATGTCTTCCAGTATCTGTATAGTTTGCTCCGATTGTCCGTTGGTTTGAGGGTGGAAGGCCGTGCTGAATTTCAACTTGGTACCCATAGCCTTATGAAGACTCCTCTAAAACTTAGACGTAAACCTGGGGTCTCGGTTTGTCACTATCGACACTAGGACCCCATGAAGTCTGACTATCTCCTGCATGTACAATTGAGCTAACTGATCTATCGAGTAAGTCATTTTCACCGGTAAAAAGTGAGACAATTTGGTTAGTCTATCTACAATCACCCAAATTGTATCATGGCCCTTAGCAGTCTTTGGCAGTCCGATCACGAAATCCATAGTGACCAACTCCCACTTCCACTTAGGTATAGGTAATGGGTGAAGCGTCCCCGACGGTTTCTGATGCTCCGCTTTTACCTGTTGGCATACCACATAAGTTTCAACGTGCTTGACTATCTCCCGCTTCATATTGGGCCACCAATAGTATTTTTTCAAATCTCTATACATCTTAGTGCTTACAGGATGCACAGAGAAGGGAGACGAGTGAGCCTCGGACAATATTTCTCTTTTTAGCTCTCCATTCTTCGGGACATACCACTTATTCCGAAACTTTAGAATCTCATCCTCCAAATAGCTAAGCTCAGTGCTAGCATTGGCTTCTATACTTGCCTTCGGTCCGCTGCACTCGGGGTCAGTCTCTTGGGCCCGCTTGATTCTGTCCAGGATGGTTCGCCTCAACGACATCGCCGACAGCGTGGCTGCCAAATCAGGAATCACTTCTAGGCCAAACTCTTGTACCTCAGTCTTTAGCTCGGTAGGCATTGCTAAAATCATAGCAGACATCGAAGTCGACACTCAACTCAAGCCGTCTGCTACCACGTTTGCTTTTCTTGGATGATACTTGATTTCCAGGTCGCAGTCTTTAACCAGCTCAAGCCACCTCATTTGTCTCAAATTTAGCTCATTCTGTGTGAAGATGTACTTCAAAATCTTGTGGTCCGAGAAGATTTTGCATTGTTGTCCATATAAATAATCCCTCCAGATCTCAAGTGCGAAGACCACCACTGCTAACTCCAAGTAATGCGTGGGATAATTCTGTTCGTATGGATTCAGTTGCCTCGAAGCATAGGCAATCACTCTTCCATTCTGCATCAACATGCAACCCAAGCCTACCCTGTAGGCGTCGCAATAGATGTTAAACTTCTCCCCCTCTACCAGCAGTACTAGCAAAAGGCTGTAGTCAACCTCTGCTTCAACGCCTGAAAGCTGTCCTCGCACTCATCGGACCAACTATACATCATGTTCTTCCTGGTCAATCGAGTCAAAAGGGTTGCGATCTTGGAAAATCCCTTGATAAACATCCGGTAATATCTTGCCAGCCCCATAAAACTGCGTATCTCATTGGCACTAGTCGGTCGTGGCTATTCCTTCACAGACTGAACCTTTGCCGGGTCCACGAAAATACCATCACGAGAGATGACGTGCCCCAAAATTTGACCCTATCTAGCCAAAATTTGCACTTGGAGAACTTAGCATACAGTTGGTGCTGCCTCATAGTTGTCAGCACGGTACTCAAGTGCTCTCTGTGCTCATCTTCACTCCGAGAGTATATCAGGATGTCATCAATGAATACTATAACGAATCTATCCAGTTGCTCCATGAATACTCGGTTCATCAGGTCCATAAAGGCAGCTGGGGCATTACTCAGTCCGAACGACATCACTAAAAACTTATAGTGTCCGTACCGCGTCCAGAAAGCTGTCTTAGGGACATCTTCCTCCCTAACCTTCAACTGATAATAACCGGAGCTCAAATCAATTTTAGAGAACACTTGTGACCCCTGAATTTGATCAAATAGGTCATCTATTCTTGGCAATGGGTACTTATTTTTCACCGTCAACTTGTTCACTTCCCTGTATTCAACACATATGCGCAGAGATCCGTCTTTCTTTTTAACAAAAAACACCGGTGCACCCCACGGCGAAAAACTAGGGCGTATGAAGCCCTTATCCGTCAACTCTTCTAATTGTGCCCTTAAGTCTTTCAACTCGGTAGACACCTGCCTGTATGGGTTCTTGCACACTAGCTCTGCTCCAAGGTATACGTCGATAGCGAACTCAATTTCCCTTTCAGGGGGTAGATCTGGCAAATCCTCAAGAAATAATCTCAGAAAATCCTACACAATAGGGATGTCCTGGAGTTGAGCCTTGCCCTGAAACTGCGCGTACATGACACTAGCCAAGAAGCCCATGCATCCACCTCGTAACAACTATTGAGCTCTCATAGACGACACTGCTGAAATCCTACTCAAACCCTTTCTCGCTCTGAAGGAGCAACTCTCTCCACTCGGGAGCCAAAAGTGGATCTCTCTGGTTCTGCAATTGATCGCGGCATAGTGTCTAGACAGCCAATCCATCCCTAAAATAGCCTCATACCCGTTCATGTCAAATATGATCAGATCAGTGTACAACCATTTTTCTCCCACTGTCACGACATCACCTTGTACCACTTGATCTGAGTATAGGTGCTCCCCTGACATCAACAATACATCATAGAACTGCCCAGAGTAGATGGACACCAAGTCTGCCTTGACCACGAAGCCAGTGGACACAAACGGGTGAGTAGCACCCGTATCGACAAGGGTATAAGCCGCCATGTCTGAAATAAGAATACTACCTAAAATCACCGAGAGCTGGCAGCATCGTCTGGCTCAATGAGAGCGAAAACTCTTGGTGTCACTCTCACTGGGGCCTTGCTCAAATTCGAGCAACTCCTAGCAAAATGCTCCACCTCATTGTAGTTGAAGGACCGATTCTGTTGCGGCTTCTGACAATCTCTAGACATATGGCCCGCCTCGCCACAATTGTAGCATCGCCCTGCACCCACCCTGCACTCACCGGGGTGACTCCTTTGACAATTAGGGCATACAAGAAATTATGCTAGTCCCTAAGGTCGCTTGTTGCTCCTGCTAGAGCTGTCACTAGACCTCTCAGACCCTTTCGCTGAGACGACTCCTCTCCGCTCGATTGCGGCAACAGTTCTTTGAAATATCTTCTATGCTGTTCTTTAGGCAGCTCTCTGTAACTTGGAAGCTTCGTCCTAGCCTCTTCAATGTCTAGCGCCTTCGTCACCACCTACGCGTAAGGCACCCCTCGTGTTCCATCTATCTGCATACCCATGTATATGTCTGGCTTCAGGCTCTATACAAATTGGTGCACTTTGTTCTCGTTCGGGCTCACCAGATGACTAGCAAACCGTGATAGCGCCTTAAACTGTCTCCCATATTCGGCCACGGTACCTGTCTGCCTCAACTTTGGCAAACTCCACCATCTTTTGGGTTCTGATCGAGTGGCTGAAATACTTGCTAAAGAATGTCGTCTTAAATTACTCCCAAGTCATGAACTTCACAGTGGTGGTCGCCTTCACTGAATCCTACCAAAATCGGGCGTCCTTGGCACGGTGGAATGCCGCACTGGATACCTTTTCCTGTTCATCTACTTTGGCATAATCCATCTTGTCTTGCATACTTCGAATCCACTACTCAGCACTGAGTGGGTCCGAAGATGACCCGTCGAACACTAGGGTTCTGAGCTTGTGTAACCTATCACCCCCACGATCCGTCGAAGTCTGGGCACTAGACTGACCCTAATCCTTCCTACTCATAAATCGCTACAGCTGCTGTGACTGGCGGTTGACTAATTTGGTAAGCTGTCTAATGGCGTCATCCATATTGCCGACAACCCTACACGTCTCTCTGACCATAACATTAAACATGCACACCATAACATCGAGTGAGTCTAAAACGAAACTACTAGAGCACTAACAAATACTTACAGCTGGTGGAGCACTCCCATGCATCGACTGCTAGTATTAGTAGATCCATCAAACGACGTCAACCCTGTGGCTCTTACACTCGTAACATACCTTCTTCCCACCTATTAACCGTACTCTCTACCTTTCCCCCAAGCGGTGTGGGAATTGTGACAGGCCCTCTTGCCTTCACAATCTCACCCCTCCTCCAAGGGATCTGACATCCTCGTCGGTCACACTTCCGGTTGGGTAAAAGCTTTGATAGCACAACTGTAACCCCCCGAAAACCTAGTCGTTTCCAGTTCGTTCACTTCTCTGACTCCACATCTATAACGCCTATGAGTCGTCCTCGTACTCGGGTTGTTAACCGTACACTCGATTCTTACCTCGACAAAATTCGTATAAAATTTAAAACTTGTGTTACTCAACTTAAATCAGTATTCTTTGAAAACTATTTGAGAACGCCGCAATGAAAAATTCAATTTAAAACTAGTTCAAATAAACTTCACTTTTCAAAACATAAAATAAAGAGACCGGTCGACACCTGCAAGCGCCGGTCGACACTTGGGTTGTCTCGGGTTTTTCGATCGGGCGACCCTGGTAAACGCCGGTTAACACTACGTTTCTTTTGGGTCTTTCAATCGGTCGACACTGAGAGCACCAATCGACATTGCTACATTCATCTCAGAGCGGTCGACACCTACTTTCACAGGTCGACACATTGATCCTCTTTGCCCGTGCAGGTTGAATCCCATGGTCGACACCCTTTCTGATTTTACACTAACCGGTCAACACCCATGGTCGCCAGTCGATACCTCATTGCTCTCTGCCCGCACAGATCGAACCCCGCGGTCGACAGTGACCTTCCAATTTACACTGACCGGTTAACACCTATGGATTTTGGTCGACACTTTGCACCGCAGCCTAAAAATAACAACAGTTCCAAAAGAAAACGGTCACGAAAACTTACACGATCAATACTACCGATTCAAAACCTAAATCATTCAATTAAACTCTTTCAAATAGTTTTAAAAAAATGCACTTATACATCAATTCCGACTAATAACATCCACACCCAACTATGCCTCAAAACCTAGACACTCTACATAGATCTCTAAAAAATGCAACTCCCAGAATCTACCTCCCAGCTTCACTACACGGGTCGGGCTGTAGCGACCAACTACACCTGCCTGCACAGGGTAGCACGCCGCCAACCGCCTACTCATCCTGTCTTGGCTCTGGCAGCTCACCCGCTGGAAGCTCTGCACCTACACCAGGGAATACACAACGTAAGCCTAACACTCAGTAAGCAGTGCAATATGAAACGTAAAATGACAATTTAATCGTATCACATTTAGCCTCTACGTTCTCGCTCATGTTGTCACACCCAGTACCGTGTGGTACAGCCGCACCATGGTGAGGCTGTACTCTCTCGCCACCTCACACCCTAACACGTCGCCATCGTCCCGATTTCTCCAACAATGAGGTCTCAAACCCTACCTACCCATCACTCAACGCACTGCAACCATTCCAGGGTGAGGCTGGACGCACTCGCCACACCACCCCCTGGCACGTTGCAACCGTCTCGGTTCCTCTAGCAAAGAGGCCATAGTTGCACACCACCATACGTACACCATAGCAGCCATCCCAGGGTGAGGCTGTACGCACTCGCCACACCACCCCCTAGCATGTCACCACATTCCCGGTTTCTTCAGCAATGGGGCCAAAGTTGGCCACACACGTATCATCCTCACCGCCACACATTGCACTTCACATTCGCACATAAAAAACCATGCTCAAATTCATTTTCATTCCTATTTCAAAAACATGATGCATGTCAAACAATACACACGAGCATCACAATCAACCAACACCACCTAACGTTCCTCGGTGTAGGCCCACCTGAGAAAAACACATGCACACACTACTTACCTGGCGTCCTAGCTTTCTGTGGTGCTCGTTTCTATCACCTCCTCGAGCTCAAGCTACAACAAAACTTGTTTTCCGTCAAAATTTATCCCACTACTCTACTTGTGCACTAAAATCACCATACTAGTACAAAACTTCACGAACTTGCCAAAATCGCTCACTAACCTATCTCAGCTCCAAATTAAACCTTACTTCTTACGCGTAAACTTTTGCGTCGATTATCGAAATCACCAGATTCCAGCAGCTAAACGCTCCAATCATAACCTAATTTACCACACCAAAAGGGTTTCTAAAATGAAGGTCCATAGCTAGGCCAAAAATTTAAAAATAGTTTCGTTCTATGGCTTAAAATTTCCACATTCTCGGTTTCTCGCTCAAATTCACTCACTTCCTCCCCCATCTATCGCATTTCTCCTCAATGACCCACTACAATCAATAGTAAACACAATAAATACTCTAACTCTAAAACCCTAACTTCTCTATCCATCAATTTCTCCTCAAGCTCCAACACCAAACCAAAATTAAACCCTAACTACATAAACTTACTTGGAACTGCTGAAGAGGAGAAGGAATGGAGAGTACTATTGGCAGGAAGAATGATCGCCGAAGGAGAGCACACACGCGGGAAGGAGAAGCCGAAGCGGTCACGCAGTGAGGGAGAGGGATAACAGAGAAAGGGATAGGGTTTCCTGCAAATCCCTCTACTCTCTATTAACATTTGAAAGTAAAATAATAATAATAATATAATTATTATTTCACCCTCACACTTTAATATTTTAATCCAACGGCTATCCAAACTGCTTCCGGTCAGATTCTCAAAATTTTCTCCCCACCATTATCATCGAAATAATTCCTCACCTAACCTTATGAATTTTCTGCTCTCCATTCCAAACCGAATCTCCCCGTTTATCGTCCCGACAACCCGAAAATTGATGCTATGAAAATTCGAGGTGTTACAGTATGAGCTTTTTAGCTAGTGTCATGGACATGCAGGTTCAGGGCAAGGCTCAACTCCAGGACATCCCCCTTGTGTAGGATTTTTCGGAGCTATTTCTTGAGAATTTGCTAGGTCTGTCCCCTGATAGGGAAATTGAGTTCGTTATCGATGTGTACCCTAGAGTAGAACCAGTGTGAAAGAACCGATACAGGTTGGCGCCTACCGAGTTGAAAGAGTTAAGGGCACAATTAGAGGAGTTGACAGATAAGGGTATGCCAGCAGGTAACGGCGGAGCATCAGAGACTGTCGGGTACGCTTCAGCCACTACCTATACCTGAGTGGAAATGGGAGCAGGTCACTATGGATTTTGTGGTTGGACTGCCAAAGACTGCTAAGGGCCACGATGCAATTTGGGTGAATGTAGACATACTAACAAAGTCGTCTCACTTTTTACCAGTGAGAATGACTTACTTGATGGATCAGTTTGTTCAGTTGTACATGCAGTAGGTAGTCAAACTACATGGGATCCCGGTGTCGATAGTATCAGAAATTGAACCGGTCGGCCTCCCCCCTATAAATAGGGGTTCCCCTTCCATTCATCAACCCACACCTCTTCAAACCTTTCAAATACTTTTTTTCGATCGTTTTCATTATCCGACGGTATTTCGGCTCGTTTCGAACGAAAAGCGAGAGCACAGATTTACGTCTAAGTTTTGGACGAGTCTGCATAAGGCCATGGGTACCAAGCTGGAATTCAGCATTTCCTTTCACCCTTACACCGAAGGGCAATCGGAGCGGCTTAACTAGGGACTTAACTTACCCCCAAAGCTCAGAGGAACCATACAGATACTGAAAGATATGCTTAGAGCTTGTGTGTTGTCAGCAGGTTCTTGCCGTTAGTCGAATTCTCATATAATAACAGTTACAAGTCTACCATTGGCATGACGCCGTACAAGGCTTTGTATGGAAGAAAATGCAGGTCGCCATTGTATTGGGATGAGGTTGGAGAAGCAAGAATTATAGGCCCAGAGATACTACAACAGACAGTCAACAAGATTGCTATTATAAAGAAGAAGGTCGAGAAAGCTCACAGTCGGCAAAATAGCTATACCGATCAGAGAAGATGAGAACCGGAGTTTGGCGTGGGTGATGAGGTTTTTCTGAAGATCTCCTCGTTCAAGGAAGTTGTCAGGTTTGGGAAGCAAGGAAAGCTTAACTCTCATTTTGTTGGACCGTTCCCTATTGTGAAAAAGATTGGGAAGACTGCCTACAAGTTTCACCTGCCTTCCTCGATGAATGCTATACATAATGTCTTCCATGACTCCATCCTGAGGAAATGTATGCGTGATACTTCTCACGTGGTTGCACAACAAGATATAGAGGCACATCCGACGCTATCTTACAAGGAGAAGCCAGTGGCCATATTGGGATTAGCTATGAAAGTGTTGCGCAACAAAGAGATTCCTTTGGTTAAAGTTTTGTGACGTAATCACAATGTGTGGAGACGACATGGGAAAGGCGGCAGGACATGGAGCAACAGTATCCAGAGCTATTCGGTACGTAAATTTTGGGGACAAAATTCTTTTAACGAGGGGAGGATATAACACTCGTATTTTCGTTGTATCTATTTTTGGGTTGTCGAGGCGATGAGTGGCAGGGTTCGGGTCAGTATGGAGAGCGAAAAATTTGTAAGGTTAGGTGGGGGATTATTTCGAGTCTAATGGACAAGAAAGGTTTGTAGGATTCTGGCCGAACGCGACCTGAATGATAGTTTGACTAAACGGTTAAAGCGTGAGGGTGAAAAGGTAAATTGAATTAATTATATTAATTAATATAATTATTATAAGTCAATGTAAGGGGAAGAAGAAATCTTCCCCTTCTTTGTTCGTTCACTGAGAGAAAAGGAAAGGAGAACCTCGTATCCTTCCTTCTCGCGAGAAAAAAATCGCACGCCGGCGACCTTCATCATTTCCCTTACCAACTTAGAAATCTCGGTAAGTGTTGGTTAATTTTCGGTAGATAATTAATCTGTTAGTTGTTATGAGTGTTGAGAATAAGGTTTGGTGGGGGTTTATGGGACAGATTGGTAAACCCTAAGTAGGAGGGATGAGATTTTATGGATATAGTTGGTTATTATGTATTTCTTGGTGTTAGCAGTAAGGTGAGGTTAGGTAGTAGTTTTATGGTGAGGTATTTGATGAGTTTTGTTGAGAAACCGAGAATGAGAGTTTTAACCTAGCTATGATTAATTTTTTTAAATTATGTTTTGATATGTTAAACTAGGTTATGAGTGGAGCGTTTAGCCTTTAAAATCGAGTGGTTCTGACAACCAACGCAAACGTTATGCACGTTGGACGTTAGGGTGATTTTGGCTGAAATTCGGGTTAGCAAGCCAGCTTAGTGGGGTCTTTGGTTGAGTGAGTTAGTAGACACAACTTTAGTACGTGGAATGAGTTGTGGGATTAGTTTTTAATGTGTATTGTTATGTGATAGGTTGGACCCAAGGAGAGGATAGAAACGAGCACCATTGAAGCTAAGACGCTAGGTAAATAGTGTAAGTAGTGTATGCATGTGTTTTGCCCAAGAGGGCCTACACCGTTGAACGTTAGGATTTATGTGGTTTGATTGTGATGTGCGTGCGCATTGTTTGACATGCATCATGTTTTGAAAAGGGAACGAAAATGAATTTGAGCATGGTTTTATGTGCGAATATGAACTATTATGTGGCGTTGAGAATGATGTGTGTGAGGGCAGCTATGGTCTCGTTGCTGCAGAAACCGGGACTGTGGTGACGTGCAAGGAGTTGGTGTGGCGAGTGCGTCCAGCCTCACCCTGGGATTGCTACTGCGGTGTGTGTGTGGTGGTGGGCAACTATGACCCTGTTGCTGGAGGAATAGCGACGGTGGCGACGTGTCTAAGGGTGGTGTGGCGAGTGTGTCCAGGCTCACCCTATAATGGTTGTGGTGTGTAGAGTGACGCGTGTATACGGTTTGAGGGCCTCATTGCTGGAGGAATCGAGACGATGGCGACGTGCCAAAGTGTGAGGTGGCGAGAGAGTCCAGCCTCACCGTAGTGTGGCTGTACCACGCCGCACCAGTTTTGACAACATGAGCTAATGTGTAGAGAGTGCATATGATAGTATTGCATTGTCGATTTTACGTTTCATATTGCACTACTTATTGAGCGTTAGGCTTATGTTGTGTGTTTCGTGATGTAGGTGCAGAGATTCCCGCTGGTGAGTTATGAGAGCCCAGGCAGGATGAGTAGGCAGTTGGAGACGTGCTACCATGTGCTGGCAAGTGGAGTTCGTCAGGCGACCTGACCCGTGGAACGATACTAGATGCTAGTTCTTTTGGGTTGTATTTTTTGTGGTATAAGTCAAGTGTATAGATTTTGAGGATATAGGTTTGTTTGGCACGATTATAGTTGCGATTGGTGTAAGGTTGTGTTTTTGAAACTACTTGAGGAATTTTGTCTTAGAAATACAAGCCTTTACTTTGTGGTTTTAATAGTGAAAGTTTTCGCCGTCCGTTTTCTTTCAAACTGGTGTTATTTTTATACTGCTTGTAATGCCTAAAATTTTCGTTAAATAATTTTTAGATTTTCGGAACAGTAAACGATAGAATTTTTGTCGGAACCGAGAGCGGAGAATTTGTACTATTAGATAAAAGATTATTTCGAGACTAATGGAGAAAAGAAAATTTTGACAATCTAACCGAAAATGGACTGAATAACAGTTTAATTAGAAGAGTAAAGTGTGAGGGCAAAAAAGTAATTAGATTTATTATTATTAAAAAAAAAAATACAAAACAGAATGACTTCATAAAGGAAACCATTCTGCTTCCTTTCCTCACTGAGCGAAGGAATGAGGTAGGGCTGGGCGACGAGCTGGGATTCGTCAACAATCGACAAGAGGAGGAGGGACGCCGATGTACAGGGAACTCCGACAAGCTGGGAAGAGGTGCCGGTTCGGCCCTTTCCATGCTGGGAAACGACGGTAAACCCTTGTTTTGGTTTCTATCAATTGAGTGTGAGTGCTTGGTGGTTATCGAATTTCTGATTGATTGAGCTCGATTTTTGGGGGTGATTAGAAGGTAGAAGTAATGGTGTGCTGGCTGAGGGTGATGAGCTCCGAATTTTGAGAAGTACCGAGAGAATCGGGCTGTAACTTGGAGTTTTCTGAATTTGAAATCTCCAGCGGCAGTTAAATTATGCTTAATAGGTTAGAGTGTGATAGATTGGTGAGTAATTGAGTGAACTTTGTTGAGAAAACGAGAATGAGAATTTTAGGCGTTTTAGTGTGAAACCCGGTTCTGTTTTGGGAGTTTTAATCTAGCTACGATTCATTGTTTTAAATTCTATTTTGCTGTGTTAAACTAGGTTATGAGTGGAGCATTTAATATCTAGAATTGAGTGATTCCAACAACCAACGCAAAAGTTATGCGCGTTGGAAGTTAGGTTGATTTTGGTCGAAAATTGGGTTAGTGAGCCCTTTTAGTTTAACTTTAGTGGAGTGAGTTCGTAGCCATAGCTTTAATACATAGAATGAGTGGTGAGATAAATTTTTAATGTGAATTGATCATGTGATAGGTGAGTCGAGTAGGTGATAGAAACGAGCACGCAAGTAGCTAGGATGCAAGGTAAGTAATGTAGTAGGAGTTTTGTCTTCGGGCCTACACCACAGTTTAGTAGGATGCATTACACGTTCAGTTTATATTATACTTTCATGGTCGTGCATCATTGTTTTAAAGTAGGAGAACGAAACTAAAAATAAATTTTCATGTTTTTACGAAGTGAAATAGTAGTATGTGATAAGACGAATGAAATGAAAAGATATGTAAGAAGATAAGAAAGGTGGGGTTGAGTGGTCTTGTCCCCGGGGGTGGATCGCGAGGTGTATTACTCTTCCTCCGCTTTACGTGCTAGATCAAGGTGACACACCTCGCGCTCGACCTCTGGGTACAAGGCCAACCTCAATCTAGTAAAGTGACATACCTCGTGGTCCACCTCTAGAGACAAGGCCAGCACGTAAAGAAGAAGCCAGTAGTAAGAACATAAAGAAGATGTAAGAAAGAGACGAAAATAAAAGTACAGACAAAACTGTAGAAACTGCATATGTTAGGATATATTTGTTTTCAGTGTTTAAGTTTTATGCATTACTTACCTAGCATTAGGTTAATAGTTGAGTTCCGTGATGTAGGTGACGACGACATAGCCGGTGAATACTCCGAGCATGCTCAAGACTAGGAGGCGGTTGGAGGAGCACGCACGTGGACGATCTGGCCGGCTGTTAGGGCGTTTTGACTGTGGTGGGTTAAGGTACGGGTTTTAGATGTGTAATCGAAATGATTTTAGTTGTTTTAAGTCGATTGAATGTATAGACAAATTTCAAACTTTAGTAGTCGTTTTCTTTACTTAAATTATGATTTTGAGTTGATGGAAAAATGTGCGTTGGGTTATTATTAGCGTTGAGTCGAAATCCGATTGATTTTGTGAAGTTTTTAAGGTTTTTAACCAGAGTTATGGGGAGGAAGTGTCGATCGATAGGCTTAGTGGTCGACCAGACCCTGCAAGTGTCGACCGCGAGGGTCGACCTGCGTGTCGACCTACGATTGTAGGTGACCGATAGTGTAAAAATGATAGCGGTGTCGACCGCAAGGGTCGAGCCATACGGACAGAGAGGATCAAGGAATCGACATGTGAAAGCAAGTGTTGACCACTCTATGAGATAAGCGTAGAAGTGTCGACCACGGGATTCGATCTACGCGGACAGAGATGAACGTAGTGTCGACCGGTGTTCTCAGTGTCGACTGGCAAAAAGACCCGAGAGAAATGTAGTGTTGACCGGTGTTTGGCAGTGTCGATCGATGAAAAGTCCGAGACAACCCAAGTGTCGACCGATGTTTACAAGTGTAGACCGGGTGTGATAGAGATGGTGTCAGAACTTTTACCCAACCGGAAGTGTGGCCGACTAGAACGTCGGGCCCCTATGTGGAGGGGTGGATTGTGAAGGCATGAGGGTCTGTCCCAATTCCCACACTGTTTGGTGAAAAGTAGAGTGAATGGTTAATCAGTAGTAGGCGGGGATGTTATGGGGGTTTGAGTCATTAAGTCAAACCGTTCAAGTAATTGCCTAACAGCGCTGATCGCCGCACGACGTGCTTCGACAACTGTAAGTGTTTAAGTTGAGCTTTAGTAGTAGATTCTTATGAGAATGACTAACCTTGTCCAGGAAATTAGACAAGATGTCTAGACAAGCAGGACGTTCGAGGATACCGAGAGAGACAACTGATTTGAGGAATAAGAATGATTGGATGATGAGTAGACGGCTAACAGAGTTAAGGAACAGACAGTCTCGACAGGTAGGAATACTATGAATAGAGAAGAACATGAAATTTCAGGTCTCAGCCCGATTAACTACCAAAGTGGGGATAAGTCAGGAGTAGAGAGAATCATGGGAATTCGGGTTCGAGTACTTTAGTTGATTACAGTGGAGAGGAAATTGAAAATAGTACTATGTGCCAGATTTACGTTAAGGATGAGCACCACCATAGGGCTCAGTGGCTTGCATGTACGTTCCCATAAGAATAGGGATGGTTATATCCGTCATTTATCAAGAGTTTAACTTGTAGAGGATAGGAGTTGGAAGACTAGAGTGTATAGTTCTAACTACGATATCTAGGATAAAAGATGCATTACTGAGTAAATGTTTCGACCGAATATCAACTTATACATTATTGGAGGTTAAGCCGTTGTGAACCAAAATAGTAATTACGATAATAAAAGTTGATGGGGGAAAACTTAAGATAGAAATGTGAGGTCAAAGTTAAAACCTAAAGTTGTTTCCGTGAACACGATTTAAGGATCTCCTTCACGACTTCCTTTTACAGTCGTAGGGTCGTGAAATAAAGAGTTTATGCGTTGGGAAGTATACCCCAAAACAACAAGGAGGAAATGCGAACATTAGAGTTTATTTCACTATTGAAAATATAATTTATGAGATATAAGTCAGAAATGATTAGTCATATTTTAGTTGGTAAATTTCCTCAAAGTTGATTACTTTATACTAAGGACAATATTGAAAAGGCTCGCCGTAGGATTGTTTAGATCAATCATTAATTGAGTAATGGTGGAAGTTAGTCTTTCTATGGAGACCGGTGTATCTCGAGGGGTATAGACAATTGGTGAAATATTAAGGACCTTACATTCGAGTAATATCGAACCTATAGCCAGTGCAACGACTGTAGGAAATGGAACGAATTAGGATAGTGGAAGGATTTTGTTTCACTTGAGAACGTGAAGGTTAAATATGGAGTTAAGATTGATCCAACTAAAGTTGTGACGTAAGCGCAAAGTTCATATTCAAGGTGGTACATATGGTAACCTTTATTGTGGAACTATAAGGATGAGTAGTAATTGAGAGACTTAGTTCACGAAATTTTGAGAACTTACGCCGTGGAGTTAAGTTGACGGAAGTAAGTATGAAACTAGACTTAAATATATAATTTTAAACAAGAATAGTCTGACGAAAGGAAGTAACCGACCTTGAATAAGGAGTTATGGGAATGTCAAGGATATTTAGGCATTGAGGAACCTCGAGGTGAAACTAGTATTCGAAGGGTTAACGGAATAGTTAGACAACAAAGGGAGAATATGAAACTGGATTTTTAGCAAAGTATTGAGAGTATTAGGGTTGTTGTGAGTAAACAGAAAGCGTAATGCGAGCATGGACGGGACGAGCTGTTAACTTTCAGGTACGAGATATTTATTCTAGTCATTACAGGTGCATAGCAATTTTATTGTGAATAAAAGAATTCATGTACCTGATAACAATTGCCACAGGAAGTATGCTGTTAGAAAGGTTGTGTAGAGTATTGGTTCAGTAGTAAGAAATTTGAGTTAAACCGAAGAGCGATATGTGAGAATAAAGTCGATCAATGTGGAGTTGAGGAAATAGAGGATACTGGAGTATGGCATATGACGTTGTTTGGAAGTTTGAAGGCCATATTTTAGCGGTCATGTGGTTACGTAAGACTCAGAGATGTAGAAAACTATATTAAGTAATAGTTCGAGGTTTGAAAGACAAATGAAAGATTTAGGAAATTATGTATGAAGTTATACTTGGTGACCGACTTAAATAGTAGAAGTGCTAAGTACTTTGTGTTGTTGATTAAGGAGCATGGATGTTGATTAAACCATACGCACATAATTGAGACATCTTGATATGAGATACAGGATAGAATGATCGTAAGTGAAGGAGCATAGGTAATCACAAAGAAATTGAAAGACTGGATTTGGAATTCTGCACTGAAGTGTATATGTTGGGAGTGTAAAAACATATGTGTGACTATGTTGGAAGATTTAGATTAGTTGAAACACGATCGGGAAATCTAAGAATAAGCTGAGAGTTCAAGTGCATAATTTCTATTAATATTGGTTGAAGATAGATAGATTAAATGATATTTGTTTGAGGCTCTCATTGAGGAGAATTCTAAGAAATACGTCAATGAGATAGTGGACTAACGACAAGTATTTTGTAGGGATTTAGTTTATCAATGGAAATTAAGAACTTAGAATTTTTTTAGGATTAAGATATTTAGTCGAAACAAATATTACTCGAGGAAATTTAGAGTAGTACTTTATCAATGGTGTTAAGTATGAGTTGGAAATTAAGAATTTGGATGAAGTTCGTTAAGGAGTTATAGAGAAGGAATGCAGTTAGGAGATCTTGAACGTTGGGGTTATGGTAAGTTGAATAGAATCACTTATTGTGTTAGGCTTGAGGACTTAAGAATTTGAATAGATTTGGAGTAACAATGCAGCATGGTCTACAGCAGGTTCGCAAACAATGAAATTTATGGATGAATTATTGTATGAAAGGGAGAAGAATATTCAGAAATTGTTGAGGTTAAAGTGAATAGTTTCTAACAGTTCAAGTATGAAGCTTTTAAAGATGGTCGGGATAACAGATTTAGAAGTTGAGCAAACTTTAGCCAAGGGAAACTTAGATATAGATTTAGAATAGAAGACTTTGAAGAGGTAGGTCATAGTTGGCTAGGTTAGTGAGCGCAGTATGAAATTAAGTATGGGAGTTAGGTTATGCTCAATACATAGTCAGGGATACGAATGGTTTAAACTAAATGTTACAAATGTGATCGTGAAACCGGAATCGGATACATAGTTTTAGAGGTTATCGACGGGGGGACTATAAGGCTAAGGCATTAGTGGGTGAGCCACTAAAGTTTTAGGATATAGATGGAAACCAGGAAATAATTGGATGGAACAAACTTGAGGATAAGTAAAACGATCACAAGTTGAAGAATGAAGTTGATCATAAGGGCGTTTAAGAACTAAGAGCTTAAGGTAGATTTGACGTTGTTCGAAGAGAGCCTATTATGAGAACATGATTTGGCAGCGTCAATATCAGGAAGTGATCATTACGTAAAATTTGAGGACAAAATTTCGATTAAAGAGGGTAGAATGTAATGCCCAAAATTTTCGTTAAATAATTTTCGGATATTTGAAGCGGCAAACAAATGAATTTTGGTCAGAACCGAGAGCGAAGAATTTGTACTATTAGATAAAAGATTATTTCGAGACTAATGTAGAAGAGAAAATTTTAAAAATCTGACCAGAAACGGACTGAATAGCAGTTTGATTAGAACAGTAAAGTGTGAGGGGGAAAAAGTAATTAGATTTATTATTATTATAAAAAAAATAAAACACAAAATAGAATGGCTTCACGAAGGAAGCCATTCTGCTTCCTTTCCTCAACGAGCAAAGGAGTGAGGGAAATCTGGGAGACGAGCTAGAATTCGTCGACGATCGACAAGAGGAGGAGGGACACTGGCGTACAAGGAACTCCGAAGAGCTAGGAGGAGGTGCCGGTTCTGCCCTTTTCGTGCCGAGAACCGACGGTAAACCCTTGTTTCAGTTTCTATCAATTGAGTGTGAGTGCTTTGTGGTTTTCAAATTTTCGATTGATTGAGCTCGGTTTCTGAGGGTGATTAGTAGGTAGAAGTAACGGTGTGCTGGCTGAGGGTGATGAGCTCTGAATTTTGAGCAGCACCGAGAGGATTGAGCTGTAACTTGGAGTTTTCTGAATTCGAAATATCCAGCGGCAGTTAGATTGTGCTTAATAGGTTAGAGTGCGATAGACTGGTGAGTAATTGAGTGAGTTTTGTTGAGAAAACGAGAATGAGAATTTTAGGCGTTTTAGTGTGAATCCCTATTCTGTTTTAGAAGTTTTAACCTAGTTACGGTTCATTGTTTTAAATTCTGATTTTGTGTGTTATACTAGGTTATGAGTGGAGCGTTTAGTCCTTGGAATCGAGTGATTCCAACAACCAACGCAAAAGTTATGCACGTTGGAAGTTAGGTTGATTTTGGTCGAAAATTTAGTTAATGAGCCATTTTAGTTTAACTTTAGTGGAGTGAGTTAGTAGTCATAGCTTTAATACATAGAATGAGTGGTGAAATGAATTTTTAATGTGAATTGCTCATGTGATAGGTGAGCCGAGGAAGTGATAGAAACGAGCACAACAGTAGCTAGGACGCCAGATAAGTAATGTATTAGGAGTTTTGCCTTTGGGCCTAAATCACAGTTCAGTAGGATGCATTGCACGTTTATTTTATGTTATACTTTCATGGTTGTGCATCATTGTTTTAAAGTAGGAGAACGAAACGAAAAATGAATTTTCAGGTTTTTACGAAGTGAAACAGTAGGATGTGATGAGTCGAATGAAATGAGAAGATACGTAAGAATATAAGAATGGTGGGTTGAGTTGTCTTGTCCCCAAAGGTGCACCGCGAGTTGTGTCACTTTACTAGATTGAGGTTGGTCTTGTCCCTAAAGGTGGATCGTGAGGTGTATAACCTTGATCTAGCACGTAAAAAAGAACCCAGTGGTAAGAAAATAAAGAAGATGTAATAAAAAGACGAAAACGAAAATACAGACGAAACTGTAGAAACTGCATATGTTAGGATGTATTTGTTTTCAGTGTTTAAGTTTTATGCATTACTTACTTAACATTAGACTAATAGTTGAGTTCTATGATGTAGGTGATGACGACATAGGCGATAAGTACTCCGAGCATGCCCAATACTAGGAGGCGGTTGGAGAAGTACGAACGTGAACGATCTAGCCGGCTATTAGGCTGTTTTGACTATGGTGGGTTTAGATACGGGTTTTGGGTGTGTATTCAAAATGATTTTAGTTGTTTTGAGTCGATTGAATGTATAGACAAATTTCAAACTTTAGTAGTCATTTTTTTTATTTAAATTATGATTGTGAGTTGATGGAAAAGTGTGCATTGAGTTATGATTAGCATTGAGTCAAAATTCGATTGATTTTGTGAAGTTTTTAAAGTTTTTAACTAGAGTTCTGGGGAGTAAGTGTCGATCGATAGGCTTAGTGGTTGACTAGACCCTACAAGTGTCGACCGCGAGAGTCGACCTGCATGGGCAGAGCCGAAGTAAGTGTCGACCTACGATTGTAGGTGTCGACTGGTAGTGTAAAATTGGTAGTGGTGTCTACCGCGAATGTCGACTCATGTGGACAGAGAGGATCAAGGTGTCGACCTGTGAAAGCAGGTGTCGACCACTTTCTGAGATAAGTGTAGAGGTGTCGACCACGAATTCAACCTACGTGGATAGAGACGAATGTACTGTCGACCGATGTTCTAAGTGTCGACAGAAGAAAAGACCCGAGAGAAACATAGTGTCAACCGGTGTTTGCCAATGTCAACCTATGAAAAACCTGAGACAACCCAAGTGTCGACTAATGTTTATAGGTGCTGACCGGTTTCTCTGTTTTATGTTTTATAAAAAGAAGTTTTAGTTAAATTAATTTTAATCGAGTTTTTCGCTGTGATGTTGTTCAAATTATTTCAAAAAATGTCGTTTCAAGTCGAGGAACAAAAGTTTTAAATTTTATTCAAATTTTTCGAGTGTAGTGAGTGAGTAGTAGAAGTGTGCGAATCAGGAATCGTGTAGTGTTTCCGGGGCGTGACACTGCTGGTGCAAAGCGTCGACTGAAGTCCATAGGTGTTGATCGGTCAACGTAAAATGGGATGTGAGTGTCAACCACAGGGTCCGATCTGTGCAGGCAGAGAGAAATGAAGTGTCGACCGGTGTTTGTAGGTGTCAACCAGTTAGTCTAAAATTAGTGAAAGTGTTGACTGCGGGGTTCGACTTGTGTGGGGCAGAGAGAAATGAAATATCGACCGCCAAAGGCAAGTGTCGACCGCCTAAGGCAGGTGTCGACCGCCTTTCGTTATGTTAGTAGAAGTGTCGATCTCGAAGTTCGACCGGGGTGGGCAGAGAGTATTAGGTTGTCGACTGGTGTTTATAGGTGTTGACCGGTACCTCTCTTTAGAATGATTTGAAAATTGAAGTGTTATTTAACCAGATTTTTCATTGAGTCTTCTGCTGCGATAAGTTTATACGTTTTCAAAGAACACTGAATTAAATCGAGCAATAAAGTTTTAAATTTTATACAAATTCTGTCAAAGTATGGAGTAAGTGTACAGTTGGCGACCCGAGTCCGAGAACGACTCGAGGGCGCTGTAGGGATGGTGATAGCAAAGTGTGAGCCAGAGACCGCGTGGGTTTTCTAGGCGTTGCAGAATTAATCTGCCTCTCAACTCTGATATAGGATCCTTACGTAGTCTCGTAGGAAGGGATTCGCCCTTCGACGCAGAATGATAATCGACTTGGGAAACTTGATTTGCTTCTCAACTCAGTATAAGGATTGTACGATATATGAATGTGAAAACAGCAATAAGTGTGAGAGACAGCATATGTTAGGATTGCATGACAGTTTTACACTGCATTACGCACTACTTGCTAAGCATTAGACTTACATTTTGTATTTTGTGGTGTAGGTGTTGAGGATACGACTGGTGCGTTCCGAGATCCCAGTCAGGATGAGTAGGGCACTTGGCGGTATACAACCACAACACTGGCCAGGGGACTTGTGTTAGGGTAACCCGACCTGTGGAGCGTGATAGTGTGGTATGACAAGGCTTTTGGGGATTTTTATTTTGGATCTTTGTTTTGTGGATGACGTATAGATTTCTTTTGTGGGCACTAGATGTAGATATTTGATGGAAACGTTTTTATGAAAACTTGATTTTGAAATAGAGTAGAATATAGTAAATTCAATTTATGTATTTGATTTGGATTTTCGAGACTATTTTGTGGACTTGTTGAGTTTGGTTATGGATTAATTTTATTTTGCGAGTCAATATTTTAAAGTGTTATATTGCTAGATTTTCGGGAAACGTTTTGAGGATTGGATTGTGGAGTTTATTGTTGATAATTTTAACCCGCACTTTATTACTTCGGTTTTCAATCGATTCAACAAAAAAAAAAATTCCACTGCATATCTTCAAAACGTTTATTTTAAAAACTAGCTTCTAACTAAAATGGAGAAGGGTTAGGAACAGTATTGTCGACAGCCTGGGAACCAACGTGGTGGCACTCGAGGTCGTGACAATTTGGCTCAAATAAATTATAACTTTATATTATTATGCTTACTGACTCAACCATTCTCTTAATAATCAGTTATTTAGTGAGTCATGAGCCTACCTTAGAGATTGTTGACCATAGGTATCCTATTAGGATAGTGAAAATGGAAAATGTAATAGTCCTGGCCTATGATAGTTTTTGTGAGACTATTAACATCCTTATTCTTACATTTTTAGAGAACGAATTTAGACTTCTATCGCAAAGATGAACACCCATTTGGAGATGATAAACAAAGCAATGCCGAAGTTAGAAAAGTTGAAAAGAAGACTTACTTTCTTTGGCTTTTAAAGATCAATCGACATCTAAGCCAAAAAGCTATTACTGTATGACAAAATTGTTGGATTTATGAAGTTGACACTTGGAGGATTGTGAAAGTGGAAATTAGAGTCAACTTTGAAATCTGTAATTTGTTTGATATGCCCATAAGAGCCTTAACTCAAACCCGGTCCAATCATTGGCCAAATTTTATATCCCACTTGAGTGACCCTTTTGAGGAAATGTCAAGGATAGCCTTCTACCGCCCTCGGCCTATGCCATGGCCTAATTTCACTATAGACGAGTTTGCTAATTTTGTAGGTGCTCCTTTTGAAGAATCAAAGAATTCCACCACCTGAAGTAGAGGAGAACAAGATGACGACCTTCTGGATTTAAGGACAAATCGTCAACCACTTTGGGAGAATGATGTGCCCCAGGCCTCGTCTTGATAACTAATCAATGGAAGTGCATTAATTATTATTGATAAATAAACTAATGCATTTACCTTGTTTTGTAGGAGTTGATTTCCTTGAAGGATTGGAATGAAAACTTAAAGCTTATGGCAAGGATCAACCCAAGGATGCTTAAACCATGAAGACTTGGTTAGAAGCGTCAAGCTCAAGCTCAATGGGAATTTGTCTTCTCGAGCACAACTTATTGTAACCGAATAGTATTTGTGTTGTTGGTTATTTTTGTGTTTTATTTGGCAAACATTGGTCTTATTGTTAATCTTTATTATATGCATGAATGTAGGCATCTAGGCCTGATTGAATGGTGTTAGATGGTGGTTTGGTTTTGTTGGAAAAGAGTCCAACACACTCAGCCACATCTATTTGTGCCCTAAGGAGGAAACCGAGCATACATGGCATCCAACTCATCCAAAGCATGGAGTAAAGGCATGGCAACGTGGACGACTTCATGGAGACACAATTCACATTGGTGCCATGGCAAGGAAACCTCTTAAAAAGAAGATTTGCAAAGAAACAACTAAAGCACAAAAGGGGGGACCACTTTTGCACACTTGGCCAAATTCACCAAAGAGGAGGGGACCACGAATTTTAGAAGAATAAAAGTCTTAACCAATGGATGAACTCTAAGCTAAGGAACCATGGATGAGTGACATGGCTTCCCATCAACCATTGCTGAAGATTGAAAGAAGACATCTTGGCCATCCATGCAAAGGAGGTTGGTTGCATCATGGCCACCCACATTTATGTTTCAACGACTCTAAACCATTTTGAACACCAAGACCAGCAACCCTAGGTTTATGAATCATTGTCATTGGTGTTTGTATTTCGTTTGTGGCTGAATTTGAATGAGCATGCACAATTTTCGCTCAAGGAGGAACTCACTTGGATCAAAGGAGAACCAAGGTAAGCTCGGTTGTGCACAACCGAGGGGTTGCGCCCCCAAAACCACTTTTCACGCTTTGTAGCTTGTAAGAGTTGCTTAGCCATCTTCTTCTCCATTCTTTTAAGAGTGGGAAGCAGCAAGAAGTTGCCACAAACTGCGTCCTTGAATCGAATTTCCTTCTTTGGAAGAAACTTTTGCAAAAAGCTTCAAAACTTTACTTATTGGCCGATTCTTGGAATAGTTTCATAACTTCTTCATCTTAATGAATCTGGACCACGCCGCCAACCATCATACACTTCACTCATTACACTAATCTCACATAAAATTTAGTTACATTTGGAGCACATTCTTTGTTCGTTTTGATCTCTCTTTTTGAGCTTTCTCGGCTAAGGTAATTCCAAGGAGCTAACAATCTTCTTTAGGTTCTTGAGTTTATTTTGCAGGCAAGGTCCATAACACTTCCCATTCAGCTCAATGCCAAGGATGGATGACATGGATGCCACTCAACCATTGGATAAAAATTGAAGCTTGCATCTCAGCCATACACCTCCAACGGCTTAATAAGCTTGAAGACTAAGTTTGAACCATCTTCCTACCATCCTTAGGCCTATAAATCATTGCTACTGGTATTTATATTTTGGTTGGACTAATTTCTAATGAGCATTGCACGGTTTTTCTCAAGGAGAAACCTCTTGGAGCAAATTGGCTACCAAGGTAAGCTCGGTTGACACAACTGAGGGTTGCACCATCAAAACCTCCCTTCTAGCTTGGTAGCCTGTAAAAGTGGACTTTGCCATCTTCTTCTCCATTCTCTTGATAGTGGAAAATAGTAAGAAGTGGCCACAAACCATGTCTTGAATCTAGTTTCCTTCATTGTAAGACACTTTTGCTGAAAGCTTCAAAATATTGTCTATTGGCCGATTCATGGCATAGTTGCACAACTTCTCCTCGTTAACGAATCTGGACCCTGCCTCCCACTATCACACACTTCACTCACTACACTAACCTCACATAAAATTTTGTTACATTTGGAGCACATTTGGTTGTTCATTTGCATCTTTAGTTTTGGGTTTTCTCAGCTTAGCCGATTTTAATGAGCTAACGATCTTGTTTAGGTTCTTGAGTTTATTTTGCAGACAAGGACCATAACAATACTGACCATCAATCCCTCAAGCACATCAAGAGTTAGCACAAGCTCAATAATAGCCACGCAAAGTGGGTGGAATTCTTCAGGAGATTTCCATACACTTCAAAGTACTTAATAGGATTCGACAATGCCGTTGCTAATGTACTATCCAGAAAGAGAATCCTTTTAACACAATGAGGCGTTAGATTCTTTGAATTTGATCGTATAAAGAAAATTTATGAATCTGACAATGATTTTGGGCTGCCATATATTAGGTGCCAAGACAAGATAGAAGGAAGGTATAGTATCGTAGATGACTTTCTATTGAAAGGAGGTAAGTTATGTATACCCAATAGTAGCTTAAGGCAATGTCTTGTCACATAAGCCCATTGTGGAAGGTTATCAAGATATTTTGGGGAAAAGAAAACTCTCAAGTTATTAAAAGAACGATTCTACTGGCCACACATGATGAAAGATGTGCACCACTTCGTCGAACAATGCATTATGTGTAAGAATGCCAAGAGTAAAGTTCTTCCCCAAGGACTATACACCTACCCTTACCAGTCCCTATTCTCCCGTGAGTAGAAATTAGCACGGACGTTGTTTTAGGATTACCACAGACTGCTTGCAGTAAGAACTCTATTATGGTAGTCATGGACCATTTTTTCAAGATGACACATTTTATCGTGTTCAACAAAACCAATTATTCTGCTGTTATAGCCAACCTCTTCTTCAGGGAAATCGTTAGACTCCATGAAGTGCCCAATCAATAGTGTTTGATCGAGACACCAAGTTTTTAAGCACGTTTTGGAAGATCTTGTGGAGAAGACTGGGGACCAAGATTTGTTTCAGTACTTCTTTCCACCCAGAGACGGACGGTCAAACAGAAGTGGTTAACAGGACCTGGGGCACACTTCTTCGCATTGTTGTTGGCAAGAACTTAGCAAATTAGGACACAGTGTTACCTTAAATAGAATTCTGTTACAACAGAAGCCTTCACTCCACCACCAAGGAAACGCCTTTTGCGGTAGGCTATGGATTTAATTCGTCCTCATTACTGGATCTTATTCCGCTCCCTACTAAAGATCTTATAAACCCTTCAGGAGTAAATAAAGCGGAACAGATTAAGAAGCTGCACAAAACAATTCGCAAAGTCATCAAGAAAAATAATGCTAACTATGCCAAACATGCTAACAAAGGTAGAAAGGAAATTATATTTAAAGAAGGAGACTTAATTTGGTTATACCTTCGCCAAGAAAGATTTCCAGCTAAGAAGCCTTTTAAATTGCTTCCTAGAGCAAGTGGACCCTTCAAAGTTCTAGAGCGAATCAATAATAATGCTTACAAATTGAAATTAACAGGCGACTATAGGGTGTCATCCACATTCAACGTCCAAGATCTGTCCCCATACATTGGAGATCTAAATAGTGAGGAGGAGACCGAATCATTGGATTTGAGGTTTGTAACACCTGAGATTTTTCTGGACATTTTACCTTAGGTGTATAGAACTCACAACAGATTTTTGGAGAATTACTAAATAAAAGAAAAGGGATTGAGAAACCTAAAATCTTAAAATCAAGAAAATCGGATAGCTGGGGCAGGAAATTTGAAGGCATACGACAGAAGGGGTAACAGTTTAAATTAAGTGGGAATTGTGGACTAAATGGCAAAGTTTCTTGATTCGCACAACGTCCACCTACCCTACTCAACCTTCATTTCATCTCCTCCCTCGGTTCCTTCCAACAGCTCACGCACTCTCTCTCTCTCTCTCTCTCTCTCTCTCTCTCTCTCTCTCTCTTTCCTCCTGCTCAAATGAACCTTTCCTCAACGCCAAAGCTCTCTCTTCCAAGGATTTAAGGTAATGTGTATTGTTGGTTGCATTTGCTAAAAGATAGGTATTTGAGGGTTTTGATGATAGTTTTGGAGATTTTTGTGGTGGGTTTTATGATTTATGAAATATGAGATTTTGGCTCACGTTTCCTTCTAGTTTGATAATTTAAACA
This sequence comes from Begonia peltatifolia, assembly GCA_022433055.1. NCBI lineage: Eukaryota > Viridiplantae > Streptophyta > Magnoliopsida > Cucurbitales > Begoniaceae > Begonia > Begonia peltatifolia. The sequence continues at coordinate 20,495,610 of CM039519.1, read as the reverse complement.
TGCTCTAAGATGATTCAATGGAGTAGAATTGATAGATAATGGATAGTATCCATGTTGTATCAAAATTTAATACTAGGGTTGAAATATTGGCAAAAACAGAGCAGTTTTGATTCCAATTTTACTTCCATTTACTGAGCTTGGTTATTAATAAATGGATTTTACCATGTTAAAGAGGACTCTTTAGCATTTAATAGCAATTTGAATCAATGAATTTGGTTGAGTATAACAAAAGTTATGCATGCTTGAAGTTGGATAAAAATTTAGGGACAAAAAATAGAACAACTCGGATGTTTATTTATTGCCATTGATTTTTCTTGGTTGTTTGAAAATGAATGATATCATTTTAAACTAGACCTTTTAAGGTGGATTTTTGCTTTTGAATTGTTGGATTTTGTTAAGAATTGTGCGAATTGAGCACGTTTGAAGTTTAGCTGATTTTAGGTGGAATTCTAAGAATTATAGTGTGAATGGATGAATTCTGGTTCGGTTAATGAAGTTTAAGGTAATTGAATTGGTTATGTGTATGTGATGTTGATGATATGTTTGGTTGGTTTATATGTTGCAGGTATGGCTAAATCACAAAGGAAAATTGAGCTAAGTACTCATATATTGGTAAGGACCCGATGTAAGTGGGCGAGTAGGTTCGGCCCTTACGACCCTACATCGTAAAGGTATGTTATGTTTGGGCTATGTTTACGTTACAATTTATGTGCATACTCACGGACCACGCATAATGTTTTATGAAAAACATACAAAATGTTTTATGTACATGTTTTATATAAGAAAAACAAGATTATATAATGTATATAAATGGTTAACAGTAGAACCAGGCTAGTATGGCTGTAACACTCGGAATTTTTCGCTAAAACTAATTTTCAGATTTACGTAGTTGTAATCGGCAAAGTTTTGGTCAGAATTGTGAGTGGAGAATTTCTACTCTTAAGTATAAGGTTATTTTGGGACTAACGGTGAAGGAGAAGTTTTAAGATTTCAACCGAACACAAATCGAATAGCCGATTTTTTTAAATGATTGGAGGTTGCAGGTTGTTTAGTAATTAGGTTATTATTATTATTATTAAAAAAATATATATCAAAACACCTTTCGGTGTTTTCTCCCCAGCACCAAACCATCCCCCTCCCCCCCCTTCTTCAGCCGTAGAAATTCTCCCCTCCCCGCGTGAAGCCCTCGACAATTTCTCCTTCCAGCAGCCGACGATTCTCCTCTGTTCCTCCTTCGGTTCTTCAAATCTAAGGTAAGTTCCTAATCGATAGTTAGTCATCTAGTTGTTTCAAGGGGTATATTGGACTTTACGGAAAAACCTAAGTTGGAGGAATGTGATTTCATAATTATAGTTGATTTTTATTCGTATATTGGTGCTTAAACTGGAAGCATGGGTAGATTATAGGTTTGTCTGGAGAAAATTGAGCGTTTGGATAGCTAAGTACTCGAATTGTGAAACGGTTTTTGCTCGGCCACATCCAGCCAAGCTGTAGGTGTTGAATTACAAAATGGATGAGACCGTTGGGAACTAGACGTCCTGTGGAGCCTGTACCACTTTGTATCGTCCAATTTGGACGAGTATTGGAGAAGTTATGAATTTCTGAAATTGGTCGGAAATTGAGTTGGATTTCGGTTTTAGTAGTGAGTTTTGGTTTTGTATGAGTTATGACTTTCAAACTAGGAATTTATGAGTTAAACGAAGTAGAATTGATAAATGTGTGATTGTATAGGTATTCCAGTTAGCAAGTGAACTACGAGTTTCGGCATACGAATTTCTAAGCACGCCAGGTAAGTAATGTAGTAGAAGTTTTGCCTTCGGGCCTATATCACAGTTCAGTAGGATGCATTGCACGTTTACTTTATGTTATGCTTTCATGGTTGGCATCATTGTTTTAAATTACGAGAACGAGACGAAAATGAATTCTCATGTTTTTACGAGGGCTAAGTGGTCTTGTCCCCAGAGGTGGACCGCGAGGTGTATCACTCTTCCTCCACTTTATGTGGTGACCTTGTCCCCAGAGGTGGACCACGAGGTGTGTCATTTTACTAGATTGAGTTTGGCCTTGTCTCCAGAGGTAGACCGCGAGGTGTGTCACCTTAATCTAGCACGTAAAGAAGAACCCAGTAGTAAGAAGATAAAGAAGATATAAGAAAGAGATAAAAACAAAAATAGAGACAAAACTGTAGAAACTGCATATGTTAAGATATATTTGTTTTCAGTGTTTAAATTTTATGCATTACTTACTTAGCATTAGGCTAATAGTTGACTTCTGTGATGTAGGTGACAACGACATAGCTAGTGAGTACTCAGAGACGGCCCAAGATTAGAAGGCGATTGGAGGAGTACGCACGTGAACGATCTGGCTAGATGTTAGGGCGTTTTGACTATGGTGGGTATAGGTACGAGTTTTGGGTGTGTAATCAAAATAATTATAGTTGTTTTAAGTCGATTGAATGTATAGACGGATTTCAAACTTTAGTAGTCCTTTTCTTCACTTAAATTATGATTTTTAGTTGAAGGAAAAATATACGTTGGGTTATTATTAGCTTTGAGTCGAAGTCCGATCGACTTTGTGAAGTTTTTAAGGTTTTTAAACAGTGTTTTGGGAAGAAAGTGTTGATCGATAGGATTAATGGACTACCAGACCCTGCAAGTGTGTACCGCGAGGGTCGACCTGCGCTGGCAGAGTCGAAGTAAGTGTCGAACTATGGTTGTAGGTGTCGACCGGTAGTGTAAAAATGGCATCGGTGTTAATTGCGAGGGTTGACCTGTGCGGACAGAGTGGATCAAGGTGTCGACCTGTGAAAGCAGGTGTTGAGCGCTCTCTAAGATTAGCGTAGAAGTGTCGACCGACAAAAAGACCCAAGACGAACGTAGTGTCGACCGGTGTTCTCAGTTGCGACCGACGAAAAGACCCGAGAGAAACATAGTGTTGACCGGAGTTTGCCACCGTCAACCGATGAAACACCCGAGACAACCCAAGTGTCGATTGATGTTTACAGGTGTCGATCGATTTCTCTTTTTTATGTTTTTATAAAATGAAGTTTCGTTTAAACTGATTTTAATCGAGTTTTCCGCTGCGATGCCATTTCAAATATTTTTAAAAATGTCATTTTAAGTCGAGGAACAAAAGTTTTAAATTTTATTCGAATTTTTTTTCGAGTATAGGGAGTGAGTAGTAAAGTGTGCGAACCGGGAACCGTTTAGGGTCTCCGGGGCGTGACAATGGTTGTGTGTTTTATCCTTCTCTGGGATTATGTAAAACCGGCCATCTCTGTTATTTGTCCTTCTCTGAGACAATGTAAAACTTGTCCTCACCCAAGGGCTGCTGTATATGTGCCTACTCCCCTAAAGGATGAGTCCCATTTAACCCCTGTGCAGTGATAAGTAAAGTAAAGAATATAGAAGTTTTTATGATCATCCATCCACGAGCATTTATTTCATTACACCGGCTGACTAAGCATTAGGCTTATAGTTTGAAACTTGTGTTGTAGGTGAAGACATTACAGGTGAGGACTACATGCCTCGAGATGATGATTAGGTTCGGTTGGAGGGACGAGCTCTTGGGGTTTGTGGCAATCAGGCAATATTTTGACCTGTGGGTGAAGTTTCTAACTTTAATATAAAAATTAAACTCAGTAGTTGGATTTTCTTTATGTTTTGACGAATACTTACATCTGGTTTCAGGCCTTGTACAAATTGGTGTACGTTGTTCTTTTTCAGGCTAACCAGGTGACTAGCAAACCGAGAGAGCGCCTCAAACTGTCTCACATATTCAGCCACGATACCCATCTGTCTCAACTGGGCAAATTCTACCATCTTCTGGGTCCTAACTTAGTGGCTGAAATATTTGTCGAAGAACATTGTCTTAAATTCCTCCCAAGTCATGGCCTTCACATCGATGGTCGCCTTCTCCGAATCCCACCAAAATCGGGCATCCTTGGCCTAGTGGAATGCCACACTTGATACCCTGTCCTGACCATCCACCTTGGCATAGTCCATCATGTCTTCCATATTTTGAATCCACTCCTCAGCACTGAGTGGGTCCAAAGATGATCCGTCAAACATCGAAGGTCTGAGCCTTGCAACCTATCACCCCCACGATCCGTCGAAGTTTAGGCACTAGATTGGTCTTGGTCCTCTCTACTCATAAATGACTTCAGCTGTTGAGACTGACGGTTGACCAACTCGTTAAGCTGTCTAACGACATCATCCATATCGCCTATAGTTCTACGCGTCTCTCTGACCATGACGTTAATCCTGTACGCCACAACATCTAGTAAGTTTAAAACGAAACTACCAGGATTCTAAGAAATATTTATAGTTGGTGGAGCACTCCCATGCAGCGGCGGGTGGTATTAGGAGATCCATCGAACGACGTCGACCCCGTGGCTCTAACACTCATACCATACCCTCTTCCCTCCTATTAACCGTCCATTCTACCTTTCCCCCAAGCAGTGTGAGAATTGTGACAGACCCTTTTGCCTTCACAATCTCAGCCCTCCTCCGAGGGGCCCGACATAATCGTCGGCTACACTTTCGGTTGCGTAAAAGCTCTGATACCATAACTGTAACACTCCAGAAACTCACACGGTCTCCGGGTCACACTTCGCTATCACCACCCCTGCAGCGCCCCTGAGTCGTCCTGGGAACCGGGTCGCCAACCGTACACTTACCCCTCACCTCGATAGAATTCGTATAAAATTTAAAAATTTTGTTTGTCGACTTAAATCAGCACTCTTTGAAAACGTTTAAACTTGTCGTTTCTGAAGACTCAATCAAAAATCAGGTTAAATGACACTTCACTTTTCAAAACATTCTAAAAAGAGGTACCGGTCGACACCTGTAAACATCGATTGACACTTTAATATTCTCTGCCCGCCCCGGTCGAACTTTGCGGTCGACACTTCTACGCATATAACGAAGAGCGGTTGAAACCTACCTTCGGCAATCGGCACTTCAATTTTCTCTACCCGCACAGGTCAAACCCAGCGGTCGACACTCTTACTGATTCTACACTAAACGGTCGACACCTACAGACATCGGTAGACACTTCATTTCTCTCTGCCCGCACAGGTCGAACCCTGCTGTCGACAATCGCATCACATTTTACACTGACCGGTCGACACCTATGGACTTTGGTCGACACCTTGCACCAGCAGTCTAAATATAACACCAATTCGGAAGAAAACGGACAGCAAAAACTTCCACGACTAAAACCACAAAGTAAAGACCTGTATTTCTAAGACAAAATTCCTCCAAGAAGTTTCAAAAACACAATTGTACACCAATCCTGACTATTATCGTGCCAAACAAACCTATATCCTCAAATTCTATACATTTGACATATACCTAGCAAAATACAACCCAAAGGGAACTATCATCTAGCCTCGCTTCATGGGTCGGGCCGCCGTGACGAACTTCACCTGCCAGCACACGGTAGAACGCCGCCAACCACATACGCATCCTACCTAGACTCTCGTAACTCACCCGCAAGAATCTCTTCACCTACACCACGGAACATACAACATAAACTTAACGCTCAGTAAGTAGTGGAATATGAAACGTAAAATCGATAATGATATCCTATCACATCAAGTCTGTACACTCAAGTTCATGTTGTCACAACGGGTGCCGCGTTGTATAGCCGCACCTTGGTGAGACTGAACTCTCTCGCCACCTCACACACTGGCACGTCGCCATGGTCCTAGTTTCTCCAGCAACGAGGCTCTCAAACCGTACACATGCGTCACTCCACATACCGCAATCATTCTAGGGTGAGACTGGACGCACTCGCCACACCACCCCTTGGCACGTCGCAACCGTCCCGGTTTCTCCAACAACGGGGCCATAGTTGCCCACCACCACACATACACCACAGCAGCCATCCCAGGATGAGGCTGGACGCACTAGCTATACTACCCCCTGGCACGTCGTCACCGTCCCGGTTCCTTCAGCAATGAGGTCAAAGCTACCCACACACACGTCATTCTCACCGCCACACATCACGCCTCACACTCGCACATGAAACCATGCTCAAATTCATCGTCGTTACACTTTTCAAAACATGATGAAAGACTGAACAAAAACATGCAAAACACACAATACCTCCATACCGTCCCATGGTATAGGCTCATAAGAGCAATGCACATGAAAATACTACTTACACTACTTACTTGACGTCCTAGCTTTCTGTGGTGCTCGTTTCACCAAAAGTCTGCTCAACCTACAACAGAAACCATTTTCCGTCAAAACTCATCCTCATAATCTACTTACTCAAAACCACTACCATTAACTTCACGTACTACAAACAAACAAAAATAGCTCACTAAACCGAATTTCGGCCAAAAATCCACCTAACTTCCAACGTACATAACTTTTACGTCAGTTGTCAGAATCACTTGATTGCAGCAGCTAAACGCTCCACTCATAACCTAGTTGAACACACCAAAAGAGAATATAAAATGATTAACCAAAGATAGGTTGAAAATCTGAAAACAGAATAGGCCTTAGGGTTTAAAATCCTCCCTCCTCTGCCTTTCTGCAAAACTCAGTATATTCCTCATCAATCTATCACATTTATCATCAACAATCGATAATAACTCCAATGAACACTCCAACCCTAAAACCCTAATTCCCTATCTATCAAATTTCTCATCATACTCTTCCGCTAACCAAAATTAAACGATAAACCACTAAAAATCTACCTTACCATTGAAATAGAGTAGAAAACTGATATTGGCGTTGGTTGAATGTCATTAGAAGGAGAAATCATTGCGGGAGGGCTTCCCTTCCTTTCTCTTTCTCTCGGTGAACGAATGAAGAAGGGGAAGATTTTTTCTTCCCCTTTCATTCATTTAAAATAATTATATTAATTAAATAATTAATTCAAATTACTTTTTGACATCACGCTTTAACCGTTTAGTTAAACTATCATTCGGGTCACGTTCGACCAGAATTCTACAAACTTTTCTTGTCACATTACCTCAAATTAATCCCCCACTTAACCTTACAAATTTTTCGCTCTCCATTCTGACTCGAACCACGCCGCTTATTGTGTGCTCTGCTAGGTCTGAGTGCACGTACTTTGTGCTGTTTTGAAGCCAATTGGTGTTTTTAGGCCTTTTGTGTCTTTTCTTGCTCCTTAAACTTGTCATGTGACCTCCTAGGCCTTGTATTTGGGCACCTTAGATCACATTATATCTCTTTTAGGTTGAATGTTGAGTGTCTCCTTGTAACCAATAATAACTCACCTTTGATGGATTCCTCCACATCCACATTTTTTCAATATTTCAATAGGGGCATTTCATCATCACTTAATCTAACACTTGCTATATCACACCATTATCCAATATAATCATTACTCTTTTATTTGGACAATTAGAAGCAATATGACAAAATCTTTGACATCTAAAATATTTAATTTCACGAGTCTTACTTTGGTGTTGAAGTTTAAATTTTTTTCTTGCATAGGGGTAGTATTTGTTGTTATAGGCTTTCCTTTCAACTCTTCTTTTGGTTTTGAAGTTAATTTCTCATCCCTCCATTTTGATTTCCAAGAAGAATTTGTGTCGATCAAATCATAGAGTTTATCTTGCATTTCAATCGTCTTTCAATTTTAACGTACTTGTGCAACAATTTGTCTAGATCCACATAATGTTGCAACTCCGCAATATTCGCAATTTCACTATTCAAACCTCCAATCAATCGTGTCATCATGGCTTCCATATCCTCCTCCTTATTGGCTTTAATAAAGGCTACTTCCATATCTTGGTAGTATTCTTCCACACTTTTAAATTCTTTAGTCAATCTTTGTAGTTTCCTACACCAATTTCAATAATAATGGTTAGGAATAAATCATTTGCGCATAATTATCTTCATGTCTACCGATGTAAGAATGGGTTGCTCACCATATCGCTTTCCGGTTCTTACTAGTTAATCCCTTTATATGTTTGCATAATCGGTAAACTCCATCGTGATTAACTTGATCTTTTTCTCATTGGAGTAATTATAAAATTTAAAAATATGATCAACTTTTCTTTCTCATTCTATGTATAGTTCAGGATCACTCATAGAATGGTGGAATTACTGTTTTAATGTTGCTTCCTGACGTGCCTTGAGGCCGGTGTGGAAAACACCTACAATAAAGCACATCCAAAAGCACATATGCTCCTCGGATTTACACCAACAATTTGGTCGAATGAGACTCCAAATGCAAACGAAATAACTTATCCAATTTTAATCCAATGAAACTGAAAATTTAACACAATCCTTCCAATAATATATTTAAAATTCTCTTAAAATCTCAGCTCCAAAATCGTTATGGCTAAAAGGTTATGAAACAAACAAAACATAAATTTTGCTTCTCGGGTAAGTAATTTCTAGGCAAAATATTATCCAATATGTAAAATGCATAACTTTTAATGGGCTAAACCAGATACAATAACAATTTAAGACAGCCTCCCTTAATAAGTGGATGATGGTTCCTAAAAATTCATAAAGAAATTCCCAGAGGTGAACAAGTTATGGTCGGTGGAGTCGTTGCTGGTTCGAAGACTACACGAGGATCACCCTCGGTTTATGAGACCTCCAAAATGTAATGAAACTCCAGCAAATGAATAAAAGGTGTTCAACCTTTTTTTGCTTTCTAGTCCTTAAAAGGAGTGGAGAGAAAGGTGTCAATGAGAGTCCCTAAGTAACTTTTTAAAACCAATGAAGACAACTTCCTTGCTCGGATATGACTCACCGAGAGGCATTGTTTTGATGCTCCAAGAGCCAAAATTTTACAGCAGTAAAACTCAGGTTTTCATTCAACAAAAGCTAGGGTTACAACTTGAATTACTCATCCCCTCCAAATGATAGCTAGGGTTCAGCAACAAAGATGATGAAGAAGTTTCTAAAAGAGGGCCCTCATTGGGACAATCATCTACCACCTCATGGCCTAGCTCACTTTTCTCTCTCCCATGATCAAGTACTCCATTCTACCCTCCAAATGTATCTCATTTTCCCTCCAAATGAGCAATGGGGTTCAGCCTAGAAGAGGACGAAGAATTATAAAAGGAGCAGTGGGGTACCATTTCTTTTCTCTCTCCCATGATCTAGTGCCCCATTTTACGCTCACAATAACTCTCACTTTCTCTCCAAAGTATTTAACTATCTCTCCATCTCTCTAAGAGTTTTTTACCATGCACGCAACTAGAATTAAGCTAAAGTATTTTGTAAAGAAAATAAAGTAGGGTCGGTTACATAATTTCGCTTTAGGATAACAAACTCTTTCTTCAACTTGATGTTGCCAAGGATGGTCTTATGGTTGGTCATTAACATGCTCCTCCATGCCTAGAGTGTCAACCCTAGTCCTCAATTGCTTAGGGATAAGAGTCACAAATTTTGAGTCTAGCTCAAGGTTGCCGGGGGTTGTTTTCTTCTTTGAGCTTGTTGTGGCCGAGCGGTGCTTCTCCTTCTTGATTGGCTTGAGCATATGAATGCTTCCATGTTGACAAGTTGATTGGCTCCTCCATGCCCTTAATTCTTGACTTTAGCTCCCTTTGGCCTCCAACATCATCTAGGTTTGCTACAATTTCTCTTCCTCTTATGTAATTATCATTCTCGAATGATACCTCATGTTCATATGTCATTGGTGCTTTACCTTTTTGTGCATGACTTCTCGTTGGAGACTCCATTCTATCCAACTGCACGTTTAGTGCTTTAAATTGATCTTCTTAGTCTTCACGAACATATTTGGATCAAAATTAGTGTTCTTCTTTGCTACTCATGGTATGGTCCAAAATGATGGCCCAAACTTTATCTAATCAATGTACTAACAAGCTTAATCTTTTTGTAGGTGAAACCACATTTGAAGACTTGTGATGGAAGAGAAATGCACAAGACATGGAGCTACCTTACATGTGATGACTTGGAGGACAAGTGAAGGAAGCTCACCGAGATCATGAAGAGGGAGTTTGTCTTTTCTAAAATCATCTTTGTAACCAAACAATTTACTTTCCTTGTTTGGCCAAACACTTAGCCATATTTTGTATTTTGTTGGCAAAATTTAGTCTTATTGTAATTTCAATTAACACATGCATGATTAGGCATTATGATTAAATGAATATTAGGATAGATGGTGGCTTGGAATCGGTTGAACTAAAGTTGAAGATGCATGCATGAAATGCATGGAATTGCCGTGCGCGCCAAAGCAGAAGGGGGCACAAAAATAGCGGGGACCATTTGTAATGCCCCAACAACAATGACCTGAAAACCCCTCAGTTTTCCAATTCGCTATGACAGCACACCAAACAACCCGTCTGTCTCTCTTACCCAATTTGTATCAAAATATATTTTTTGTGTTTTAAAATGTTTTATAATGACTTACGCAACGGAAATGACACCTGCGCGGAGGACTCATCAAAAGAAAACACATTTATTTTTGTTTCGTTAAGTTTTAAAATAGATAACTAGAAAACCGGTTGACCCCAGTAAACACTGATCGACACCTGACCCGTTCTGCACCCAAGGGTCGACACCTATATACATAGGTCAGTACCTCTGTCCCCTGTGTTTGCACAGTTGACACTTGCTTGTAGCAGTCAACACTCAAATACTCTCTGTCTGTCTCGATCGAACCTCGCGGTTGATACTTCTACGTTCATGTCACAGAGCGGTCGACACCTGCCTTCATAGGTCGACACCTTAATCCTCTCTGCCCGCACCTGTCAAACCTCGTTGTCGACACTTCTACGTTCATCACATAGAGGGTTCAATACCTGTCTTCACAGGTCGACACCTTAATCCTCTCTGCCCCGCACTGGTCGAAACTCGTGGTCGACACTCTCACCATTTTTACACTAACCGGTCGACACCTACTTTTGCCGTAGGTCGACCCTCGGGGTCGACATTTGCCTAACTCGATCAACACCTAAGCATACCGGTAGACACCTTGCACCAGCAGCCTAAGGAAAAACCTCAGCTCAAAAGAAAACGAACGACGAAAACACACCCACCATTTAAAACCACAAAGTAAAAACCTGAATTTTCAATCAAAATCTCCCAAGTAGTTTCAAAATACACTCATACATCATCCCGCCTATTAACATTCAAAACCCACCTATACATCAAAATCTATACACAAATCCTATACATTTAACACGGACTTCACAATAAACCTTCAAAACTCACCATACCCCAAAACACTCTCCACGGGTCGGGTCACCCTAACAAACTCTACCTACCGGCACATGGTAGCATGCCGCAAACTATCTACTTGCTCTGGCTGGGCTATCTGAACTCAGCAGTAGAAATTTCTATGCCTAAACTTCAGAACATGAAACATAAGCCTAGTACTCGGTAAGTAGTACGAAAATGAACCATGAAAACCACCAATGCAATCCTAACACATGCAGTCTCTATTTTCTCACTCATGTTGTCACACCATAACACGTATCGAACGATCCTCAAACTGAGTTGGGAAGCGAATCAAGTTTTCCAAGTACATTCTCATACTGCGTCGAAGGGCGAATCACATCCTTCGAGGCTGCGTCGTGCAACCTGTAACACCAAGAATTCTTAAATTATAAATTTAAAATTCCGTATCGGGAATTTTAGAAACAAGGCTCGGGAAGAAAATTAATGGATTGAACCAACTAAGGAGTAACTAGGTAGTTGGAATGAAAAGAACGACAAATGTGGACATTGAAAGGAGGTGGAAATTAAATTAAATTGAAGGATCTCCAACATGCCACACTTCACTTACAACCAAACACTCCAACATTCTCTCTCTCTCTCTCTCTCTCTCTCTCTCTCTCTCTCTCTTTTTTCTTCCTCCCTCCACGTGAAAACATCCACCCTTCAGCTTTTACCTTTCATTTGTACTTCTTCTTTTCCACTCTTTCACGTTTTCACTTTCTCTCTCTTTTCTCTCTTCACCAGCCACGATCCTCCTTCATTTTTCTCTTCCCCACACTGTTTCTCTCTTGCTCCTTCCTCTTCTTGAAGATCTTGAGGTAAGGTTAAGGTTAATTATGGATGGGTTCTAGATTAAGGTTGGATTTAAGGTGATTTTCATAAGGGTTTTATGTGTTTTGCTTAGGGTTTCTAGAATTTTCTCTTCCTCTCTCTCAAGTGGCCAAGTTTCACCATTCTTTGGAAATTTGAAGGTAAGGCAACGATCTCCTTTAGTGAATAGTTGATTCTATGGCTTAGATGTATAGAGATTGGTTGAGAAAGTTGCAGATTGTTTGGTGTGAAAGAAAAGTTCACGAAAATTGAAGGAATGTGGCTCAAGGGTTGCTATGAATGTCAAGTATTGATGTTAGGATGAGAATTGAGAAACATGTGTTAGGTTATCGAAATTCCATTAGGCGTTTAGTTAATACGATTCAACTGTAGAAATGTTTAAACTGAAGGTTTAATGGTTATTTTGATAGTCGTTATTTTAGATTCGATAGCTCGACAGGAAAGTGAATCGAAAATGATAAGGACCCAGGGTAAGTGGGTATTAGATTTCCGGCCCTTAAAGCCCTACATTATAATGATATTAGGATGCTAGAATTATGATGATGTTTTGATGATTATGATCAATGGTTTGAAGTTTGAGCATATTGGGTAGTGATAGGACGTTAGGAAGTTGTTAGGCGATATGTTTATTCAAACTTCATGGAGAATTTATGTTTGTATTATATGTGATCTCGCTCATGCATCATGTTTTTCCTAAAGTGGCATATTGAATGTTTTACATGCACCTTTTAAGTAAAAAAGGACGGGAATATATAATGTATGTAAACAGTTAAGTGCGGGTAGTGGCTGAGTATGGTACAAGGCATGTAAATGGCAACTCATGGCAAGTGAATGACACCCAATGTTAAGTAAATGACAACTTATGGCAAGTTATGTGGTCTACAGGGTAGACGGGGTGATGCTTGTGCTTACTCCCACGAAGACGCCCCCTTTTCCCATGTTATGTAATGTTAAAAAAATGAAAACGAACATGTTTTACGATATCATGCATTCGTGTATATGCATTCATGTAAATGTGTATGTTAGTTCATCACTTACTAAGTATTAAGCTTATAGTTTAAATTTTATGATGTTGGTGACGATATTGAAGGTGAGGAGTGTCCTCTGAGCACTAGGTTATGTTTTGTTTGTAAAAGTTAGGTAGAAAATGATTTTGTTTTGAAAATACCAAAATGCTTGGGATACATATATTTTGAACCGTATTTTTATACATGGGTTTTCCATCAGTCCATGATAAGTTTTCGCTATGAGTCTTTTCTTGGAATTTACAAGTTTTGATGGGAGTCAATTTTTGAGTAAAAATGGAGTGTATATAAAAATGATTTCCATTGGAAATATAGGCTAAGGAACAGGAATTTTGATGAGAAAC
>CM039519.1:20456020-20482217 GCA_022433055.1 Begonia peltatifolia | reverse complement strand
AAAAAAAAAAATTGAAGAATGCCCGAGAGGGGGTACCGTGCAATTCGGGTTTCTGAATTCGAATTCCCTCTTTTCCTCCTTTTTTTAATTTAAAACCTAAAAACATTTCATCACATCCACATACAACCTTCAAACCGTCAAAACAATATAACATCATTTTTAAATGACCCATTTTATCTGATCAAAATACTCGTAAATATCAAAACTTACTTTAGAAATGTAAAACCTTGCCATTGAAATATTTGCTAATGAGAAACTTCTAAATACCAAACAGTTCCAGTATTTTCCAAAAATATAGACTCTTCTATATATAAACTTTATATCAAAACAGTTACACCCCAAAAATGCACATAAATTCACCCATAGGTCAAAATAGCCTGACAGTTACAAACACCCCGCCACGAGCTCGCCCTCCAACTGCTCTTACACATCGACTTGAGGCTCGAAGTCCTCACCTGTAACATCTTCACCGGTAACGCGAGGTTCAAACTATAAGTCTAATACTTAGTAAGTGGGTGCAATGAAATAAATGCTTGTGCATGCATGATCATAAAAACTCGTACATTCTTTACTTTACTTATCACTTGACATGGGTTAAAGAGGGGACTCGAGAAGAGGAGTAGGAACATGTATAGGGGTCCATGGGCGAGGACAAGTTTTACATCGTCCCAGAGAAGGAAAAGTAACAGGGGTGCCCGATTTTACATAATCCTAGAAAAGGATAAAACGCATAGCCATACTAGCCCTGTCTCGCAGTTAACCATTTACATATATTACATATTATTGTCTTTCTTACATAAAACATGAACATAAAACATTTTGCATGTTTTTCTTAAAACATGATGAGTGATCCATGAGTATTCACATATGTCGTAACGTAAATGTAGCTCAAACATAACATACTATCAAAACAGAACGAAACATAACTTTGGACATTGGGCTAAACTCAGACACTTGACATTTTATATGACTTAACTACCTGTGACCCATACCCTATCACAATATACAACTTATAAACAAGATTTATATCTCCTAGTACCCTTGCGATGTAGAGTCGTAGGGGTGAACCTACTCGCCCACTTACCTCATGTCTTGGTGATCTTTAATCACCTTTCCATTGCAAGGTTGAACCTAGAACACCAAAATCTAGCATTAAACTCATTCCGAACATAAACCTTATCTTATAATTTATTTGGTTTTCAACAGACGATCGACTAGTTTCACTAACTCTCCTAAGGCTACTTAAAATTTTCGGCATAACCTCTCCGTAGTATGTATTATCCCCAAATTGCCACAACAAAACAATACTCAACAATTAATCAATATTTATCCAAGAATTCATCTATTCTCATTTCAAATTCATCAAGCCATAAAACGTTAACTTCATACATTTATTTTCGAGCCATCAAACCTCTAATTCCCACCACTAACCCAATTTTTGCTCTTTGCACTACAACCATCAAATATCTAAAGGGAAGTGATTTTTACCTTAAGTTCTTAAAGAGAGGATGAGGATTTTTGTCAATCTTCAATAGGGAAGGAAAAAAATCAAAACCCTAACAAATCCATGAGGGAATCATCCATCAAAATCCACATTTCTAACCCATGAATTAAAATCCATCAATAAACACTTAAACCATACCTTTTTATCTTCAATAATCTAAGAAGGAGGAAGGAGGTTTGCTAGCGTGAAGGAAGAAAGAAGAAAATGGAAGGAGGGAGAAACTTGCACGCTGGAGAAGGGAGAAAAGAAAATAGAGAAGAGGAGAGTATAGTACTTTGGTGGAGTCGAACCAAGAGAAGAGGAGGGAAAAGAGGATGAGTGGGGTAGATGGGAAGTTGGGTTGTTTGGGGCAACAAGGATAAGGATAGCTTTTCCAACAAGCTTTGCAACTATGTCCTCCATTTCCACTCAATTCAAATCGTTACCTCTTTAGTTGTATGCCTTTAGTTTCCCGCTTCGGCTATCCTATTTTCTTAGTTTTTAAATTTTCGGTTTTCAACTACCTTTCTTTTTATTGGTAGACCTCTAAAAATCTATCTGGAATTATATGCTCTTAGGTCGGAAGGTTCAGGAAAAATCTCGGGTGTCACACACAAAACAAAATCTAAAACCAAAAAACAACCTAAATGTCATAAACAGAAAACTAACACAAGTCTACTCCAAATATTCTGAAAATTTAACACGAGTTAGCTAACAAGATGGTTAACATGCTATCAAAATTTTAAATCCAAATTAAAGTGAGCAGAAAATTATGCAAGTTCAAACAGAACACAAACACAATAAAATTCTGAATTTACCAAACAAGAATTTTACCTAAACAATCTAACTATTTCTAAACATGTTTCTAAAACAAAAACAAACCACCAATGAACACAGAGTAGAGAGAACACAAAACACATAGGAGCAACCTAATATGACTAAATAGAACAGCATTAATACAATCGATTATATGACAGATTGAGCATTCCATTTAGTCTTTGTGTTCTCACTTGTTCAATCTGTGAAATGCTAGTAAATGATGCTATTATTTGCTGCAACGATGATTAATCACTAGATAAAAAAACAGCAACACAAACAGAATGATTTATGGCAGCAAAAAACAGCAAACAAAACAGGTCCTCGGTTAACATATTTTTAAGATGATTAGAAAGTAATTTTTTTTTAGTCTCCTTAGCAAGTAAGATAACATATTTTTAAGGTGTTAAACTACTATGCACACGTCCAAACAAGTTGATATATTGCTGTGAAGATGATGGATCAACCGGAAAACAGTGTTTCAATATAACAAGCAGAAAATATGCAACATGCTTTAGTTATGACAACAACAATTTAATGGCAACAATATGGCATGACTCTTGGCTAATAACTTAAATAAGATGTTACTATCAAGCATAATTATAACAAAGATGAAACAGTCAAGATAATATTCAGATGATGCTACCATACATTAAAAACAGTTTGATGAAATAAATAAAACAGCAACCTAGAAAACAGTTTTGAACAATGCAGATTTATGTATTAGTCAAACAAAGGAATTTAAGTCCAATGCCATATATGTATTTCACGTTCTGTAGACGTGCAATTGATGGATAGAAAACAACCTAAACAAAGAGACACAAGACAGAACCAAAAAAACAGAATCTAAACACAATGAAAAAATATCAAAGACAAATATCAACTAAACACTAAATCAAAAAATATAACAACAAAATATGATAGAAAACCAAACTAATTATGTTGCTAACTTAAACAGATTTTTAGCTCATAATTTCGTGACATGATCTTGTTAGTTTTCAACATAGAAAATCGAAAACAATACAAAACAAAAACCAGAATTTGAAGATTTTTGAAAAAAAAACAAAAACTACACAACAGAAATAAGAACAAAATAGCAAGAACTACAAAACAGAGAACAGACAAACATGTTGAAAATGAAACACCAAACAGACACAATACATGTTTCACAGTTGGACAAAACAAAAAACTGAAACCAGTACCTAGTGAGAAAATTCCTAAGCTAAACATCCTAGAGAACTACACGGAAAGAACCAACAAATCTTGCATGCTCATAACAGAACAAACTGATAATTATCCATGCTAACATTATCGGTTAAGCTCTCATAGCAGTAAACAGAACGGAAAACAGAGCAGATAATCACAAACATGCTGATGACACTAAATAGCAAAACAGAAGATAAACAACAAACAAATGCTCTCGGTAAACAAGCCCGAAGAGTCTCCCAACAGAGCAGTAAACACAAAAATAGAAATGAAAAAATGAGGGAGATGGGTGAAGTATTTTACTGATTGGGCGTAAGTAAAACATCCCGTAAATATCTTAGAGGACGTCGTTAGACTGAAAGGGCTCCTTGCCGGCCGGTAGACGTTCACAGAGTTACGTCAGAAAAACTCATTCGTGGACGAAGAGAGCTCCAGCAACAGGATGAAAAGCCCTTACACTTTCTGCTTGTTTCACAGAAGAGGCCGATGGGGAATGACATGATCAAAGTGCTCGTGGCTGGGCCAAAGGAATAACAGCATCTCTCGTAGGAGATACATCTCCCTGGACAAAGAGTTCACAATGATCACATGAGACACACTCACAAAAGTAAAATATGCTTAAACAAGATATTGGTCGGTGAAACATAAGTGAACACACGACCATAAAAAAAATAAACAAAATGCATGAAAGAACAACAGAAAGAACATAACATGACAAAGAACAAAACAACAGAGGGAACAAAACTCAATCATCAGGTGGAACTCTGATACCACCTGATGGGGTTTGGCAGCTAAAAATTTGACCTAAACACAAAAGCATGCAGAAGCTAAACTGTGATGGGCAGAAGTGGTGCTGGAAGAGCACCCAAAATAGACTCTGACGACACTAAACAGAGACAGAGAAATGTGGGAAAATAAAATGGCGAAAAGGGATTAGAATGGGAGACTGGCAAACCTGTATTTACCTCAAAATTTCCATTTGGATCGAGGGGAGCGCTGTGGAGGAGGCAGGATGACGAGAGGAAGGTGTTCCCTGTTTCTTCAGGAAGAACTCAACCGCGGAGGAAGGAGTAGTCCATTGATAAGGGGTGCCTTACGGTTTCAATTTCATCCTCAGAAGAGGCCGAGGGAATGGAGGGGAAGGACTCTTGGCTGATCGAGAAGCTATATGATGTTATGCTTCTCGGAGCATGCCTTCTCGTGGAAAGGCAACAGCTGCTGGGGACAGGTTTTCTCCTTCCTTATTTTTAACTCCAGCTCTTGGCAAGGGGAGAGAAGGCCGGAGTAAGAATACCTCTAAGCAACCGTGAGTTTAAGGCACAATTTGGGGTCCATGCATGGCGTCTCACACCGATGAACACCGTGGAAAAAATCCACACGGAGAATGCTCCGAACAAGAAGAAACTCTTCTGTAAATTCCAAATATAGATGAAAAAAAAAATGATTGCAAAAGGTTTAGATCACTCTTAAATAGCAGAGAGTCAATCTAGAGAAGAAGAAAATTCAAAAGCAATCGAGAGAGTGTCTGGTTGAATATAGCCGCTGGAGGTACATCTCACATGTGCTACGCGTGCTGTCGTGGTGCCTTGCAGATGCACGCGCCTATGAGTTGTTGAGCCTCACTCGGGCGCTCGGCTGATGCGCGCTCGAGCGCCACTGATGCAGCGTTGCGGATCCATGCGCGCATCATCTCTGAGCGTGCCCTTAGCCATTCAACTGCGCGTTGCTGCTTTGGAAGTTGCTGCTTGCTCCGTGCCCACGTTGCCTAGTCTTGTGCACGCGATGTGCTGCTTGGTTATTGCTGCACACCAATTGTTTGACAAAATGTCTCAAAGAGAGACAGCTTCTTGCTCCTTCTCTTTGACCATTCCTAGCCTTCGTAAATACTATTACAAACATCCAAACTAAAAGAAAACAATGTTAAAGCTTTGTCAACAACAAGGTTTAAATAAACTAAAGTTGCCTAAAATATATAAATTAAATACAAAATTTGATTACATAATTTGAAGTAAAGGAAAATAAATTCTTTATTCTTTGATTCACTCCAAGCCTTGAAAAGCCATTTAAGTACAGGATTCCACAAACCAGTTAGAAAATAAAATAGATAAAATACTTACCTTGCGTTGTGTTTGACGGATCGGGATCGTAGGCACATCATATGTTCTGTTTAGTATTTAGGTTGTTAGCATGTTTGTTTTGCCATGTTAGTCTTAATTTAATTCTTAGTTAATTTTGTTAAGCGTAGCATATCTAATTGTTGATCTGATTGGATATATTTTGTTGTGAATTTTGCTTGTGATTTTTGTTGTTTTTGCTGTGTAGTTGTGTTTTATGTTCTTCAAATATATCATCTTGTTTTCATTCCGAGTCGGTTAAATCAACTTGTTATATACTTGGCCGAGAATTTGAAAATGTATGTTAATCTGTTTTTATTGTGATGAATTGTTGATTGAACAATGGAATTTTATGACCACCCGAGTGATGTCGAGGTTAAGGAGTTTTTAACACCTGAGAAAACATTATGGCTTAAAAACATTATACTTCTTCTTGAAGATACCATGAATATTTTCCCAGCTTGTATAAAGAGTACGTCCTTTTCATGGAACACGAGGATGAAATGGATGATAATGATCTTATGGAGCAAGATAATGAAAGTTGTGGTGAATTGTTGGAAGGTATTTTTAATATATCTCCACTACCAAATTTATTTTGTGATAATTTGATTGACTCGGTTTGTTTTGATAAATGCTCTTTTGTTGATGAACTAACATTGTCAAAAGAAGAAGGAGAGGTTCCTCCTCAAGAGGATAAGCTCTCTGCCTTAAAAGAAACTCACTTCATGAAGGATGAAAAACCCTCCATTTATCCTAACCAAACTTCCTTGCACCAAAAGGAGAAAACATACCTATTAGGGCAAGAAACTAAGCAAAAGGAGAAGCATTGCTCAAACCCCTTGATGCATCCTAGTCCTCTCAAGTTAGGCGTCAAGAATAATTTTTCTAGAAAGGTATTGTGTGCCATATCGCCAGGGTATGTACCACCGAATCATTTAATTGCTTAGTTTTTTAGAATTGGATGGTATAATGATTATAACGTTTTGGGTACTAAAATTTCTTGTTGGCATGGCATTATTGAGAATGTGGATGTTTATTCCTCACTTAAAAATAGAAATTTAATCATTCCCTCTTATGACTTTTCGAATTACCTTATCAAGAAAAGTTATGAAGAATGTAACGTTTACTTTACGCTGAAACTCTTTTTGGGTATAAATGAGTCTTTTAGTAAAGCATTGGTAGTGCAATACATTATGCATGATCATTTGACGAGCTTCATGATTGTAGATCTTTGTTACCTCATCTTTCCGGGGCATATTTCTATTAGGTTCTTAAAGATATTTCCTCTCTTAAATGGTAAGCAATCAATTGATAAAATTTGACCTGTGTGTTTCAAACCCACTTATTTTGAAAAGAAGAAAATTTGAAGTAAAATTATGAATAAATCTTGTTTGTGGTTTTTCTTAAAGAGTGGGTATCATTTTATATGTTGGTTATGCACATATGGTAGACAATTAAGTTATCAGTTTAAAGGTTTTAGCATGACAATTGATATGAACACTATTGCATGTGGATTTAATTGTGGTATGGATAAGTTTACCTCTATTTTTTTAATCAATTCTTGATGCTATCCTTTATAAATTAAAATTAAAAATGAAAAGTCTGGAATGAGTAATAACTGCACATACATATTTGAGTATGCTTACAAAAATGGCGGCCATGTGGGAAAAGAGGCTATGCAAAGTGATGGCATTCAAATAAACCAAAACCGTTCAAAGAGGTATGTACTATATGCTATATTGAATGATTTACTTCATGAACTTGTTTGGATTAAGGATCCTTTCGATGTGGTTATTGGTTTAGTTAATTGGGAAGTCAATTTTGACAAACCCATGCATGACTTTACCATAGCTAATGGGTATAGTGTTAAAAGCTATATGCCAAGTTGTGAATTTGAATTGGTATATTCTTTGGATGTTTTATCTTTTAATGACATTTTCATTTATTGGCCTATACACGATAGAAAGGAAAATTTTGTCATTCACAAATTTTTGTTGTCAAATCAAATGCTTATTACTCGAAGCTTATTGATTGGAACAATTCCTCTTGGAAATTATAATCTTTATCATGTGTTTAATAATGTTTTATTTAATCATTTAGTCACTAGGATATTTAGGATTTGTTGGATGAAAGTTTGTTTTGTTATTATTATTAATTTAGATGTTTGTGACAAAACATTTTTTGTCCTTACTATATTTATTGGATGCATGTTAAATATTATTTATCTATGCATGATTATGAAGTGATGAAGAAAACTAGAAAGAAAGATTTTATTGCTAAAATTGATAATTCCAATTTTAAAGAGTTAATGAATTTTAACATAATTGATCATTTTTTTTAGCTACAGACGTGAAAGGTAACACCCGAATTGAGGGAGATATTTTCTTGCTTGAACTTATTGTTGACTTATTTGGTTTAACATGGAATTCGGTTAACTTAGATTATACTCATTGGTTTCGATATGATGAATTAAAGATTGAAAATAACATTTCTTTTCATAATATGAACCACTTGCATATAAAAATTTTACTGTTGCATAATTGTTTTTTGAATTTTTGGTTTAAAGATTATAGCATGACAATCAAAGTAAATATTATTGAACTTGAAATTTATTAAGTTGTAGTTAAGTTCATTTCTATTTTGGAACCTATGCATGAGCTTACCTTTTGAAAGGTGAAAATTTGAAAGGGTTTTAAGAATTATGTTAATTATTTTGTGAAAAGCAAAGTGTTTGGGAATAAGAAAGAAATTAGGTTATTAATCGTTGGGCCTAGTTTTTACGATCCTTTCCTAAACCTAACCCAAGTTGATTCTTATGCTTTTAAAGAAGAATGCTTTTCCTTTATATCATCATGGATTAAGGATGGGAAGAGGCCATTTAGAACATCATGCCTTCTCATCCCTTTTACGAAGAACAACAACATTGAAGTAGCAAAGAAGAAATTGATACTTCAATAACAAAGTATGTACCACTTAACACTTTGATTGCTTGGCCATTTAGGATAGGTTGGTTAGAATGTCGTTTTGATAATAGTGTTGAACTAGAATTTTTGAAAGAATACTTTGGAGTTACTGGTGATAAGGTCGATTTTAAACAATTAATGAATCATAACTTACTTAATTATTGGAATATTTACCTCCATTGGTATAATCTCTCTTTAATAACCATCCTTGGAGATTGTTTTAAGAAGAAATCAATTTGTTTGGTAGAATTACTGTCACACCTCGATGATCCACACGTTCTCGGTACGCTCACTACTATTACACACTATGACATCTAGAAATTCAACATGAACTTACTCAATTTAACACCACTTTCATTTCTAAATCATATTCAAGCTAACATTTGTAAGTATAAAATTTTTCGACTCGATTCGAAAATAACTCGTGCCCCGAAAAGGGAACACGAAATCCTCAATATAAATACGCAGCAGAACAAGGACAATTTAAAGGAGTTTTTAAAAATAAAAAGACAAAACTTGAAATTCCAGGAAGGAGTCCAACACACGCCCCGCGCCTCACGGGTTCAGCGTTGCTCGTTTGAGGCCCCGCACCATGCACCATAGGCTCGGCGCTGCGCGCCCCACACGCACACATTTCCACTTCGGCGCCGTACGCACCAACCCGACACCTCCGCGTCATGCGCACGCCCACAGCGCCACGTGCCCCACGCACCCTGCACCACAGCAACATCCTGAGGCCAAACCCTATAATTGTACATCTACTATACTGGCCAAGAAAGCCATACATCCACCACGTAACAACTGCTGTGCTCTCAAGGCAGACACTACTGGAATCCTGTTAAGACCTTTCCCTACCCTGAATGAGTAGTTCTCCCCATTCGGAAGTCAGAAGTGAATCTCTTTGGTCCTGTAGTATATCGTGGAAAAATGTCTGAACAACCAATTCATTCCCAAAATAACTTCATACCCCTTCATGTCGAGTATGATTAGGTCTGTATGTAGCTGGCTTCCTCCCACAGTCACCACATCCCCCTGAACCACCTGATCGGAATATAGCCGCTCTCCTAACGGCAGTAGTACATCGTAAAACCTTCCCGAGAAATTATGCTCCAGGTTCGCCTTGACTACGAAGGCAGTAGACACAAACAAGTGCGTAGCACCTGTATCAATAAGTGTATAAGCAGTCATGCCTGATATAACAATGCTACCCGAAATGACTGATGGCTGGGCAGCATCGTCTGGCTCAAAAAGGGCAAAAACCCTCGGTGTAACTCTCGTTGACGTCTTGCTCGCAATTGGGCATTTGTTGGCAAAATGTCCCACCTCATTGTAGTTGAAGCAACGGTTCTGACGCGGCTTCTAGCACTCTCTACACATGTGGCCCATCTTGCCACAATTAAAGCACCGCCTTAAGCCCACCCTGCACTCACCAAGGTGACTCCTCTAACATTTAGGGCACACTGGATACTGCACGGACCCTTGTGGCCTCTTGTTGCTCCATTGGCTGCTAGAACTATCACTAGGCCTCTTCAAGCCTTTTTGTAGGGACGCCCCCTCCCCATTTGACTGCGGCAGTGACTCCCTGAACGATCTCTGAGGTTGCTCCTTAGGTACCTCTCTATAACTGGGAAGCTTCGTCCGAACCTCCTCAATATCCAAGGCCTTCGCTACCACCTCCTCGTATGGCATGCCTCGAGTCCCTGCAATCCGCATGCCCATATAAATATCTGACTTCAGGCCCTACACAAATTGGTGTACCTTATTTTCGTCGAGGCTCACCAAATGCCCTGTAAATCGCGACAAGGCCTTGAACTGTCGGACATACTCAGCCACGGTGCCTTTCTGCCTCAACTGTGCAAACTCCACCATCTTCCGTCTCCTGATAGAGTGGCTGAAATACTTACCAAAGAACACTTTCTTGAATTCCTCCCAAGTCATGGCCCCCACATCTCTCGTAGCCACTACTGTATCCCACCAATGACTAGCATCTTTGGACAGGTAGAATGCCGCACTAGACACCTTGTCCTGCTCCTCCACTTTAGCATAACTCATCATCCTTTCCATGCTCCGTATCCACTCCTCAGCACTGAGAGGATCCGAAGATGACCCGTCAAAAGTCGGGGTCTAAAAGTCTATGTAGTCTATCACCCCCTCTGTCTGACGAACCCTGGGCAGAAGACTAGCCCTAGTCGTCTCTGCTCATAAATCTCTATAGCTGCTGAGACTGGCGGTTGACTAACTCAGTAAGCTGTCGGACGGTATCATCCATGTCGTCCACAACTCTATGTGTTTCCCATCGCGGTTGACCTTTTCCTCTAGCATCTCTAGATATTTTCTACCTTTAAAATATACAAAACTCACACTAGCCTTAACAATAAAATTAAATCTAAACACTTACAGTTGGTGGAGCGCTCCCGTGCAGCAGCAGGCAGGGTTAGGTAATCCTCTGAACGATGTCAACCGCGTGGCTCTGATACCATAAAACTGTCACACCTCGAGGATCCACACGTTCTCGGTACGCTCACTAACTATTACACACTATGACATCTAGAAATTCAACGTGAACTCACTCAATTTAACACCACTTTCATTTTCAAATCATATTCAAAAGAACATTTGTAAGTATAAAATTTTTCGACTCAATTCGAAAATGACTCGCACCCCGAAGAGGGAATACGAAATCCTCAATATAAATACGCCGCGAAAGAAGGACAATTTAAAAGAGTTTTGAAAAATAAAAAGACAAGACTTGAAATTCCAGGAAGAAGTCCAATACACGCCCCACGCCTCTCGGGTTTAGTGCTGCGTTCGAGGCCCTACGACTTGCTCTGGAGGCTCGTCGTTACACGCCCCAGCATGGCGCCGTGCGCACACATTACCACTTTGGCGCCGCGTGTACCAACTCGACAACGCGGTGTCACGTGCACGCCCACAGCGCCGGGTGCCCCATTCACCCTGCTTCCGCGCTTCACGTCCGCACGCACGCCCTCACCCGACCCC
This sequence comes from Begonia peltatifolia, assembly GCA_022433055.1. Lineage (NCBI taxonomy): Eukaryota > Viridiplantae > Streptophyta > Magnoliopsida > Cucurbitales > Begoniaceae > Begonia > Begonia peltatifolia. The sequence continues at coordinate 20,470,635 of CM039519.1, read as the reverse complement.
GGGCCACTCATGCGCACTCGTAGGGTCGCGTGCCCTGCGATCACGGCACGCTCCTGCGGACACTGCCACTCCCTTCACGCCTCATCGCGCACACCCTGAGCTATTTCGTATCCGCTCGACTCACAGACTTTTCTCCTGAAAATTTGGCAAAGTAACGCCTGAAAACTGGCTATCCCAAAAAGTCTATCCATGCACACAGTTCACCAGAAAATTTCAAAAGTATCCATCTATCAAACTATCCAGAGATCCCCATAACAAAATGGAAGTTTAAAGAAAACGAAATCCATCAACTACAAATGAAGAAAGTACACAGTATAGAGCAATGACATACTCCAACATATAAAAGTACATAGACATCTCCAAAACATCACAAACACTCTATACAATCCTGTACAACTGACGCCTATACGAACTCATCCGACCACTTAAATATCCCAACACAAAGCAAACAACCCGAGCAAATCACACCACCACCTACCATCTCCACGGGTTGGGTCACCGTAACAATCTACCGTCCGGTACCTAGGTCGTACTCTGCCAACCCTCCTACGCCTCATGACTAGACTTTCGGGGGTCATCAGCAACAATGTCTGTACCTACACCATAGAACACAAATCATAAGCCTAACGCTCAGTAAATAGTGCGATATAAAATTAAAAATGACAATGCAATCCTATCAAATGCAGTCTCTATGCTCATACTCATGTTGTCACAATCTGTGACGCGTAGTGCAGCCATGCTAGGATGATGGTAAACCTCGCGCCACACTACACCCTAACACATCGCCACTATCACAGACTCCCTAGCAATGAAGCCCACTAGCCACACACACGCACCACCTCACAGTAACCACACCATGGTGAGAGTGAACCTCGCGCCACACTATACCCTGATACGTCGCCACCCTCTCAGACTCTCCAGCAACGGGGCCACAATTGCCACACACACACACATTTCGTTACAGCCCAGTCGGCCCACTCCCTGAGCAGAATTTGTGACTGGTGATGCATCGGCCCATTTCTCGAGTAGAATATGTGGTATTACTGCCACGAGTCTCACTACCACTTACTCAAAACAATGCTCAAAAACTATTTTCGTTCCCTTTGCAAAACATGATGCATGTCAAACAATACACGCACATCACAATCAAACAACATAAATTCTAAAGTTCCATGATGTAGGTACATCTGGGCAAAACACATGCATACACTACTTACCTGGCGTCCTAAGCTTTTCCCGTGCACAACTTCACCAAAAAATCTAGTTCAACCTAGAGATAAACAATCACACATCAATCTCCACATCAAAATTCACTAAATATGCTAAAAATCATATCCCTCAAACTAAATTCATGAAAGTTCAATTAAAACGGGTGACTAATTCGGTTCAGCCGAAAATCGGCCTAAACTTTGGACGCACATAGCGTTTGCGTCCGTTATCGCAATATAACGATTAATGAGGCTAAATGCTCGTTTAGGAACCTAGTTTAACATACTAAAATAGATTTTAAAACAGTAAGTCGCAGCTAGGTAAAAAACACCAAAAACTGAATCTGGCCTTTACCCAAAAATTTCACATCTTTGGTTCTTAAACAAAACTCAATGAAAACTCACCTTACGCACTAAAATCATCAACATTAACATCACATGTCACAATTTTGACCAAAAACGCTTACTAACCCAGCTCGGCTCAAAACTCAACTTAACCTTCCGAAGCACATAACTTTTGCGTTCGTTATCGGAATCGAACGATTCCAGCGGCCAAACGTTCCTCTAACAACCTAATTTATCCCACTAAATTAGAATTTAAATGAATAACCGAAACCGAGCCATAAACACTAAAACAGATTCTATTTTCAAAAAAACGCAAAATCCACATTCCCGGTTTCAACTCCAATTCACCAATTTCCTTCACCAATCAGCGACATTCTAGCCTATTAAGCATAATCTAACAACAATTTAAAGTTTCCAAATGCCAAAAATCCGAATTTGCACTGTCAACATTCTTGGGTTTTCTTCCAAACCCCGGCATTCGGCAAATCAATGGTTAAACACCGTTGATGCCCCTTCTAAACACTCTAATTACTTGCTCGAAATTTAGAAGTCCAGCTCAAAACATACCGATCACAATCAGTCACCAAAATAGAGTGGAAAAACAGGGGAAGGCTACCTGTGTTTCCATCGATTCTGGCACGAAAACGTCGAGCCACCAGCTGGCTTCAGTTAGTCGGAGTACCCTTCACACGGGCGCCTCTCCCTCGACGGTCGGTCGTCGGCAGCTTGCTCTCCCAGTCTCTCTCTCGCTCTCTCGGGTGCTCAGGAACAACCAAAAAGCTGAATGGCTTCCTGATGTGCCCCATAGGCCCGTCACACGATCTCAAGTCTAAGCACACACTTTAATTAACCTACATTCTCACACATTTGTTTCTTGTGCAAGTAATGATTCAATGAAGCGAGAAATTGAAAGTTTAAAGTGGGAAGTGGAGCCTCAAGACATGGAGCAACCGAGACACATCCTTGCATGGAAAGCCACCATTGAAGATCATGATGCTCTTAAGGGAATTTGTCTTCCCGAGCCAAATTCTATGTAATGTTTTATTTTGAACTTATTGGGCAAACATTGGCCTTCTTGTTAAACTTATTATTATGTGCATGCATTAGGCATTTAGGATTAGGTTGAATGGTTAGGATAGATGATGGAAAGGGTTTCGGAGTTGGCATAAATTGGGAGCATCATTCGGGCATGCAAACATGCCATTCTTGGCCGCGCGCGCGCCAAGGAGGAATGCCGCAAGTGGTGGCCAACTTTACCCGATTTGGCCACACCATTGGGCTGCCATGTGAGATGCTTGTCCCCTTTACCTTTTGTGGAAGAAACATGAATCCATGACATGGCATTCAGCAAGCCATTGATTACATCTTGGCTGCCACCATCTCGGCCGCATAATGCATCATTTTGGAGCCGGTTACAAGCTTCAATTCACCAAGTTTTGAAGACCAAAAGCACAGCTCTAAACCCCTCCCTCCTAGGCCTATATAAGCATAGCATTGGTGTGTGTATTTTGTTTTGGCAAAGTTAATGAGCATCGACATTATTTCTAGAGGAAACCGAAGGAGTTTTCCATCACCTTTTCAAGGTAAGTGCTCGGTTCCATGAACCGATTAGGTGTAGCCTCCTAGCTTGGCAACTCAAGGTTGTTGCTCGAGCTTGTGTTCCACTTTTCTCTCCTCCCTTTCAAGGGAAGGAAACAAGAAGAGAGTTGCCAAAATCGGTTCCCCAAGTTGAGAACCTTTCCATGGAAAGGTTGTGATTGCTGAGAACATCACATTGTCTCTTCGGCCGATTTACGGGTTTGTATGCATAACTTTGTCATTTCTAATCAACTTGGACTACGACCACCACCATTACACACCTCACTCACTCCACTAATCACACACCAAATTTTGTTTCATTCCAAGCACATTTGGTCATTGATTTTATTGTTTGTCTCAAGGGTTTCTCAGCTTGGCCGAGATCCGAGGGCCTAACCGATCTATCGTGTATTCTAGTGACCGAGCAGGGGCTTGGCCATAACACTTGGTATCAGAGCATAGGAGGGCCCCATGGAGTGCTAGAAATCAAGTTAGTTTGGTTTTTCAAACTCATTTGGATGGCTGCACCTTAAAGCCTAAAACCGGGTTTCATTGCTCACCTATTCGGGTTATTGATTTGCTTGTGGTTTCTTTGTTTTATTTCTGATTTCTTTTGAGATAAAATCATCTCCAGCATGTTTATTGAGTTGTTAAACATCTAAGCATGAAGAAATATCAGCCCTTCGACTCCATTTTTGTTGCTGCAAATTCCTTCCCCTTTTGGTTAAACAAATGCTAACCACTTTAGTACTTGTTGTCTTCTTTTCTATTTCGGGAACAACACTTTTTCTTGCTGTGTTTTAACATTTCCAGCACCTCACATGGCTTGTTAAGTACTTAAGTATGCATCTTTAGCTTTAAAATCATATGGTTAGCTTGATGGTTGCATTGGTTTAAAATGTTTAATGCACTTTGTTAGAAAACCGTATAGTTCAAAGTTTAGTATTTCTTTTGATGACCGGTTTGTGTGCACTAATAACCGAAACTTGCAACTTGATTTAAGTGAACATTTTTATGCATATTGCTTCTTATATCTTCTGCTAAGAATGAATGTTAGGCGTGTCAAATGTTACATGTGATTCGGTTTAAAGTTTGCCTAAAACCGAGACACAATAACATGAAATTTCTGTTTTTGACATTGCCGAGAATAGCATGTTATATCTTGTTGTTGTGACCTGTTTTTTTTGCACAAGACCGAGCCTATAACTCTTTAGACTTAAGTTAACATGTTATGTAGCTGAAGCATGTGTCCTTTTTTGGTTTGTTGTGCTTTAAAATTCAAATAGATGCTGTTTTGGTTAAAGGAAAACATACTTTTGCAAAAAACAGTTTTGTGTGCACAAAAATGGCAAGTTTGATGTTGATAGTTGGGACCACTTTGTGCATGGCTGAAAGTTGTTCCAAGACACGAAAATTTGGCTGCATGTTAAACTTAATTTGATGTTTTTTCTATTGCTAAATTGTTGTTAAAATTCTTGGAGCAAACCGAGGTTGAATCTAGTGCATATTTTGATGAACTTTCCGCACACCCGAGAATTAGTGAACAATGTTTTATCTTTAACAATTTAATCTAAATTGCATGATTTCCTTTCCTTTTTGCTCATAATATTTGTTTTGCTTTACTAGTTTTTTTTTTTCATACAAAAAAAAAAAAACAAATAACAAAACAAAACAAAACAAAAGCAAGAAACGAATTTAAAAGGAGATTACGTCAATTACCTTAGCTAGGTTACCATTCCTAATGCTTTAAGACATAAGGTTTAAATATGATTGAAGTTCCCTTTCCTAAGACTTAAACATGAAAACAAAAAGTGGATTCCAAATTGGCCCAAACCCAAATATGACCCCAGAACCCAATCCACCGAGCCAGGGTAAGGACATTCCCCAAAAGGAGACTCACACCCATCAAAAGGGAGAGTCAAGTATGCAAGGTCAACTAAATGGTTTAAGTGGAATGGTTTGAACCCTAAGTAAACAACTTCATGATATGAACTTAAAATTTTAACAAGTTATGAGTGGACGTCATCCTACCCACCGTAGAGATTCCTCCCAAGACACTATACCTAGGAGAGGAAATGACAATCTTAGGAGACGAGTTAGAGACCAAGAGCCCTTAGATGATGAAGCTGAGATTGAGCATTCTAGGGATAGACACCCTAACTATGACTATGATGAGGATGATGAGTGGACCTTGGATGAAGAAGAAAACTTTCGCCCACCAATTCATAGGAATCATGATGAGTTTAGACGAGATCGACATAGAGACCGTGACGACCTACGAAACGTTAAGATACAAATACCCTCCTTTAATGGAACATGCGACGGGACAACATTTTTAGAATGGTTAGAGAAGGTTGAGAGAATTTTTGATTGTTATAACTACTTCGACAAAGTCAAGATTCAGTTGGTTTCTGTAGAGTTTACCAGCTATGCCTTACTCTGGTGGTCTAATGTAAGGACACAGAGCGCGAACTGGATTTAACTCTATTGATACTTGGAGAAAGATGAAATCTATCATGACGAGGAGATTTGTCCCTAGTCATTATAAACAAGAATTGATCATGCAAATACATAACCTCAAGCAAGGAAGTCTAACTGTATAAGAGTACCTTACAGAGTTCGAGACTCTCAAAATTCGAGGAGAACTAGAAGAACCCGAAGAGCAAACCATAGCTAGGTTTATCCATGGCTTGAATTATGACATTACTGACGCCGTAGAATTGCATCCCATAGAATCTATGGACATATTAGTTCAGATGGCCCTAAAATTCGAACGCCAACTCAAAAGGAAAAGGAAAGCCACCAAATCATTTAAGATTAACCAACTCCCCAAATACACCCCTAAGCCACCTGAGGCTAACAAACCAGTGACCAAGGCTGATTGGAAAAAGCCTTTTCAAAGACATTGGCCTCCCAAAGAATCAACTGGTAAACCAATAAACCCTAAAGGACCAGAGGCCAAGCCTACAAGAGACAACCTCACTGGACAGAGAGCACGCGACCTCAAGTGCTACAAGTGTCACGGCGTAGGTCATTTCATGGCCCAATGCCCGAACTGTCGTGTCATGATCATTAAGGAAGACACCGGCGAGTTCGTAAGTGAAGATGAGTTTGAAGATGAAGTAGAAGAAGTAGGAGAGGATGAGGACGAGAGTGATTTGGTAGAAGAAGTTATTCATGCCCCTGATGGCCCTTTACTTACGGTGAGAAGACGAGTTCTTATAACCAAGAGTTCAGGAGAGGATTGTCAGCGTGAGAACATCTTCCATAGTAAATGCCTCATCAAGGATAAGTTGTGTTCTCTCATTATTGATGGAGGAAGTTGTGCGAACGTAGCCTCCAAGGACTTAGTGACTAAGTTAGAGTTAGAGACTAGTGCTCACCCCCACCCCTATAAGCTTAAATGGTTAGATGATAGAGACGATGTTAAAGTTACTAAGCAAGTAAGAGTTGAGTTTGCTTTAGGCAAGTACAAGGACTCGGTTCTATGCGATGTTGTGCCTATTAGTGCGAGTCATTTGCTTTTATGCCGACCTTGGCAATTTGACTGAAAAGTGAACCACGATGGACATTCCAACTACTATTCCCTCAAATTCGAAAGTAAAGCTTTTAAGTTAGCACCTATGACCCCTGAGCAGATAGCTAAGGATGAAGCTATTAAAAGAGAAGAAAAGAATAAAGCCAGTCTTTTCATGACTAAGGCTGAATTAGAAGCATTCGTACTTAGAGGGGACCCCATGATTTTGATACTATATCAGGATAGAGTGATGGAGTTAGGGAACATACCTCACCCCGTTAAAACCCTACTACATCAGTTCCAAGACGTGTTTCCTGAAGATTTACCTAAAGGATTGCCACCCCTACGTGGCATAGAACACCAAATTGATCTCCAACCCGGAGCTGCCCTACCTAATCGACCAGCCTATCGAATGAACCCCGAAGAGACCAAAAAACTACAAGATCAGGTGCAAGAATTATTAGATAAAGGCTACATAAGAGAGTCCATGAGCCCCTGTGCAGTTCCATCACTATTAGTTCCTAAGAAAGACGGCACCATGAGAATGTGCGTCGATAGCCAAGTTGTAAACCACATCACAGTCAAATATAGATTTCCCATCCCTAGGCTCGATGACATGTTAGATGAGTTCAGTGGAGGCTCAATTTTTTCCAAAGTGGACCTTAAGAGTGGTTATCATCAGATACGCATGAAGGAAGGAGATGAGTGGATGACAACGTTTAAAACCAAGTATGGCTTGTTTGAATGGATGGTCATGCGCTTCGGGCTTTCTAACGCCCCAAGCACGTTCATGTGGCTCATGCACCATGTACTCAAAGAATACCTTGGTAAGTTCATTGTTGTCTACTTTGACGACATATTAGTGTATAGCATGGACCTTCCACAACACCTTAACCAACTTAGTACCCTTTTCCATACCCTTAGGAAAGCCAAATTATTTGGGAACCTTAGCAAGTGCTCCTTTGCCCAGGACAAGGTTTATTTCTTAGGCTTTATAATCTCCAAAAATGGTATGGAAGCTCACGAGGATAAAATCAAAAGCCATTAAGGGCTGGCCTAAACCCAATTCTATATCGGAAGTACGAAGTTTCCACGGGCTAGCCTCCTTTTATAGAAGATTTATCCAGAACTTTAGCTCAATAGCTGCACCCCTTACCGACTGCACCAAGAAAGGGAAAGAGTTTACTTGGACCCCGATTTGTCAAAAAAGCTTTGAGTTAATTAAGGAAAAGTTATGTCATTCCCCCGTACTTGCTCTTCCTGACTTAAACAAGGTATTCGAAGTCAAAAGTGATGTGTCAGGAGTTGGAATAGGAGCAGTACTTATGCAAGACCAACGGCCTATCGCACATTTCAGTGAGAAGATGAAAGGAGCCGTGCTCAATTATTCTACTTATGATAAAGAGTTTTACGCAGTTATACGAGCATTAGAGCACTGGCAACATTATCTTTTATCGAGGGAATTCGTTATCAACACTGATCATCAAGCCTTACGGCACATTAAAAGTCAACATAAGCTGAACAAAAGGCATGCAAAATGGGTAGAATTTTTAGAGAGGTTTCCATATACTTTAAAGTATCTCAAGAGAGAAAATAATGTAGTAGCAGACGCCCTATCCAGGAAGCGCATCCTTTTCACCGAGCTAGCAGTAAGATTTTTTGGATTCGAATGGATTAAGGATAGCTACGCCTCTGACCCCGACTTTGGACCTTATTACGCCCGATGCCTAGACAAGGTTGAAGGAGATTGTTGCCTCATGGACAGTTATTTGGTCAAAACAGGAAAATTGTGCATCCCTCAAGGAAGCTTACGACGATGCCTTGTGAAAGAAGCTCATTGTGGGGGCTTAGCCAATCATTTCGGGGAAAAGAAGACCCTCGATATGTTGAAGGAACATTTCTTTTGGCCTCACATGATGAAAGATGTGCATCGCCTAGTAGAGACGTGCATCGTTTACAAGAAAGTCAAAAGTAGAGTTCTACCCCAAGGTTTGTACATGCCCTTACCCGTCCCTGCACACCCCTGGATTGCAGTCAGTATGGACTTTGTCTTAGGACTATCACGGACCGCCCGAGCTAAGGATTCAATCATGGTGGTCGTGGATAGATTTTCCAAAATGGCACACTTCATTCCTTGTGCCAAGACAGATGACTCTACTTTAACCGCCGACCTATTTTTCAAGGAGATTGTTCGCCTGCATGGCATCCCACACTCAATAGTGTCATATAGAGACAACAAGTTTTTAAGCGCCTTCTGGACCACTTTATGGAGAAGGTTGGGGACTAAGTTGTGCTTCAGCACTTCTTTTCATCCCCAAACTGATGGGCAAACGGAAGTTGTTAACAGTACTCTAGGCTCCCTCTTACGCAGTGTTGTAGGCAATAAATTGTCTAATTGGGACATCATACTTCCAGGTTTGAAATTTTCCTACAACCGCACCCTTCATTCCACTACTCAGAAATCGCCCTTTGAGGTTGCCTATGGGTTTAATCCATTTACACCGTTAGACCTTGTCCCTTTACCTACTAAGGACTTAGCCTAAACTTCTACCTCGTGTGGATGGACCATTTAAAGTACTTGAGAGGATCAATAATAACGCTTACAAAATCGAATTGCCTGGTGAATATGAAGTATCCGTGACTTTTAACGTCCAAGACTTGTCACCTTATAAAAGCGATAAAGATCACTTCCAGGACCCAAACTTATTGGATTTGAGGTCAAATCCACAGTCACCTGGGGAGGATGATGTGCCCCATAGGCCCGTCACACGATCTCAAGTCCAAACACATACTTTAATTATCCTACATTCTCACACATTTGTTTCTTGTGCAGGTAATGATTCAATGGAGCCAGAAATTGAAAGTTTAAAGTGGGAAGTGGAGACTCAAGACATGGAGTAACCGAAACACATCCTTGCATGGGAAGACACCATTGAAGATCATGATGCTCTTAAGGGAATTTGTCTTCCCGAGCCAAATTCTATGTAATGTTTTATTTTGAACTTATTGGGCAAACATTGGCTTTCTTGTTAAAATTATTATTATGTGCATGCATTAGACATTTAGGATTAGGTTGAATGGTTAGGATAGATGATGGAAAGGGTTTCGGAGTTGGCATAAATTGGGAGCATCATTCGGGCATGCAAACATGCCATTCTCGGCCGCGCGCGCGCCAAGGAGGAATGTCGCAAGTGGTGGCCAACTTTACTCGATTTGGCCACACCATTAGGTTGCCATGTGAGATGCTTGTCCCCTTTACCTTTTGTGGAAGAAACATGGATCCATGACATGGCATTCAGCAAGCCATTGATCACCTCTTGGCTGCCACCATCTCGGCCGCACAATGCATCATTTTGGAGCCGGTTACAAGCTTCAATATCACCAAGTTTTGAAGACCAAAGGCACAGCCCTAAACCCCTACATCCTAGGCCTATATAAGCATAGCATTGGTGTGTGTATTTTGTTTTGGCAAAGTTAATGAGCATCGGCATATTTTCTAGAGGAAACCGAAGGAGTTTTCTATCACCTTTTCAAGGTAAGTGCTCGGTTCCATGAACCGATTAGGAGTGGCCTCCTAGCTTGGAAACTCAAGGTTGTTGCTCAAGCTTGTGTTCCACTTTTCTCTCCTCCCTTTCAAGGGAAGGAAACAAGAAGAGAGTGGCCAAAACTGGTTCCCCAAGTTGAGAACCTTTCCATGGAAAGGTTGTGATTGCCGAGAACATCACATTGTCTCTTCGACCGACTTGCGGGTTTGTATGCATAACTTTGTCATTTCTAATCAACTTGGACCACGACCACCACCATCACACACCTCACTCACTCCACTAATCTCACACAAAATTTCGTTTCATTGCAAGCACATTTGGTCGTTCATTTTATTGTTTGTCTCAAGGGTTTCTCGGCTTGGCCGAGATCCGAGGGCCTAACCGATCTATCGTGCATTCTAGTGACCGAGCAGGGGCTTGGCCATAACACTTCCTCGCGAAGTTGTTCAGCTGTTTTATCATATATTTTTTTAATTTTTTAATTTTAATAAATCAAATTACTAAATCGCCCTTAAGTATTTTGAGCCTCCGTGTTTTCGTTAAATTCGCGTCCTCCTGACTTCAAAATTCACAAATTCTTCTACGAATTAAATTCCAACTTTCATAGAATAAACTTACCACTAAAAACTTCTCAAAAATTTTAACGGAAAAAATAATTTTGGAAATTTCTGGGTTATCACAATTACTTCTACTTGATGTTTTCTTAACTTCTTACTTTTAATTGACATACTCTGTGGTAAGTGAGCTTAGAAGTGATTCCCTTAGCATGCATTTTATTATTGTCTTGAACTATATGGCTTTATGGATGACTTTTGTTGTTTGTTTTCATACCTCACTCATCATTGAATGAAGACAACGTAATTGCTAATGTTGAAAGGTATTTCTTAATCCTAGAAAATTCTAATTACCTTCCTCATCTATTTCAAACCCCCCGTCGAAAAAAGGAAACAAGTTATCACCATCGGCTGAATCCAAAGCCTATCTTTTGATCTGGGGAAGATGGAAGGAATACAAGGAGGTGCCCTTGCAGATTTATGGTCCAATCCTCAATCCCCTCAAGAGGATGATGTGCCCCTGGACGACAATCACTGACCAAGGCCAAGTCCATGGCCAAATTTCTAAATTATGGACTTTGTTCGTTTTGTACGTACTCCTCTTGACAAGACAAAGATATTAATCATCTGAAGCAAAGGAGTACAAGGAGTCAACCCTCTGGATTTAAAGGCATATCCTTACTCAACCGGGAAGGATAATGTACCATGGAGGCTTTTGGCTGGTGCAAAAACTAAGGTACGTTCACCAACCAATTTTTTAACTAATAAATCTACTAATTTTGCATGTCAAAGCCTTGTTGTTAGCTTGGAATGGTGATATGTCCCGGAGCCCGAAGACTTGGATAAAGGTAAGTCTTCCATTGAGTTCTTTCACTAAGATATTTTTTAGTATTGCAGGAAAGGATCATTGGAATGCTTGGATCAAGTCTTGGAGCAAAGTTAATGCAAAAACATAGAAGTGACATTTCATCAAGCAGTTGGCGTGCACTCAAGAAATGAAAGCTTGGGAAGACATGACACGCACGAGGAGGACCCTCAGTTAACACCTAGGATTTTTGCTAAATTAATTTTTGAAATTTCATATTAGTAAACGGCGGAGTTTTAGTCGAAATCGAGAGCGGAGAATTTGTACTAGTAGATAAAAGATTATTTCGAAACTAATGGAGAAGAAAAAATTTTAGGAATCCGATTGTAAACAGACTGAATAGTCGTTTGGTTGAAAGATTAAATGGTGAAGTCGATATGGTGATTAGGATTAATTATATTATATTATTATTTTAAAAAAAAGATAACAAAGAGGGAGGAGGATTGTAAATCCTCTCCCTTTTTGTTTATTCTCCCCCTCACTCGCGTGAAGAAAAAGAAGAGAAGCCCTCCTCTCAGCGATTTCTCCCTTCCAGCGATGATTCCTCGTCATTTCTTCAAATCTAAGGTATGTTTTAGTTAGTTTTTGAGTAGATAGTCCTCTAGTAGTTTTGAGCATTAAAAGTGAAATTAGAGGGATTTGTCGGATAGTTTATTAAATCCTAGGAGGGAGATACGAATTTGCAGATTTATAGTTGATATGTATTCGTGTATTGGTGGTTAATCTGGAAGTAAGATTAGGTTATAGGTTTTTATGGAAAGGATTTGGTGTTTGGATAGCTGAAAAACTCGGGTTAGAGAACGGTTACTGTTCGGCCACATTCTGCCAAGCTGTAGGTTTTAGATTAAGAAATGAATGAGACCATTAGAAACTAGACGTCATAAGAAGTGTGTAGCTTGCTAGAATCGAGTGATTCTGATAACCGACGCCAAAGTTATGCGCAATTGAAGTTAGGTTGATTTTTGGCCGAGTCGAGTTAGTGAGCCGTTTTAGTCGAGCTTTGATGGATTGAGTTAGTAGTCATAATTTTAGTACGTAGAATGAGTTGTGAGATGGAATTTAATGTGAATTGGTTATTTGATAGGTTGAGCCCGAGAATTAATAGAGGTCGATCACCACAGAAGCTCAGGAGGCCAGGTAAGTAGTGTATGCATGTATGTTGTCCTTATGGGTCTACACCATAGCACGGTAGGAATGGCTGCATGTGTTGTATGTTTTGCATGTTTTGTTTAAGTTATACATCATGTTTTGAAAAGTGTAACGAAAATGAATTTGAGCATGGTTTTAAGTACGAATGTGAAGTGTGACATGTGAACGGTGAGGATAACGGTTACGTCACCTCGAAGGAAGTGATTCACCCTTTGACGGGGTATAAGAATCGACTTGGCAAAGCTGATCCACTTCCCAAATCTATACGATGATTATTTTCGTGTGCAGCTTGTGGGCCCCATTTCTTGTTGTTCTGGGACAGTGACGACGTGTCAGGGACAGTGTGGCATAAGGGCCGACTACCTGGGGCTGTTGTACGATGAGATTTGCGTGTGAAACTCTTGGGCTCTGTTGCTGGTTGAGCCGGGACGGTGGCGACGTGTAAGGAATGGTGTGGCTTGAGGGTCAGCTTCCTAGGGCGGTTGTACGATGTAGCCTCAAAGGAAGTGATTTTCCCTTGGACACAATATGAGAATCGACTTGGAAAACCTACTGCGCTTCCCAACTCAGTATAAGGATCGTCGTTTTATGGTGTGACAACATGAGTGAGAAAGTAGAGATTTCATGTGTTATGATTGCATTAATGGTTTTCATGGTTCATTTTTGACTACTTACTGAGTGATAAACTTATGTTTTGTGTTATGTGGTGTAGGTGCAGAGATTCCTACTATTGAATTCCGATAGCCCAGCCAGGGCGAGTAGGCACTTGGCGGCGTGCTAACATGCACCGGCGGGTGAAGTTTGTTAGGGCGACCCGACACGTTGAGAGTATTTTGGGGAAATGGTGATTTTTTAAGAATGTACTTTTGTGGAGTCCGTGTCAAATTTATAGGATTCGTGTATAGATTTTGATGTATAGGTGGGCTTTGCACGTTAATGGTCGGGATGATGTATAATCGTATTTTGAAACTACTTGTGAGATTATGATTTGAAAATCCCAGTTTTATTTTGTGGTTTAATTGATCGAGGCTTTTCGTCGTTCATTTTCTTTTGGACTGAGGTTTTTCTTTAGGCTGCTAGTGCAAGGTGTCGACCAGTATGCCTAGGTGTCGATCGAACTAAGCAAATGTCGACCGCGAGGGTCGACCTACGTGGACAGAACCAAATTAGGTGTCAACCGGTTAGTGTAAAAATAGTGAGAGTGTCGACCACGAGGTTCAACTGGTGCGGACAGAGAGGATTAAGGTGTCGACCGCTCTGTGTGATTGTAATAACCTGAAAATTTTCAAAATTTAAATTAATTTTTTAGTTAGAATTTTTCAAGAGATTTTAACGGGAAGTTTATTTTATAAAACTTAGAATTTAATTTGTAGAAGAATTTTTGAATTTTAAAGTTATGAGGATGCGAATTTAGTAGAAATACGGACAATTAAAACACGTGAGGGGATTTTGGTAATTTGATTTTAATTAAAATTTAATATAAATATATATGTGGAATGGCTTCGGGTAGAATCCATTCCACCTTGTTTGGTCCTGAGCCTGAGCAGACAAGAGAGAGAGAGAGATCGGGAGAGGGAGAGAACGGGGCGTGTTATTGACGCCGACGACGGAGGAGAGCCAAACACCAGTAAGTAGAGAACTGCCGTGGGTGGAAGTGGAGACGTGAGTTCGGTTTTCCCGAGCTGAAAACCGTTGGTACTCTATTTTTCGGTGTTGTTCGACCGAGCTTGATGCTCGACTTCCTTTTGGTTTTTGATGGAAATTGTGAAGTGTTGAGTCAGTTTAGAGATGTCTGCGTGTGTGTGCTTCGTGGACAGTAGATGGTCGGAGGGAGGGAGAAAAGAATTGACTGGG
>CM039519.1:20439863-20455920 GCA_022433055.1 Begonia peltatifolia | reverse complement strand
CGGGGTGGGGGGTGTGAGCTGTGGTTGGTTCGGTTTTGAGCTGGAGTTTCGCAATGTGAGTGTGGATTGTGTCTAGGCGAATGAATTGTGGTGGATTGAGGTAGAGACGAGTGAAGTGTGGCTAAAAATCAAAAAGGAGGAAAAAATTTCAGTTCGACCGGTTCTTTTTTGCGGCTATTTGATTGAGTTTTGGTCAAGCATTTTAAATTTTGTTTTAATATGTTAAACTAGCTTATTAGTGGAGCGTTTAGCCGCTAGATTCGCACGATTTTGATAACCGACGTAAAAATTATGCGCGTCAGAAGTTTATGTCGAGTTTTAGATCAAGTCGGTTTAGTGAGCGATTTCTGTTAATTTGTGCTACGTTAAGTTAATGGTAGTAGTTTAAAGTATGAGTTAAGTGTTTCGACGAGTTTTGACAGGAATTAGTTTTATGTTTAGGTTTAACCAAATTTTGGTGAAGTCGTGTACCAAGAAAACTTAGGACGCCAGTTAAGTAGTGTGTGCATGTTCATTGCCTTTATGGGCCTACACCATAGGATAGTAGGAATGGCTGCGTGTATGTGCGAGCGTGAAGTGTGATGCGTGGTGATGAGAACGATGTGTGTGTGGGCAGTTTTGGCCACGTTTCTAGAGGAACCGGTATGGTTGCGACGTGCCAGGGGGTGGTGTGACGAGTGCGTATAGCCTCACCCTGGGATGGCTGCTGCGGCGTGTGTGATGGTGAGCAACTTTGGCCCCATTCCTAGACGAACCGAGATGGTGGTGATGTGCCAGGAGGTGGTGTGGCAAGTGCGTCCATCCTTCCCTAGGATGGTTGCTGTGTGGGGTGACGTGTGTGTACAACTTGTGGGCCTTTTTGTTAGAGAAACTGGGAATATGGCGACGTGCCACGGTGTGGGGTGGCGAGAGAGTCCAACCTCACCATAGTGCAGCTGTACAATGTTGCACAAGTTATGACAACATGAGAGAGAATGTAGAGTCTGCATGTGATAGGATTGCATTAACTGTTTTTACTTTTCATATTGCACTACTTACTGAGCGTTAGTCTTATGTTATCTGTTTTGTCGTATAAGTGCAAAGATTCCTACTGGTGAGTTACGAGAGCCCAGACAGGACGAGTAAGTAGTTGGCGGCGTGCTACCATGTACCGGCAGGTAGAGTTCGTTAGGGTGACCAGACCCGTGAAGTGAGGCTGTATGGTAGGTTTTAAGGGTTGTATCTTGTGGGGTCCATGTTAAGTGTATAGGAAATTGTTGTATAGATTTTGATGTATAAACAGATATTTTAAACATCGACAGATGTATTTTGAAACTACTTGGGGGATTTTTATTAAAAATATAGGTTTTTACTTTGTGGTTTAAAAGGGCAGTTGTTTTCGTCGTTTGTTTTCATGTGAGTTGGGGTTCTTTTGAGGCTGCTGGTGCAAGGTGTCGACTGGTATGCGTAGGTGTCGATCGAACTAGGCATATGTCTACCGCGGGGATCGACCTACGGGGACAAAGCCAAACTGGGTGTCGACTGTTAAGTATAAAAATGGTGGAGGTGTCGACCGCAAAGGTCGACCGATGGAAACAGAGAGGATTAAGGTGTCGACCGGTGTAACCCAGTATCTACCGGAACGAATAGAGGTAAAGGAAGTGTCGACTGGTGAACATGGGTGTAGAACCCTAGGAGCAGAACGGTTTAAGTGTTGACCGAAGGTTTTAGCGGTCGACCGAAAGTCTTTTTTTTTATGTTTTAAAAACCTAAAGTTTTAATTGAGCTGATTTCGGTCAACTTTTTCCCTGCGACGCTTTTAAACATTTTCCATATGTGGTTTTGATTTTGGGAAACAAGTTTTAAATTTTCTCAAAATTTGTCAGATTTTACTAGTAAGAGTGTGGTTAGTGAACCGGGAACCACGGTAGGTTTTCAGGGTGTTACAGAGTGAGTAATAGTAGTGAGCATACCGGGAATTGTGAGGGCTTTTGGGGCGCTACAGATATGAATTCAGAACGAATTGGAAACTAGAGGGGTTTTCGGGGCGTTGTTGTATGGGGCATTATAGTGATGAACGTAAAAGTGTCGACCACGAGGTTCGACCGATGCGGGCATAGAGGATTAAGGTGTCGACTTGTGAAGGCAGGTGTCGACCGCTTTGTGAGATGAACGTGGAAGTGTCTACCACGAGATTCGATCAGGATGGACAGATAGGATCCAGTGTCGACCGCTGCAAGCAAGTGTCGACCTATGCAAACAGAGGCGACCGAGGTGCCGACCTATGTATATAGGTGTCGACTCTTGGGTGCAGAACAGGTTAGGTGTCAACCGGTGTTTACCAGGGTCAACTGGTTTTCTTTTGATGAGTCTTCCGACGTGCCAACCTATGTATATAAGTGTCATTTCCGCTACGTAAGTCTTTACAAAATGTTTTCAAACAAAAAAAATTAAATTTTGATACAAATTGGCTAAGAGGGACATACGGGTTGTTCGGTGTGATATTATAGCGAACCGGAAACCTGAGATGTTTTCAGGTCGTTGCTGTCAGGGTGTTACAGAGATGGTATGAGAGCGAACTGGAAACTATAGTGGTTTTTGGGCGCTACTGTCGGGGTGTTATAGATATGGTATCGGAGCCTTTACCCAACCGGAAGTGCGGCCGACGAGGACGTCGGACCCGTCCGAGGAGGGGTGAGATTGTGAAGGCAAGACGGTCTGTCACAATTCTCTCATCGCTTGGGGGAAGGCATAGGGAATGGTTAATAGGTGGGAAGAGGGGGATGCTACAAGTGTCAGAGGCACGGGGTCGACATCGTTAAGTGGATTGTCTAACACCGCCAACCGCTGCATTGGAGTGCTCCACTAACTGTAAGTATTTCTTAGAAGCCTCGTAATTTCGTTTTAACTTAGTAGATGTTGTTGTCTACAGGATTAGCACTATGGTTATAGAGCTACGGAGGGCTACAGACGAGAGGGATGATGTCATTAGGCAGCTTACCGAGTTGGTCAACCGCCAGTCTCAACAACTAGAGCGGTTTATGAGTAGAGAGTACCAGGGCCAGTCTAGTGTCAAGACTTTTGCAGACGTTGGGGGTGATAGGTTGCACAGGCTCAGACCCCCAATATTCGACGGATCATCTCTGGATCCTCTTTACACTGAGGAGTGGATACGGACTATGGAAGACATGATGGATTACGCCAAATTTGACTGTAACACCACGAGAATTCACACGTTCCTGGTACGCTCACTACTATTACACACTGCTCAGATACCACAACCTGTCGCACCTCAACTTGAAATATCCCACACTATGACATCTATAAACTCAACGCAGAATCACTCAATTTAACACCACTTTCGTTTTTAAATCGTATTCAAAAGAACATTTGTAAATATAAAATTTTTCGACCCAATTCAGAAATAACTCGTGCTCCGAAGAGGGATTGCGTAAATCCTCTATTTAAAATACGTAGCAGAAAAGAATCGTTTAAAAGGGTTTTAAAATGACAAGGCTAAAAATTCGGGAAGGAGCACGGGATGCGCCCTGCGCGCCACTCCAGTTTGGCCCTGCGCACAATAGGCTCGGCGTTGTGCGCCCAACTGTACCCCGCAACAATGGCACCGCGCACCCCGCGCGCCTTCGACATGGCACCGTGCGACCCACGCGCACGCCCTGATTGGCCCCGTACGCGCACATTCCTTCCTCGGCGCAGCCCGCACCCTCTCCTTGTGCCGCGCGCATCACGCCCACAGCTTCAGCGCCGAGTGCCTTGTGCGCCCTACCTCCGCTCTGCACCTCCATGTACGCTCGCTTACTTTCAGCCCCGCACAACCCTCGCGCGCTTGTAGTGCTGCGTGCCCCGTGCGCTATAGCCGTACGGTGATCCTGCATGCAACCTCAACCTGGGCAGCGCGCTCCGAGCGCCTAACCGACCCACCAACGCGCCCCGCGTGCTCAGTTCGACTTCCCGACGCCTTGCCTTTCTGCAAAAAATTTGACAGAGTAACCACTGTACCTACTGACCCCAACCTGTAACAATACACTAGATAAATTCCCAAAATACATCAACCAGTCCATCGTGAAAACACCAAAAGAAAACCGAGTGGAAGGAAATAAATCTAATAACTATCGATGAAGAAAATCCATAGTATAGAGCAACACAATGCTCATACATATAATAAAGATACGAGTTCTCAAAACTATCCAAACAACCAAGAAAAACCACATCTGCACACTGTACAACATGTAAAATAGAACCGTCGTGAAAATACTACAAGAGATACCCCAAACACTTAACCAAAATTCACCACCTCCACGGGTCAGGTCGCCCTTATAGTCTGCTGTCTGATGCCTTGGTCGCACGCTGCCAACTGCCCTACTGCTCAGGAATGGGTTCTTAAATCTCACCAGCAGAAACCTCAGCAGCTACACCATAGAACACATAACATAAGCCAAATGCTTAGAAAGTAGTGCGATATGAAAGTAAAACTGACAATGCAATCTCTACGCTTACGCTCATGTTGTCATAATTTGTGACGCGTAGTACACCCATGCCAGGGTGAGGGCGAACCTTGCGCCAAGCTACACCCTAGCACGTTGCTACCGTCCCGGACTCCCCAGCAATGATGCCCACTATAACACCCAGAATTTTCTGTTTATCTAATTTCAGATTTACGTAATTATAATCGTAGGAGTTTTGGTCAGAATTGAGAGCGGATAATTTTTACCCTTAAGTAAAAGATTATTTTGAGACTAATGAAGAAAAGAAAAATTTAAGAACTCAACCGCAATCAGACCGTATAACAAATTTATTAAATAGTTAGAGGTTAAGGGCAAAATAGTAATTAGGATTATTATTATTATTATTATAAAAAAAAATCAAAACACCTTACGATGTTTTTCTCCCCAGTGCCAAAACTCCCCCCTGGGTCTTTTCTTTCCCTTTTCTCTGCGAGAAGCCGTTTTCCCTCAGTAAGTTTTTCCTCTCCAGCGACGACGTTCAACCGTTTCTTCCTTCAATCTTCAATATACGGTAAGCTTAGTTAGTTTTGAGTGGATAATTAGTCATTTTAAGCGGTAAAACTAAGGTTAGAGAGAGTAATTGTTAGTTTTAGTAAAACCATAGGTGGGAGGTATGAAATTTCTGGATTTAGTCTAGTGTTAGCGTGTATTAGTATTTAAGTTGGAAGAAAGAGTGGATGATAGGTTTTATGGGAAGTATTGAGCATTTAGAGAGCCGGATAACCCGAGTTGCGAAAGGTTTCCATTTGGCCACATCTGGCCAAGTTGTGTATGTACAATTAGAAAATGGATGAGACCACTAGAAACTAGACATCCCGTGGAGCCTGTAGCACTTTGAATCGTCCAATTCGGACGAGTATTGGAGAATTTGTGCATTTTCGAAGGTTAGTCGGAAATTGAGTTAGGATTTCGGTTTATGTTGAGTGGGGGTTTAGTTGTTGTTTCCTTTAGAGTTTTACAAATTTAATGGAAAGTAGAGCTAATAGATGTGTGATTTTATAGGTTTTTCCAGTTAGCGTACGAAGTTACGAAGTGCGAGGAATTTCTAGGACGCCAGATAACTAATGGATTGTTTGTGATTTGCCCTCAGGTCTACGCCATGGAACGGTAGGGTTGCTTGTTTGTTTTGACTGTTTGTTTTGTTGATTGGTCAGTTGATTACGTATTTGTTTTGACATGCATCATGGTTTTGAATTACGAAAGAACACGTTTTGAACATGTTTTGAATTGTGCGTATGAAATGTAATCAGATAAGAAAAGATGCCACGTATAGGAATGTCTCATCGTTAACGTGCTAGTAAGAAAGCACTAGAGGGTTCACATTGATGACAGTACGTAAGATGATGGTTTGTGAACGTCTCGTCATTAACGTGCTGGTGAAAAAACACTAGAGGGTTCTATGATTGATGTTGGGAGGAGATTTTGTATGGCCGTCCTGTGCATGAACACGATGTGTGCCTCTAAACTCGCTCCGTGGGTCATGGTTTGGCCATCTTGAGTGTGATAGGATGGGTGTCTACTTGACTCACACGTGAAAGTGGAAGATGCTAATAATGAAAACGAAACAAAAATGAAACGGAGCGTAGAAACTGCATGTGTTAGGGGTTGAGTTGTGTATTGATTGTCGTTTCTTATTCCATACTTGCTAAGCATTAGGCTTATGTTTTGTGTTCTATGGAGTAGGTGACGACAAGCTCTTTGGTGAGTTGTTTGAGCACTGGCTTGACTAGGATGGCGGTTGGTGACGTATGCTGTATGCCGGTGCATGATGCTTGTTAGGGCGACACGACCATAGTGTGATAGTTTGTAGGATTTTGTAAGCATTTTTATGTTGAACACCTGTGTATAATTGTGGATTGGTATTTTGATGTATAGAAAGTGTTTTTAAATCGTACGAGCTATTTTGACGAATGATTAAAATTTTTTTAAATAGAGTTTTGGGGAGGAAGTGTCGACAGATAGGATTAGTGGTTGACCAGACTCTGCAAGTGTCGACCGCGAGGGTCGACGTGTGGGGGCAGAGTCGAAGTAAGTGTCGATCTATGGTTGTAGGTGTCGACTGGTAATGTAAAAATGGCAGCGGTGTCGGCCGCAAGGGTCGACTTGCGCAGGCAGAGAGGATCAAGATGTCGAGCTATGAAAGTAGGTGTCGACCACTCCCGGAGATGAGCATAGAAGCGTCGACCGCTCAAGGAGATGAGCGTAGAAGCGTCGACCGGTGTTCGCAGTGTCGACCGATGAGAAGACACGAGAGAAATATAGTGTTGTCAGGGCGTTTGCCAGTGTCGACTGATGAAAAACCCGAGACAACCCGAGTGTCGACCGATGCTTACAGGTGTCGACCGGTGTCTCTGTTTTGTGTTTCATAAAATGAAAATTTATTCAAACTGATTTTAATCGAGTTTTCCTCTACAATACTATTTAAAATATTTTAAAAAATGTCGTTTTAACTAGAGAAATAAAAGTTTTAAATTTTAGGCGAATTCTTACTATACGAGTGAAATGGTGAGTAAGTAGCAAACCGGGTCCAAGGGGAACCGGGGCGAGATAATTCGGTATCAGAGCAAAATGATCAAGTTGTTCAAAGAATTACCCAACACTGCCGGCCGCCATGCAACGTGCTCCACCAACTGTAAGTATTTGTTTATTTTTAGTTAGATTGTGACTAAAATTAGATTACGCTAACCTCGTAACGGAATTAACTAAGATGTATTGACGACCGGGATGACCTAGAGTTCCGAGAGAGACAGTAGAGTTAGAGAATGATAACAACTTGGCTATGATTAGACGACTGACCGAGTTGGTCGACAGTCAGTCCCAACAATTGGAAATGCTACTGAATCAAGGACAAAGGAGCCATAGAGTGGGTTCTAGTGGAGAACGGTTTAAGAAATTGAAGCCACCGACATTTGAGGGCCAAATTACAGATCCGATTGCTGCGGAATGATGGATCCGCCCCATTGAAAACATGTTCAAGTATGCCAATGTGGAGGAGGGGAATATGGTTACATGTGCGACATTTCACCTCTCAAACGACGCTAAGAGTTGGAAGAGTCGTGGCTAAAGCATTAGAAGTAGAGGAGGCAGAAGCCAAATGTGTAAAGCAAGGAGAAGCCACAAAAAGAGTCTTTAAGGAGATCACACCACACACAAGCAAGGGAGGATCTTCTTCGTGAACCAACAGGTCAGATGACATTATGAGTGATTCGAGGGGGGGAAGAAACCGCAAATGCAGAAGATGTACCCGCAGTGTCTAAAGTGCTTGAAGAGCCATTCGGGAGAATGGGGACAGTTTGCAGGCAAATGCTACAATTGCAATGAAGCTGGTCATATTTCACGAAACTGCACAAAGCCGAGAGTCAACCGGTGCTTCACCTGTAATGAGACTGGTCACATATCTATGCATTGCCCCACAGTAAAGAAGGGTCCAGCCAAGGTGACACCCAGGATCTTTGCTATGATAGAGCCCGAGGGTGAAGATCGACCAGCTGTTATTTCAGGTACGGTATTAGTTAATACAGTGCTTGCGTTTACATTGATAGATTCAGGAGCATCACATTCCTTTGTTACTACGACTTTTGTGGTGAAAGTAAATTTATGGGCTAAACCAGCCGGGTGTACATATGAAGTGAGGCTACCATCTGGTGAGCGCATGCACTCTGATCAAGTGGTGCGTGACAGTGTCATATTAGTGGAGACTAAGAGCATGCCTGCTGATTTGATTGTGATGGGGATAACTTGTTATGACGTGATATTGGGCATGGATTGGTTGTTTCGGCACTATGCAACGATTGATTGCAGAGCTAGAACTGTTAATTTCCAACCCCCAAGTGGTGCGAAATATTCGTTGCAAGCTATCAAGAATGTGAAGAAGCTATCTGTAATGGCACCCATCGAGATTTGGAGATTATTAATGCGTGAACATTTTTGCTTTCTTGTAACAATTCTAAATACTTAATTTCACGTGGAGACAAAACCACCTGATATTGTGGTAGCTCGTGAGTTTATTGACGTATTCATGGATGATTTGCCTGGTTTACCCCCAGACCGGGAAGTCAAATTTGTGATTGAAACATATCCCAATGTAGAGCCAATATCGAAGAACCCTTACAAGTTAGCTCTTCTGGAATTGAAGGAGTTGAAAAAGCAGATGGAATAACTGTTGGAAAAGGGGTTCATACGCCCGAGCTTCTCACCATGGGGCACACCAGTCCTATTTGTAAAGAAGAAAGACGGATCACTCCGAATGTGTATTAACTACAGAGAGCTGAATAAGCTAACCATAAAAAATAAGTATCCACTACCGAGGATAGACGACTTATTTGATCAACTCCTAGGAGCTCGGATTTTCTCGAAGATAGACTTGAGATCGGGGTATTACCAGCTGAAAGTCAGATTAAAGGATATCCCGAAGATAGCCTTTCGGACAAGATATGGACACTATGAATTTTTAGTGATGTCGTTCAGGCTGACAAATCCTCCAGCCGTTTTCATGGACCTGATGAATCAGGTATTCCAAGAGTATCTAGATAAATTCGTCATTATAGTTATCGATGATATCTTGGTTTACTCCCGTAATGAAGACGAGCATAAAAAGCATTTGAAGATGGTCTTGGAGACTTTGAAGCAGCATCAGCTGTATGCGAAATTCTCCAAGTGTGAGTTCTGACTTGATAAGGTCCATTTTCTTCGACATGTGATTTCCAGTGGAGGGATATCGGTGGATGCAGCTAAAATACAGTCGATTAATGAATGGCCTCAACCAAAGAATGTCAGCGAGATTCGTAGCTTTCTGGGGTTAACTGGTTACTACAAGAACTTTATTGAGGGGTTTTTAAAGATTGCAGCAACCCTAACTTGTCTGAAAAGAAAGGAAGTCAAGTATGTATGGTCGGAAGACTGTGAACACAGTTTTCAGATACTAAAGTAGAAATTGACTACAGCTCCACTGTTGACACTTCTGGTGATGGAAGAGAAGTTCAGTATTTACTGTGATCCTTCCAGAATCGGATTGGGTTGTGTCTTAATGCAAAACAGAAAGGTGATCGCTTATGCTTCAAGGCAATTAAAGCCTTATGAGCAAAATTATCCAACCCACGATTCAGAGTTAGCGGCGGTCGTGTTCACGCTAAAGATCTGGAGGCATTATCTTTATGAACAGCAATATGAGATATATTCAGATTACAAAAGTCTGAAGTATATCTTCACTCAGAAGGAGCTGAATATGAGATAGAGGCGGTGGTTGGAGTTCGTCAAGGACTACAACCTGGACATCAAATACCACCCCGGTAAAGCCAATGTAGTGGCCGATGCATTAAGCCAGATTTCGACCTCAGTTTCAGCAATGAATGCCGAAATATCTAAAGAGTTGAGTACAGAATTTCTGATATTTAATTTGGAGATAGTTTCAAATGTTGTAGTAGAATTATCAGCCTTATCTCTGAAATCGTCAATTTTTGAGAAAATTAGAGAAGCTCAACCAGATGACCCAAGGTGCAACGAATTTAGGTCGAGCATAGCATTTAATGACAGGACCGAGTTTAGCTGTTCAGATGATGGAATCCTGAAGTTCCGGAATAAATGGTATGTTCCGAAGAATGATCAACTTCAGAATTAGATTTTGTCTGAAGCGCACTTCTTAAGGTTTTCTGTTTATCTCGGAAGCACAAGATGTACAGAGACATTAGACAAAATTATTGGTGGCCTGACATGAAGAAGTTTGTAACAAGGTACGTAGAGACATGCTTGATCTGCCAACAAATCAAGGCTGAGCATCAGAGGCCAGCTGGAAAGTTGCAACCATTGCTGGTTCCAAAATGGAAGTGGGACCAAATATCCATAGATTGGATTTTGTTGTCGAGTTACCCCGAACGA
This sequence comes from Begonia peltatifolia, assembly GCA_022433055.1. NCBI lineage: Eukaryota > Viridiplantae > Streptophyta > Magnoliopsida > Cucurbitales > Begoniaceae > Begonia > Begonia peltatifolia. The sequence goes on along the minus strand of CM039519.1, from coordinate 20,445,541 downwards.
CAATGGGATTTGATGTGGTGTGGGTGATTGTGGATCGTTTAACAAAATTTGCCCATTTTCTACCGGTGAAGATGACATTCAATATGTACCAGTTCGCAAACCTATACATTCAGGAGATAGTGAGGTTGGACGGAGTACAAATTTCGATCGTGTCAGACAGGGAACCAAGATTCACATCAAAATTTTAGAAGAATCTGCACAAAGCAATGGGGACATGACTGAATTTCAGTATAGCTTTTCATTTTCAGACCGACGAACAATCTGAACGGAATATTCAGATTTTAGAGGATATGCTTCGAGCCTGTGTACTAGAGTTCCAAAGTTCGCGGAGCAAGTATTTACCCTTGCTGGAATTTTCATACAACAGCTATCAGGCGACGATAAGTATGGCCCCCTACGAAGCGCTATATGGGAGGAAGTGCAGATCGCCCCTCTATTGGGATAAAGTCGGTGAAGCCGGCTTGATTGGTCCAGAAATTGTGCAACAAACGACTGAGAAGGTCAAGATTATTCGGCAGCGAATATTGACAGCTCAAAGTCAACAAAAGAGCTACGCTGATGGAAGAAGGAGAGAATTGGAGTTCAAAGTAGGAGATGAAGTTTTTCTAAAAATTTCACCATTCAAGGGTGTGATGAGGTCCAGCAGGAGGGATAAGTTGAGCCTAAGAAACGTTGGACCATTCCCGATCACAAAGAGAATTGAAAAAACTGCGTACCAACTAGAACTGCCAACTTCCATGGGAGGAGTTCACAATGCTTTCCACGTGTCGATGCTAAGAAAGTGTCTCAAAGATTCGTCGCACATTGGGGTTCAGCAGGAAATTGAAGTACAGCCAAACTTAGCATACAAAGAAAAACCAGTGAAGAGTTTAGATTATGCAGTGAAGACACTACGCAATAAGAATATTCTGCTGGTAAAAGTATTATGGCGCAACCAGAATGTGGAAGAGGCAACGTGGGAAAGACAACAAGATATGATGGATCGTTATCCTGAACTTTTTAGGTACGCAAATTTTGAGTACAAAATTCTTTTAAGGAGGGTAAAGTGTAAGACCATGAATTTTTCGTTTAAACTAATTTCAGATTTACGTAATTATAATCTGTGGAGTTTTGGTCAGAATTGAGAGTGGGGAATTTTTATCATCAAGTAAAAGATTATTTTGAGACTAATGGAGAAGAGAAAAATTTAAGAATCCAACTGAAATCAGACCGTATAACAGATTTATTAAACGGTTAAGGGTTAAGGGCGAAATAGTAATTATGATTATTATTATTATAAAAAAAATATATCAAAACACCTTAATGTGTTTTTCTCTCCCCCTCCCTCCATCTCTTTTCTTTCCCTTTTCTACTAGAGAAACCGTTTTCCCTCGACAAGTTTTTCCTCTCCAATGACGACGTTCAACCGTTTCCTCCTTCAATCTTCAATCTACGGTAAACTTAGTTAGTTTTGAGTTGATAATTAGTAATTTTGAGCGGTAAAACTAAGGTTAGAGAGTATTTGTTAGTTTTAGTAAAACCCTAGGTGGGAGGTATGAAATTTCAGGATTTAGTCGATTGTTAGTCAAGAAAGAGTGGATGATAGGTTTTATGGGAAGTATTGAGCGTTTAGAGAGCCGGATAACTCGGGTTGCAGAATAGTCTCCATTTGACTACATCTTGGAAAGTTGTTGATATCCAATTAGGAAATGGATGAAACCATTAGAAACTAAACATCCTGTGGAGCCTGTAGCACTTTGAATCGTCCAATTCGGACGAGTATTGGAGAAGCTGTGAATTTTTTAAGGTTAGTAAAAAATTGAGTTAGGATTTCGGTTTAGGCTGAGTGGGGGTTTAGTTGTTGTTTCCTTTAGAGTTTTACGAATTTAATGGAAAGTAGAGCTAATAGATGTGTGGTTTTATAGATTTTCCCAGTTAGCGTACAAAGTTCCGAAGTGCGAGAAATTTCTAGGATGCCAGGTAACTAATGGATTGTTTGTGATTTTTCCTCGGGTTTACGCCATGGAACGGTAGGGTTGCTTGTTTGTTTTGACTGTTTGTTTTGTTGATTGGTCAGTTGATTGTGCATATGTGTTGACATGCATCATGGTTTTGAATTACGAAAAAATGAGTTTTGAGCATGTTTTGAATTGTGCGTATGAAATGTAATCAGATAAGAAAATATGCTACGTATGGGAACGCCTCGTCGTTAACGTGCTAATAAGAAAGCACTAGAGGGTTCACATTGATGAAAGTACGTAAGATGACATGGTTTTTGAATGCCTCGTCTTTAACGTGCTGGTGAGAAACCACTAGAGGGTTCTATGATCGATGTTGGGAGGAGATTTTGTATGGCCGTCCCGTTCGTGAACACGATGTGTGCCTCTAAACTCGCTCCGTGGGTCATGGTTTTGCTATCCTGAGTGTGATAGTATGAGTGCCTACTTGACTCACACGTGAAAGTGGTAGATGCTACTAATGAAAACGAAACAAAAACGAAACAGAGCGTAGAAACTGCATGTGGTAGGGGTTGTGTTGTGTATTGATTGTCAGTTCATATTCCATACTTGGTAAGCATTAGGCTTATGTTTTGTGTTCCATGGTGTAGGTGACGGCGAGCTCTCCGGTGAGTTGTTTGAGCACGGGCATGATTAGGATGACGGTTGGTGAGGTATGCTGTATGCCGGTGCAGGCAGCTTGTTGGGGCGATATGACCATGGTGTGATAGGTTGTGGGATTTTGTAAGCATTTTGGTGTTGAACACCTGTGTATAATTGTGGATTGGTATTTTGATGTATAGAAAGTGTTTTTAAATCGTACGAGCAATTTTTGACGAATGATTAGGACTTTTTTAAACAGAGTTATGGGGCAGAAGTGTCGACCAATAGGCTTAGTGGTCGACCAGACCATGCAAGTGTCGACCGCGAGGGTCAACCTACGCGAGCAGAGCCAAAGTAAGTGTCGACCTATGGTTGTAGGTGTCGATTGGTAGTATAAAAATGGCAGCGGTGTCGACTGCAAGGGTTAACCTGCAAAGGCAGAGAGGATGAAAGTGTCGACCGCTCTCGGAGATGATCGTAGAAGCGTCGATCGGTGTTCTTAGTGTCGACCGACGAGAAGACCCAAGAGAAATGTAGTATCGTCTGGCGTTTGCCATTGTCGACCGATGAAAAACCCTAGACAACCCAAGTGTCGACCGATGCTTACAGGTGTCGACCGGTGTCTCTGTTTTATGTTTCATAAAATGAAGTTTTATTCAACTGATTTTAATCGAGTTTTCCGCTGCAATACTATTTAAAATATTTTCAAAAATGTCGGCTTAAGTCGAGAATTTAAAGGTTTAAATTTTAGGCGAATTCTTACGATACGGATGAAATAGTGAGTAAGTAGCAAACCAGGTTCAAGGGGGATCGGGGCGCGACACCCACAAGCCGCACACGTGCGCAACCTCACAGCAACAACACCACGGTGAGGGTGAACCTTGCGCTACACTATACCTTGATGCATCACCACCATCTCAGTCTTCCCAGCAACAGTTGTCACACTCACACGTTTCGCGATTGCCCAGCTTGCCCACTCTCGAGCAAAATTCGTGACTGGTGATACACCGGCCCACTCTCCGAGCAGGATCTACGGTGCCACTGTCCTTCATCCTCACCGTCAAGACATACACGGTGCGTGATGGCCCAGCCGGCAACCTCCCCGAGCAGAATTTGAGCTTGGTTACACACTAACCACCTCCCCAAGCAGCATCCGTGGTACCACTGCCACGCGTCTCTTCACCACTTACTCAAAGTATGCTCAAAAATCATTTTCGTTCCCTTTTCAAAACATGATGGATGTCAAACAATACGCACGCACATCACTGTCAAACAATACGCACGCACATCACTATCAAACAACACAATCCTAATGTTCTTTGGTGTAAACCCACCTCGGCAAAACACATGCATGTACTACTTACCTGGCGTCCTAAGCTTTCTCGGTGCACCACTTCACCGAAAATTTGGTTCAACCAAGACATAAACAACCACTTATCAACATTCACATCAAAATTTACTAAACATGCTAAAAATCACATCTCACAGCTAAACCCATGAAATCCCAACTAAAATGGTCACTAATTCTGTTGTGGCTGAAAACCACTGTAAAGTTTGGATGCGCATAACTTTTGCGTCGGTTATCAAAATCAAACGATTCAAGAGACTAAACGCTCCTCTACAAACCTAGTTTAACATACTAAAATTAATTTAAAAATGATAAACTACAACTAGGTGAAAAACACCAAAAAACCAAATGATGTGCCCCATAGGCCCGTCACACGATCTCAAGTCCAAGCACACACTTTAATTAACCTACATTCTCACACATTTGATTCTTGTGCAGGTTATGATTCAATGGAGCCGGAAGTTGCAAGCTTAAGGTGGGAAGTGGAGGCTCAAGACATGGAGCAACCGAGACACATCCTTGCATGGGAAGCCACCCTTGAAGATCATGAAGCTCTTAAAGGAATTTGTCTTCCCAAGCCAACTTTTATGTAATGTTTTATTTTGAACTTATTGGGCAAACATTGACCTTCTTGTTTAACTTATTATTATGTGCATGCCTTAGGCATTTAGGATTAGATTGAATGGTTAGGATAGATGATGGAAAGGGTTTCAGGATTGGCTTAACTTGAAGAAGCAATCCGGCATGCAAGACATGCCACTCTCGGCCGCAAGCGCGCCAAGGAGGAAGTGCCGCAAGTGGTGGCCAACTTTACCCGATTTGGCCACACCATTGGGCTCCCATTTGAGATGCTTGTCCCCTTTACCTTTTGTGGAAGAAACATGGATCCATGACATGGCATTCAGCAAGCCATTGATCAACCTCTTAGCTGCCATCATCTCGGCCGCACACTACAACATTTTGGAGCCAGTTACAAGTTCTTTGCACCAAGTTTTGAAGACCAAAGCACAGCCCTAAAACCCTCCATCCTAGGCCTATATAAGCATAGCATTGGTGTGTGTATTTCGGTTGGCAAAGTTAATGAGCATCGGCATATTTTCTAAGAGGAAACCGAGGGAGTTTTCCACCACCTTTCCAAGGTCAGTGCTCGGTTCCATGAACCGATTAGGAGTAGCCTCCTAGCTTGGCAACTCAAGGTTGTTGCTCGAGCTTGTGTTCCAATTTTCTCTCCTCCCTTTCAAGGGAAGGAAATAAGAAGGAAGTGGCCAAAACTGGTTCCCCAAGTTGAGAACCTTTCCATGGAAAGGTTGTGATTGCCGAGAACATAACATTGTCTCTTCGGCCGACTTGCGGGTTTGCTTGCACAAGTTTGTCATTTCTAATCAACCTGGACCACGACCACCACCATCACACACCTCACTCACTCCACTAATCTCACACCAAATTTCATTTCATTTCAAGCACATTTGGTCGTTCATTTTGTTGTTTTTCTCAAGGGTTTCTCGGCTTGGCCGAGATCCGAGGGCCTAACCGATCCTTTCGTGCATTCTAGTGACCGAGCAGGGGCTTGGCCGTAAAACCAAATGTAACAGTTAGGGTTTTTAATTCAAAAAAAAAAAAATATATATATATATATATATATATATATATATATATATATTCAAAATTTAGAAATTCCCAAAGAAATTCAATATTCAAATTTCTTAAATCACAACCTGAATTTTAGGAAACAAATCCAATGAACCTAGCCT
>CM039519.1:20426425-20439853 GCA_022433055.1 Begonia peltatifolia | reverse complement strand
GAACCAAACCAGACCGGCCCAGTTGACCCGGATCGGCCCAGTTGACCTGGCCCGGCCCAATTGACCCAAACCGGCACTCTTCATTCGAACCAAACTTAAACCAAATTTCGACCCGACTCTGACCGAACCGATCGAACATTAAACCGGTAAGAATTTTCTGTCCAAATTCTTTTAGGTTGGAATTAATTAAGTTGGATTTTAATATCGACATTCGAATTAAGTAGGAAATATCTCGGAAGTCATCCAAACGATTCAACCAACCCGATCTGACCCAAGAGAACAACGTAAGGAATTTCTGCTCAAATTTCTTTGAAATTGGATTTATTAAGTAGGAATTTAATACAAAAGATTCTATTTGAGCAGGATATTATCTGAAATAGTAAACGAATCCCGATATCCATACCACTCGGAATCCAAGTAAGTAAAAATACAGTTTTCCCAAGTTTTGGCTTTGGCCCTACATCACAAAATATTATATTATTTTCTTATAATTGTTTTATTACACGAGTTGGTATTTGAGCACGCATGTTTCGGCATTGACTTAGAATACTATAAAGATAAAATTGGTAGGACATATTGTATGCGCATGAAAATGATGGAATTGACGGAAAATATGTGATAGCAAAATCCTGAACGACAATGAGATGGTGAGCTTGAACATTAATGGTACTGACGTGATAGCAAAAGCCTGAACGACAATGAGATGGTGAGCTTGACCGAAAGTAAGTTGACAAAGCCTGAACGACAATGAGATGGTTGAGTCTAAGGTTGGGAAATGAATACCAACTAGTTCTGTAATAAGGATTCGGTAAAAGTAAATGTAAATTTTTGACCATTGCACGTATTTTTGTTTGCTGAGTTAATTATCATATTTTAAATAAATTTGTGATGTAGGTGAGTTTTTATCTGAGGAGGAACTACCTGCGATCGAGAATCTCCCAGTGGCAAACGAGCATACAGAAGAAAATTTTCCCGAGAAAGGAATTTAAAATATTATGTTTTAGTTTTTAAAAGTATTTCGGTTTTTATTTTAACTCCGAATAAATTATGTTGAATTTTATTATTAGAGTTTTTATGAATTATTTATGATTCTAAATTTATTTCGAATAAGTTTAATTATTGTTTTAATTACAGATTCCGCGCATTTAATGATTTTTATTCAAGATTTTAAGAAAATGTTTTAAGCTGAAAATTTAACGCTCGATTTTAACTCAAATTTTGGGAATAAGTTCTAGGGCTTCAAATTAGGGTTTTTAAATTGGGGATTTTAAAATTCGAGGCGTTACACCAAATCTGCCATTCACCCAAAAATTTCACATTTTCAGTTCTTCAACAAAACTACTCAATTCCTCACCAATCTATCACGGTCTAACCCATTAATCATAATCTAACAACAATTTGAAGTTTCCAAACACCAAAATCCAAATTGCATAGTCAACATTCTCTGGTTTTCCTCCAAACCCGAGCACTCGGTCAATCAATGTAATAACCCGAGAATTTCGAATTTTATTTTTAATTTCTGGAATTTTTAGTTTAATCCCGGTCGGAGTTTTGAGAAATATTTCAACGGGAAAGATTTAAATTATAAGACTCGAAGCCTACTTTTGCGATGTTTTTCAGAATTTCAAGTCGGGAGATCGAGAAATTAACGAAATTACGGAAGATTTAAATACGTGAGGGCAGTTTTGTAATTTGGTATATAAAAAACAAAAAAAAAAAACATCACATAACAACCGAATGGCTTCGGGAAGAAGCCATTCGGCTGTTTTCACTTGCCACCGAGGGAAGCAGGGGAGTGGCGCGAGGGAGAGAGGGCGATCGGGAGTGGAGGTGCGATCTTCGATTGGTGGACGTCGAACTCGAGGGTGTGAGCGAAACCGCGGCCGAGTGGTTCTTCTCCGGTGATTCAGAGTCGTTTGGTTGCTGTTGATCAAATTTCCGAAGGTAGCGAGCCTAAGCGTGTTCTGCCGACGACCGCGAAAGGCGCGTTGCTGACCAACTCTGCCATCGACGATTTGGGCGTCTTAATGGAATATTGCTTTTTCCGTTGCGCGCAAAACTCCATTTGCTCGGTAAGCCTCTCTTCCTCCCTCTGTCTGTTCTGTGCGGTTTGGCCGAGTGTAAGGCTCGGCCCCCTTCCCCCTCCATTTTCGGTAATTTTGGCTGAAGTATTGAGGGGGAAGTGCCTGGAATTTGGAGGGGGGGAAATCAAAGGCGAGCCCTGTCGGTTTCCCTGTTGTTGGCCGAGCTTGGTGCTCGGCCTCCTTTCAATTCCGGCAAGCTTGGTCGGAATGTATAAGTGGGATATGACCAATTCTGTATAGGAGTTGTGAAATTCGAATTTGGATCAAGAATCAGACGTTTTTTTGTTTGGAGGCAGTTCTGTTTTTGGCCGTTTCGGCCTACGTTTGGCTGATCATTTTAAATTCTGTTTTTGTGGGATAAATTAGGTGGTTAGGGGAACCTATGGCTGCTGGAATCGTTCAATTTCGATATCCGACGCAAACGTTATGCGCGTTGGAAGTTTATGCAGGATTTTGGTTTAAGTCAAATTAGTGGCCGTTTTTCGTGAAAATTCGATGTGTGAGAGTAGCATAGCCATTTTGATGCATATAACTAGTTGGGAGTGAGTTTTGGTTGAAGGGAAGTGAAAATGTGAAATTTTAATAAAGGTGGTAGATTCGATTTTTGGCAATTTTCGCCTATCTGCGGCCTACCGATTTAAAATCCGTCTTGGGATGTTAAACTAGGTTCCTAAGGGAACGTTTAGCCACTTGAATCGCTCGATTCCGTTGACGGACGCAAAAGTTATGCGCATCCGAACGTTGGGCTGGTTTTCGGCCAAACCAAACCAATGGACCGTTTTAGTTGAAATTTCATGAGTGTAGTTAGAGAAGGTTATTTTTAGCTAATTGGTGAATGTTGAGATAAATACTGATGAGAAATTGGTTGTGTTTTAGGTTGAGGCGTTCTTTTGGCAAAGCTGGGCGTCGAGCGAGCATGGGACGCCAGGTAAGTAGTGCATGCATGTGTTTTGCCCAAGTGGGCCTACACTGTAGAACTTTAGGGTTTATGTGATTGATTGTGGTGTGCGTGCGTATTGTTTGACATGCATTATATTTTTTAAAAGAGGGAACGAAAATGATTTTTAGCATGTTTGATGTGTGAGGTGAGACGTATGGCGGTGGTACCGCGGATCCCGCTAGTGTGCGGGCCGGTGCTTCACCAGTCGCGGATCCTACTCGAGGGGTGGGCCAGCTGGGCCGTCATGCGGCGTGAATGTGTTGACGGTGAGGATATGGGCAGTGGTACCGCAGATCCTATTAGTGTGTGGGCCGGTGCAACACCAGTCGCGGATCCTACTCGAGGGGTGGGCCGGCGGGGCTGTCGCGAAACGTGTGTGTGTGGCAACTGTGGCCCCGTGTTGGGGAGGCTGGGACGGGGGCGACGTGTCAGGGTGTAGAGTGGCGCGAGGTACACCCTTACCCTGATGTGGTTGCCGTGTGGTGATGCGTGGGTGTAGCTTGTGGGCCTCGTTGCTGGGGAGTCCGGGACGGTGGCGTGAGGTTCCTCCTTACCCTGGTGCGGCTGCACTACGCGTCACAGATGTGACAACATGAGTGTGACTGTAGAGACTGCATGTGATAGGATTGCATTGTCGGCTTTTAATTTCATATCGCATTACTTACTGAGCGTTAAGGTTATGTTGTGTGTTCTGTGGTGTAGGGGCTGACGACACTGCTGGTGAGCCCCGAGAGCCTAGTCCTGAAGCGTAGGATGGTTGGCCGCGTGCGACCGCGACACCGGATGGCGGACTTTTGTTAGGGCGACCCGACCCGTGGAGCTGGTAGGTTGTGGCCTGGTCGGTTTGTGGGTTTTCTTTCTTTTTCGGTGATTATGTATGGAGGATGAGATTGGTTGTCGTATATGCGTCAGTGTATAGGTGTATATGGAGTGCGTGTGATTTTGGCGACGTACGCACATATTTTGCATGTTAGAGTATGGTGTTGCTCTATATTGTGAACTTTCTTTATTTGTATTGGACGGATTTTCGTGTCTTCTTACTCTGATTTGGGTTAGGATGATTTCTCTGGATGATGGATAGGTAAATATTGTTGGACTATGGTGAATTGTGTGCAGGGTTAAATTTTGGGGTAGCCAGTTTTTAGGCGTTACTCTGCAAAAATTTCGGGAGAGAGGTTGGGACTCGAGAGGATACGAAATAGGTCAAGGTGTGTATAATGAATACTAGAGAAGTTTAGATGAGCGTGGATGTGCGGCGTGATCGCAGGTGCGCGGGGCATGCGGCCCTGTTGGGTACCCATGGGTCGTGGGACACCGGGTGAGGGTGTGCGCGTGGACGTGCTGTATAGCGGCAGGGTGCGTGGGGCATGCGGCGCTGTGAGCGTGCGCGAAACACAGTAACGTTGAGTGGTATGTGCAGCACCGTGAGAGTGTGCATGGGGTGTCGAAAGGGAGACGCGAGTTGTTTTCGAATCGAGTCAAAAAAAAAATGAATTGAAAACAAAAGGGTATTGAATTGAGTGAATTATGTTAAGTGTTAGTGTGTGTGTGTGTGTAGTGTGTAGATGCACTGTAGCGCACCGAGAACGTGTGGGTTCTCGGGGTGTTACAATCAATGGTTAAACACCGTTGGTGCCCCTTCTAAACGCTTTAATTACACGCTTGAACCTTAGAAGTCCAGCTCAAAGTATATTGATCAATATCGATCACCAAAACACAGAGGAAAACAAGGGAAGACTACCTATTTTTCGGTCAGGTTTGGCGCAAAAAAATCGAGCCACAAGCTAGCTTCAGCTAGTCGGAGCAGTGGAAAATGCCGGCGTCCCGCTCCCGCTCTCCCTCACGTCGGTCATCGCATTCTCCGTCGCTCATTCTCGGGCTTTCTCACTTCGGGAGGTTGAGCTGCTAAAACCCAGTGGCTTCGGTTCGTTGGAGAAGGAACAGTTGCCGGCGGTTCTCTCTCACACTCATGCTCGTCGGCCGCGATCGAAGCTTGGATTCCAGCTCTCTTGATCGCCCTTTGCTCTCCGATGCTTGGCGAAGAACCGAACAGCTGAATGGCTTCCTCGCCGTGCCGTTCAGTTGTTTTATTATCATTTCTTTTTGTTTTTAAATTTTAGTAAATCAAATTACTAAATCGCCCTCGTGTATTTTGAACCTCCATGTTTCCATTAAGTTCGAGTCGTTTCAACCTAAGAATTCGGAAATACTCTTCCAAATTAAATCCTAAATTTCCTAAAATTAAATTGATTCATTAAAATCTCTCAAGAAATTTCCACTGAACTTTTAAATTTATTCGATAAAATTGTGAATTATTACATCCTCCCCACCTTATAAGAATTTTGTTCTCAAAATTTACGTACTGAATAGTTCAGGATACTTGCACTCCATGTACTATCGCTGCTCCCAAGTGGTCTCCTCTACCCCAGGATTGTGCCACAATACTTTAATTAAAGGGATCTCCTTGTTACGCAACACCTTCACGATCGATCCTAAAATCCTCATTGGCTTCTCTTCGTAAGTCAGTGTCAGCTGCATCTTTATATCCTATAGTGGCACCACCTGAAAAGGATCCCACATACACTTCCTCAGCATCGAGATATGGAAAACATCGTGTATGACATCCATCGAAGGGGGCAACTGAAGCTTGTAAGCGGTCCTCCCAATCCTGCTGACAATCAAAAATGGCCCCACGAAATGAGAGTTGAGCTTCCCTCTCCTCCAAAACCTAACCACTCCCTTGAACGGGGAGATCTTCAGAAATACGTCATCACCAACGCTGAACTCCAGCTCTCATCGCCTCTGACCTGTATAGCTTTTCTACAAACTTTGAGCTGCCTCAATCCTCTTTCGTATAATAGAAATCTTGTCGACAGTCTGTTGCAGTATCTCTGGGCCTATCAGTCTCGCCTCACTAACCTCATCCTAAAAGAATGGCGACCTACACTTCCTCCCATACAAAGCCTCGTATGGCGCAATACCAATGGTGGACTGATAACTGTTATTATACGAGAACTCGTCCAACGGCAAGACCCTGCTCCAAGTTACCTGAAACTCCAACACATAGGCCCTGAACATATCTTCCAATATATGTATAGTCCGCTATGACTACCCGCCAGTCTGAGGGTGAAAGGCCGTACTTAAATCCAATCTGGTACCCATAGCCTTATGTAGACTCCTCCAAAATTTAGACGTAAACCTGAGGTCTCGGTCTGACACTATCGACTCTAGGATCCCATGCAGTTTGACCACCTCCTAAATGTACAATTGAGCGAACTGGTCCATGGAATAAGTCATTCTCACAGGCAAAAGGTGAGATGACTTCATCAATCTATCCACATTCACCCAGATCGCGTCCTGGCCCTTGGCAGTACTTTGGCAATACAACTACAAAATCCATAGTGATACGCTCCCATTTCCACTCTCGAATAGGTGGTGGCTGAAGCATACTCGACGGTCTCTGATGTTCTGCCATTACCTATTGGCACATCACACAGGTCTCAACGTACTTGGCTACCTCTCACTTCATATTAGGCCACCAATAGTGCTGCTTCAAATCCTACTACATCTTAGTGCTTCCGGGATGCACAGAGAAAGAAAACGAGTGAGCTTCTGATAATATCTCCTTCCACAGCTACTCATTTTTCGGAACGTACCACCCGTCCTGAAACTTCATAATCCCTTCCTCCGAATAGCTGAGCTCGGTACTAGTATTGGCCTCCATACTCGCCTTTAGCTCACTGCACTCAGAGTTAGTCTCGTGGGCCTACTTAATTTTGTCAAGAATGGTCAGCCTCAATGACATCGCCAAACGTGTGGCTGCCAAATGAGAAACCACCTCTAGGCCAAACCCCTGCATCTCGATCTTCAGCTTGGCAGGCACCACTAAAATCACGACATACGTTGAAGCTGACACTTAACTTAAAGCGTCTGCCGCTAAAATCTCGCTTCTTGGGTCATGGTTTGGCCGTCCTGAGTGTGATAGAATGACTGCCTACTTGACTCACACATAAAAGTGGAAGATCATAACAATAAAAACAAAATGAAAACAAAACCGAGCATAGAAACTACATGTGTTAGGGGTTTAGTTGTGCATTGATTTTAATTCATGCTTCATACTTGCTAAGCATTAGGCTTACGTTTTGTGTTACGGGGTGTAGGTGACGACGAGTTTTTCGGTGAGTTGTTAGGTGACGGGCATGCCTAGGATGGTGTTGGTGGCGTACGCTGTATGCCGGTGCAGGCAGTTGTTGGGGCGACTCGACCATGGCGGGATATAGGATATATGGTACGGTTATAGTCGGGATTGGAGCAGGGATTATTTCCTTTTTTGAAATTACTTGAAGGGATTATGTTTTAAAAATATATGTCTTTACTTTGTGGATTTAATCGTGGGAATGTCATCGTGTGTTTTCTCTGAACTGGTGTTGTTTTTATGTATACTGGTGCAAGGTGTCGACCGAAGTCGACCGAAGTCGACATACCCTGGCAAAGCCAATGTAGTGGCCGATGCATTAAGCCGGATTTCAACCTCAGCTTCAGCAATGCATGCCGAGATGTCTAAAGAGTTCAATGCAGAATTTCAGAGATTTAATTTGGAGCTATTTTCAAATGTGGCGGTAGAATTATCAATCTTATCTCTTAAGCTGTCAATTCTTGAGAGAATTAGAGAAGCCCAACAGGATGACCCAAGGTGCAACGAATTTAGGTCAAGCATAGCATCTAATGACAAAATTGAGTTTAGCTGTTCAAGTGATGGAATCTTGAAGTTTCGGAATAGGTGGTATGTCCCGGACAATAGTCAACATCAGAAAGAAATCTTGTCTGAAGCGCACTCCTCAAGGTTTTCTGTTCATCCCAGAAGCACCAAGATGTACAGAGACCTTAAGCAACATTATTGGTGGCCTGGAATGAAGAAGTCTGTAGCAAGGTACGTAGAGACATGCTTGATCTATCAGCAAATCAAGGCTGAGCATCAGAGAGCGGTTGGAAAGTTAAAACCATTGCCGGTTCCAGAATGGAAGTGGGACCAAATATCCATGGATTTTGTTGTTGGTTTACCTCGGACGACAAAGGGATTTGATGCGGTGTGAGTGATTGTGGATCGTTTGACCAAATTCGCCAATTTTCTACCGGTGAAGATGACATTCAATATGGACCAATTCGCTAACCTGTACATTCAGGAGATAGTAAGGTTGCATGGAGTACCGATTTCGATTGTGTCGGACCGGAACCTAAGATTCACATCAAAATTTTGGAAGAGTCTGCACAAAGCAATGGGGACACGACTGAATTTCAGTACAGCCTTTCATCCTCAAACCGACGGACAATTTGAACGAACTATTCAGATTTTAAAGGATATGCTTCGAGCCTGTGTACTAGAGTTCCAGGGTTCGTGGAGCAAGTATTTGCCCTTGATGAAATTCTCGAACAACAACAGCTTTCAGGCTATGGTAGGTATGGCCCCTTACGAAGCTTTATACAGAAGGAAGTGCAGATCGTCACTCTATTGGGATGAAGTCGGTGAAGCCTGCTTGATTGGTCCGAAAATTATGTAGCAAACAAACGAGAAGATCAAGGTTATTCGGTAGCGGATATTAATAGCTCAAAGTCGACAAAAGTGCTATGCAGATGGAAGAAGAAGAGAATTGTAATTCAAAGTAGGAGATGAAGTTTTCTTAAAAACTTCACCGTTCAATGGTGTAATGAGGTTTGGGAGGAAGGGTAAGTTGAGCCCAAAATACATTGGACCATTCCCGATCACAAAGAAAATTGGAAGGACTGCGTACCAACTAGAACTGCCAGTTTCACTGGAAGGAGTTCACAATGTCTTCCACGTGTCGATGCTAAGAGAGTGTCTCAAAGATCCATCACACGTTGTGGTTCAGTAAGAGATTGAGGTACAACAAACCTTAGCGTACGAAGAAAAGTCAGTGGAGATTTTAGATTATACAGTGAAGACACTACACAACAAGGATATTCCATTGGTGAAAGTATTGTGGCGTAACTACAATGTGGAGGAGGCAACGTGGGAAAGACAACAGGATATGATGGATCCTTATCCTGAGTTGTTTAGGTAGCAAATTTTGAGGACAAAATTTTTGTAAGGATGGTGGAATGTAACACCCAGAATTTCCATTTAAATTAACTTCGGATTTTTGTAATTATAATCAGTGGAGTTTTGGTAAGAATTGATAACGTAGAATTTCTGCCCTTAAATAAAAGATTATTTTGAGGCTAATGGAGGAGAGAAAAATGTAAGAATCCAACCGAAATCTGACTGTATAACAGATTTATTAAACGGTTAAGAGTTGAGGACAGTTTGGTAATTAGTTATTATTATTATTATAAAAAAAAAAAGAGAACACCATCGGTGTTCTCCCTCTCCTCAGCGCATTTTCCTCTCCCTGTTTCTCCTTCTCTCCTGCGTGAGGTTTGACAACTCTCTTCCGGCGATGTTCAACCGATTCCTTCTCCGTTTCCTCAGATTACGGTAAGTTTTAGTTGATTCTTAGTAGATAGTTAGTGTGTTAGTTGTTTATAGCGACAAAAACAGAGTTAGTGAGGGTATCGGGTGGTTTGGTAAAAACCTAGAAAGGAAATTGAATGTAGAGTCAATTTTTATCGGCATATTGGTGTTTAATCTAGAAATAGTAGTAGATTACGAGATTTGATGGGAAAGATTGAGTGGTTGATTAGTCGAATATACAAATTTTTGAACGGTGTTTGTTCGGCCACGTTCGGCCAAGTTGTAGATGTCGAATTAGGAAATGGATGAGACCATTGAAAACTAGACGTCCTGTGGAGTTTGTAGCACGTTGGATCGTCCAATTCGGACAAGTATTGAAGAAGTTATGAATTTTCGAAGTTAGTCAAAAATTTAGTAGGATTTCGGGTTAAGTGGAGAGTGTTGGTTTTGGTATGAGTTATGACTTTCAATCTAGGAATTTATGAATTGAACGAGTTAGTATTGATGGATGTGTAATTTTATAGGTATTTCCAGTTAGAAAACAAAGTTACGAAGTGCGAGGAAACTTCAAGGACGCCAGGTAAGTGATGGATTGTTTGTGGTTTGCCTTCGGGCCTACACTATGGAATGGTAGGATTGTTTGTTTGTTTAGATTGTTGTTTTGCTGTTTGGTCAGTTGGCCGTGCATATGTGTTGTCATGCATCATCGTTTTGAACTACGAAAGAAAGAGTTTTGAGTATGTTTTGAATTGTGCATATGAAATGTAATAAGATAAGAAAACATGCCACGCATGGGAAACGCCTCGTCGATAACGTGCTAGTGAGAAAGCACTAAGCGGTTCCCATGGTTGAAAGTATGTAAGATGACACGGTTTGTGAACGCCTCCTCATTAACGTGCTAGTGAGAAAGCACTAGAGGGTTCTATGATCGCTGTTAGGAGGAGATTATGTATGGCCGCCCTGTGTATGAACATGATGCGTGACTCTGATCTTGCTTCTTGGGTCATGGTTTGGCCGTCCTGAGTGTGATAGAATGACTGCCTACTTGACTCACACATGAAAGTGGAAGATGATAATAATGAAACAAAATGAAAACAAAACCGAGCATAGAAAGTACATGTGTTAGGGGTTGAGTTGTGCATTGATTTTAATTCATGCTCCATACTTGCTAAGCATTAGGCTTACGTTTTATGTTACGGGGTGTAGGTGACGATGAGCTTTTCGGTAAGTTGTTAGGTGACAGGCATGCCTAGGATGGTGTTGGTGGCGTACGTCGTATGCCGGTGCAGGCAGTTGTTGGGGCAACTCGACCATGGCGGGATATAGGATATATAGTATGGTTATAGTCGGGATTACAGTAGTACATGCATGTGTTTTGCCCAGGTGTGCCTACACCTTGGAACTATAGGATTTTGTTGTTTGACTATGATGTGCGTGCGTATTGTTTGGCATGCATCATGTTTTAAAAAGGGCACGAAAATAGTTTTGAGCACGTGTTAAGTAGATCGTGGAGAGCCGCGTGGCGGTGGTACTGTGGATCCTGCTAGTGTGTGGGCCGGTGTGTAACCAACTACGGATTGACTCTAGGAGTGGGCCGGTTGGGTCGTCACGCAGCGTGTATGTGTCAGCGGTGAGGATGATGGACAGTGGTACCGCAGATCCTGTTAGTTTGTGGGTCGGTGCCTCACTTGTCGCTGATTTTGCTCGAGTAGTGAGCCGGATGGGCTGTCACGAAATGTGTGTGTGGCAACTGTGGCCCCCTTGTTGGGGAGGCAGGGACGGGGGCGACGTGTTAGGGTGTAGTGTGGCGTGAGGCTCACCCTCATCCTGATGTGGTTGTTATGTGGTGATGCGTGTGTGTAGCTTGTGGACCTCGTTGCTGGGGAGTCCGGGACGGTGGCAACATGTAAGGGTGTAGGGTGGCGCTAGGTTCATTCTCACCCTTGTTGCGGCTGCACTACGCGTCACAGATGTGACAACATGAGTGTGAGTGTAAAGACTGCATGTGATAGGATTGCATTATCGGTTTTTACTTTCATATCGCATTACTTACTGAGCATTAACATGGTTGCCGGCGCGCGACCGAGGCACTGGACGGTGGATTGTTAGGGCGACCCGACCTGTGAAGATGGTAGGTGGTGGTGAGATTTACTCGGGTTGTTGTTTTGTGTTGGGATATTTATGTGGTTAGATGATTTCGTATAGACGTCAGTTGTACAAGATTGTATAGAGCGTTGTGGTGTTTTGGAGACGCGTGTGTACTTTTATATGTTGGAGTATGACATTGCTCTATACTGTGGACTTTCTTCATTTGTAGTTGATAAATGTCGTTGTGTTTAAATGTAAATTTTGTTATGGGGATTCTCTTGATAGTTTGATGGATGTATATTTTTAAGTCTTCTGGTTAACTGTGTGCAGGGTTTAAATTTTAGGATAGCCAGTTTTTTGGCGTTACTCTGTCGAATTTTTGGGAGAAAGGTCGGGGAGTCGGAGGGTACGGAATAGGTAAAGGTGTGCACGGTGAGGCGCGAAGGGAGTGGCGGTGTGCGCGGAAGTGCGGCGTGACTGCAGACACGCGGGGTAAGCTGCCCTGCGAGTGTGCACGGGTCGTACGGCATCAGGTGATGGAGTGCCTGCGCACGTGCTGCACGGAGGCAGGGTGCGTGGAGCACGCGGCGCTGTGGGCGTGCGCGTGATGCAGCGCTGTTGAGTGGGCGCGCGGCGCAGAGAGGGTGCGGGCAGAGCATTGAAGTGGGAACCTGAGCAGGCGGGGCGCGCGGCTCGCAGGCGCAGTGGGCGTGCTCGAAGGGAGAGCGGCGCCAAGTCGAGTGTGTACGGCCACAGTGCGTGGCGCAGGACCATGGGCGCACGGTGCAAGGCCATAGCAAGCGGCATTGCGTAAGGTAGCGTGAGGCGTGTGTTGTACTCCTTCTTAGAATTTTGACTCTTGTCGTCTTATTTTTAAAACTACTTTAAATTGTCTTTTCCGCTACTTATTTTATATTGAGGATTTCGTGTTCCCTCTTCGAGGCGCGAGTAGTTTTTGAATCGAGTCGAAAATTTTTTTATACTTACAAATGTTCTTTTGAATATGATTTGAAAATGAAAGTGTTATTAAATTAAGTGAGTTTGTGTCGAGTCTCTGTATGTCACAGGGTGTAGACGTAGTGAGCGCACCGAGAACGTGTGGGTTCTCGAGGCGTTACAGTTATGGTATTAGAGCCACGGGGTCGACGTCGTTCAGAGGATTACCTAACACCGCAAGCCGCTGCACGGGAGCGCTCCACCAACTGTAAGTGTTTAGATTTAATTTTATTGTAAGACTAATGTGGGTTTTGTATATTTTAAAGGTAGAAAATGTCAGGAGAGGCTAGAGGCAGGGATCGACCACGACGGTAGACGCATAGAGCTGTGGGCGACATGGACGACCCCGTCCGGCAGCTTACGGAGTTAGTTTACAATCAGCCTCAGCAGTTAGAGAGGTTTTTGAGTAGGGATGACCAGGGCTAATCTAGTGCCCAGGGTTCGTCTGATAGAAGGGGCGATAGGCTGCACAGACTTAGACCCCCGACTTTTGACGGGTCGTCTCCGGATCCTCTCAGTGTTGATGAGTGGATACGCAGCATGGAGAGAATGATGAGTTATGCCAAGGTAGAGGAGCAGAACAAGGTGTCTAGTGCGGCATTCTATCTGGCCAAGAGTGCTAGCCATTGGTGGGATATTGTTGTTCCCACGAGAGATGTGGGGACCATGACCTGGGAGGAGTTCAAGAAAGTGTTCTATGGTAAGTATTTCAGCCACTCTATCAAGACACAGAAGATGGAGGAGTTTGCACAGCTGAGGTAGACAAGCACTGTGGCTGCGTATGTCGGACAGTTTAAGGCCTTGTCGCGTTTTGTGGGGCATTTGGTTAGACTCGACAAAAATAAGGTACA
>CM039519.1:20341070-20425925 GCA_022433055.1 Begonia peltatifolia | reverse complement strand
CATTCCCTTTTCAAAACATGATGCATGTCAAACAATACGCACGCACATGACAATCAAACAACATAAATCATAAAGTTGCATGGTGTTAGGCCTACCTGGGCAAAACACATGCATACACTACTTACCTGGCGTCCTAAGCTTTCCCGGTGCACGATTTTACCAAAAATCTAATTCACCTAAACATAAACAATCACTTATCAATATTCACATCAAAATTTTTTAAACATGCTAAAAATCACATCGCCCAACTAAACCCATGAAGTTCCAACTAAAATGAGTCACTAATTCGGTTCGGCCAAAAATCGGTCTAAACTTTATACGCGCATAACTTTTGTGTCTATTGTTGGAATCGATCGATTCAAGAGCATAAATGCTCATATAGGAACCTAGGTTAACATATCAAAATAGATTTTAAAATGATAAGCCATAGCTAGGTGAAAAACACTAAAAACTGAATCTGCCCTTTAGACAAAAATTTCGCCTCTTCGGTTCTTCAACAAAACTCGCTCAAAACTCACCTTACACAGTAAAATCATCAACACTAACATCACATGTCACAATTCCACTAAAAATGGTCACTAATCCTACCCGGCTCAAAAACTCGACGTAACCTTCCGACGTGCACAACTTTTGCGTCGGTTATCAAAATTAAACAATTCTAGCGGCTAAACGTTCCTCTAACAAGATAATTTAACCCACTAAAATAAAATTTAAAACAATTAACCGTAGCCCCATAGAAATTACCAAAAATAGAACTGGATTTTTGCACTAAACCACCCGAAACTTCAACTTCGACCCAATTACACCAATTTCTTCACTAAGCAGCCACATTTCATTCATTCATGGATAATCTAAATAGAAATTAGGCGTTTAAAAACCAAAACCCGAACTTTAACTCATCTTTCCCCCTCGGTTTTTAGCAAAATTCACGGGCATTTGCTGCCCATTGCTTAACTATAGTGATTTCATCTTTAGTCCACCCCCATTTCTCCAAAGAATCGGTAGAGAACCATTCCCCAACAGAGCCTCACAATCAGCCTTTCTCCCCCCCTCTTCTCAGACACCTACAGTCCACTACGCACTACCCCATCGGCCCTCTAAAACTGACTCAACACTCCTGAAATTCCATAAAAAAATCAGACAGAAAAGATCAAGCATCAAGCTTGGTTGAACAGCTAAGGAAACTGAGGGTTTACCTGTGGTTTTCAGCTAGGGAAAAACCGCACCCACGCCCTCTCTTTAGTCCACTGTGGTTCTCTGCTCACTGGCGCTCGGCTCTCCCTCATCGTCGGCGTTGGCAGACCATCGTGCTCCCTCTCCCTCTCCCATTCTCTGTCGCTCTCTCTCCACCTCGGGACAGAAACAGGGTGGAATGGCTTCCACTCGAAGCTATTCCACCTTATTACATAAAAAAAATTAAATTTAAATAATTAGAATTTACCAAAATGCCTCACATGTTTTAATCATCCGTACTTTTCGTTAAATTTGCGTCCTCCCGACTTAAAAATTCATAAATTCTTCTCGAATTAAATTCCAAGATTTTATAAAATAAACTTCCCACCAAAAACTTCCCAAAAATTTTAACGAAAAAAGAATCTAAATTCTGGAAATTTCTTGGTTATTACAGAATTATCCGACACACGACTTAGAGTTAGTCGCTATAGTTTTTATGCTAAAGATTTAAGGGCATTATCCGTACGGACAACTATGTGAGATATATTCATATCACAAAAGTTTGAAGTATATTTTCACTCAGAAAGAGCTAAACATGAGGCAAAGGCGGTGGTTAAAATTTGTAAAAAACTATGATTTTGAGATTAAATACCACTCTGGGGAAGCAAATGTAGTGGCCGATGCATTGAGCAGAGTGACAACATCCACTTCGGCTATAACTCTAAGTATGCCATTAGCTTTGGATGCAGAGTTTCAGAAATTAAAGTTAGAAGTGGTGTCGAATGTGTCAGCCATGTTATCAGCCAACTATTCTAGAGAAGATTAAGCAAGCGCAGAAGGACGACGCTGAATGTAGTGAAATTAAATCAAGCATGGCTTCTAATGATAGGTCGGAGTTCAGTTATTTAGACAACGGAATTCTTAAGTTTTGGAATAGGTGGTTTGTTCCGAATAATGAAGAACTACAAAGAGAGCTACTGGCTGAAGCCCACTATTCTAAGTTTTCTGTGGATTCAGAAAGCACCAAGATGTACAGAGACCTTAAGCGACATTACTGGTGGCTTAATACGAATAGGATGATGGCAAAGTACGTCAAGACATGTTTGATTTGCCAGCATATTAAGGTTGAACATCAGAGGCCCGCAGGAAAGCTACAGCCATTGTCTATTCCTGAGTGAAAATGGGAGCGTATATCGATGGACTTTGTTGTCGGATTGCCTCGAACGACAAAGGGTTATGATGGTATATGGGTGATTGTGGATCGATTAACCAATTAAGCCCATTTTTTGCCAGTAAAGATGACGTATTCTATGGATCAGTTCGTCAAACTGTATATTCAAGAGATCGTATGGTTGCATGAAGTCCCGACTTCGATTGTATTAGACAGAAACCCTAGATTTACATCGAAATTTTGGAAGAGTCTACACAAGGATACGGGTACGTAGCTCAATCTTAGTACGGCATTTCATCTTCAGACAGACGAACAATCTGAGAGGACTATTAAAGCATTTGAGGATATGCTGCGAGCTTGAGTATTGGAATTTTAAGGTTCATGGAACAAATACTTATCTTTAGTTGAGTTTTCTTATAATAACAGCTTTCAAGCTATGATAGGTATGGCTCCTTACGAGAATCTCTATGGGAGAAAGTGCAGGTCTCTGTTATATTGGGACAAAGTCGGAGAGGTGCGATTGATTGGTCCAGACATCCTGCAAAAAACAGCGGAGAAGATTGCTCTCATTCGTCAACGGATCTTGACAGCTCAAAGCCGACAGAAGTGCTATGCAGATAGGAGAAGAAGGGAACTGGAATTCAATGAAAATAATGAAGTGTTTTTTAAGATCTCGCCTTTTAAAGGAGTTGTAAGATTCGGAAAGAGATGCAAGTTGAATACCAGATATATTGGACCATTCCTTATTACGAGGAGAATAGGAAAGACAGCTTACCAGTTGCAACTACGAGCCTCGATGGATGGAATCCACAAGGTATTCCCCGTTTCTATGCTAAAGAAATGTAAGCAAGATCCTTTTCATGTTGTGAGGCAGCAGAACATATAAATTCAGCCGACATTGACCTATGAGGAAAAACTAGTGGAGATTTTGGATTATGCAGTAAAGGTTCTACGTAACAAAGAAATTCCACTAGTCAAGGTTTTATGGTGCAACCACAACATGGAATAGGCAACCTGGGAGCGGCAGCAGAATGTAATGAGCAGATATCCGAAACTGTTCAGGTAATAAATTTTGGGGATAAAATTTTTTTAAGTAGGGTGGAATGTAACACCCAGAATTTTTCCGTTAAAACGATTTTTGGAATTTTGTATCCATAATCGGCAAAGTTTCAGTCGGAATCGAAAGCATAGAATTTCTACCATTAAGTAAAGAATTATTTTGAGACTAATGGACAAGATAAAATTATAAAGATCCAACCGGAAACGGACTGAATAACTGTTTGGTTAAGAGATTAAAGGGTGAGGGTAATATGGTAATTAGGTTATTATTATTATTATAAAAAAATAAATAAATATGGGAAGGAGACATAGAAACCCCCCTCCCCTGGCGTTTCTCTTCCCCACCCCGCATGAAAACCCTCCCTCGGCGTTTCTTCCTCCCAGCGATGATTTCTTCTCAATTCCTCCTCCGTTTCTTCAAATTTAAGGTATGTTTTGGTTAGTTTTGGTAGATAGTTAGTATTTTAGAGGTTTTGAGCGTTAAAAGTGAAGCTAAGGAGAGTTATTGAGTAGTTTAGTAAACCCTAGGAGGGAGATATGAAATTTCGAAGATATTGTCAACTTTTATGCATTCAAAGATATTTAAATTTAAAGAAAGTTTAGGTTATACGTTTTTATGGAAGAATTGGACATTTGAATAGCTGAGAAACTCAGATTGCAGAACAGTTTCTCTTCTGCCAAATTTGGCTAAGCAGTGGATGTTTGATTAAAAAATAGATTTGACCGTTAAAACCTAGATGGCCTAAGGAGTCCGTAGCATTTTGAATCGTTGAAATCAAACGAGTATTGGGTGAGTTATGAATTTTCAAATTTGGTCAAAAATTGAGTCGGATTTCGGGTTTAGTTGGGAGTTTTGTTTTAGTGCAAGTTTGTGATTTCCGTGTTAGAATTTCGTGAGTTGAGCGAAGTAGAATTAACGGACGTGTGATTTTTATAGGTTCTCCAGTTTCCAGTTAGCATACGAAATTACGACCGAGTTGCTAAGGACGCTAGATAAGTAGTGTATGTAGGTGTTTTTGTTTTCGAGCCTACATCATAGTTTGTTATGTTGTATGCATGTTTCTGTTGTGTTTTAGTTGATTATGCATCATGGTCTTAAAGTAAGAGAACGAAATAAAAATGAATTTTCATGCTTTTACGAAATGAAACAGTAGGTTGTGATACGTGATGAATGAAATGAAAACGTACGTAAGAAGATAATGAAGGTGGGATTGGCCTTGTCCCGGGAGATAGACCGCGAGGTATGTCACTTCTTGTCCCGCTTTATGTGGTGGCCTTTTCCCTACAGGTAGACCATGAGGTGTGTCACTTTACTGGACTCAGGTTGGCCTTGTCCCGTGAGTTGGACCACGAGGTGTGTCACCTTGATATAGCACATAAAAAGGAACCTGGTAGTAAGATAAAGGATGTGTAAAAAAAAGATTGAAACAAAAGTAGAGACGAAACTGTAGAAACTACATGTGATAGGATATGTATTGTTTTTAGTGCTTAAAATTTTATGGAATACTTACTTAGCATTAGGCTAATAAATGCGTTTTGTGATGTAGGTGATGAGACAATAGTTGGTGAGTACTCAAAGCATGCCCAGGACTCAAAGGCAGTTGGAGACGTGCGCTCGTGGGACAATTCGGCCGGCTGTTAGGGCGTTTCGACCATGGTGTGCGTACGTATGGATTTTGGGATATTTAGAGTCGTGTTGAGTGGTTTTGAGTTGTTTTAATGTGTAAATGGATTTCGAACTTTAATAGTCATTTTATATATATATTGGGATTTTTGAATTGATTGGGATATGTAGATTCGTGCTTTTAAATTCCGTCTGTTACTTTTTAAGTAAAGTATTGTGTTATGGTTACTGGTGTAAGGTGTCGACCTGCATGAACAGGTGTCGACCGAACGCAATAGGAGTCGACCATAAGGGTCTACTTACGGAGACAGAACCATGTCAATTGTCAACCTTTGTGTGGAGGTGTCGGCTGGTTAGTGTAAAAATGGTAATAGTGTCGACTGCAAGGTTCGACTGATGCAAACAGAGAGGATTAGAGTGTCGACCTATGAAGATAGATGTCGATCGGCTAGTGAGGTGAACATAGGGGAGTCAACCGCAAGGTTCAACAGATGCAAATAGAGAGGATCAGGGTGTTGACCGGTGTAACCAGGTGTTGACCTAGGCCGGCAAAGGCAAATGAAGTGCCGACCTGTAAGTATAGGTATCGACCCATGTGAGCAGAAAGGGTCAAGTGTCGACCAAAGGTTTTAGTGGTCGACCGAATTTCTTTTTTTGTGTTTAACAACTTGAATTTTTATTTGAATCGAGTTTAGTATGGGTCTTCTTCTGTGACATTTTAAATGTTTTCAAAAATGTTATTT
The DNA here is from genome assembly GCA_022433055.1 of Begonia peltatifolia. Taxonomy (NCBI): domain Eukaryota; kingdom Viridiplantae; phylum Streptophyta; class Magnoliopsida; order Cucurbitales; family Begoniaceae; genus Begonia; species Begonia peltatifolia. Next base: position 20,420,155 of record CM039519.1, on the reverse strand, counting down.
TAAGTTAGGTAAACAACTTTTAAATTTTTCACAAATTTTGTCGGACTTTATAAGTAATAGTGTGGTTAGCAAATCGGAAGCTGGTGGGTTTTTGGGTCGCTACAGTGTTGCTATCAGAGCAGAGAGCGAACTGGAAACCAATGGGTTTACGGGGCACTACACACTTGTTCCCCCGCTTTATGTGGTGTCATTGTCTTGAGAGGTGTAGTGCAAGCTGTGTCAATTTACTAGATCGAGGTTGACCTTGTCCCGTGAGGTCGACCGCGAGGTGTGTTACCTTGATCTAACACGTAAAGAAGAACCCAGTAATAAGATAAAGAATGTGTAAGAAAAAGACAGAAACGAAAGTAGAGACGAAACTATAGAAACTGCATGTGATAGGATATCTATTGTTTTCAGTGCTTATGTTTTATTATGCATTACTTACTTAGCATTAGGTTAATAGATAAGTTCTGTGATGTAGGTGACGAGACGATAGCTGGTAAATACTCAAAGCATGCCAAGGACTAGGAGGTAGTTGGAGAGTGTGCTAATGGGACGATCTAACCAGGTGTTAGGGCGTTTTGATCAGTGTGCGTGTATGTAAGGATTTCGAGTTATTTTGAGTCGTTTTAAGTTTTTTTTAGTCATTTTTACATGTGGAAGGATTTCAAACTCTTTGTAGTCATTTTTATGTATATGATGGATTTTAAAATTTAGTGGAAAGTGTAGATTCAGATTTTAAGATTTCTTTCATTACTTTTTATGGAAAGTTTTCTGGTAAAGTTTCTGGTGCAAATTGTCGACCAGTATGCATAGGTGTCGACCGAACTAGAAAAATGTCAGCCGCGAGTATCGGTCTACGGAGACAGAACCAAACCTAGTGTCAACCTGTGTGTATAGCTGTTGACCGGTTAGTGTAACAATGATAAAAGTGTTGACCACGGTGTTCGATCGGTGCAAAAAGAGAGGATCAGAGTGTCGACCTATGGAAGTAGGTGTCGACCTCTAGGGGAAAAAAGATATTAGTGTTGACTGCAAAGTTTGACTGTAGAGAACAGAGAAAATTAATATTTTGACCAGTTTAACTAGGAGTCGACCGGTACAAACAGAGGCAAATGAGGTGCCGACATTTGTATATAGGTGTCGACCCCTATGTGAAGGACGGGTGAAGTGTCGACCGAATGTTTTAGGGAAAATTGACTTTTAATGTTTTAAAACTTAAAATTTATTTAAACTGATTTTTTGTTAAAGTCTTCTGCTGCAATGTTTTTAAACGTTTTCAAAGGTGTCGTTCTAAGTTGAGGGAATAAAATTTTAAATTTTATACGAATTTTATTCGATTTGATGAGTAAAAGTATGGTTAGCGTGTAATAACCCAGAAAATTTCAGATTTTTAAATTTAATTTCAGTTAGAATTTTGAGAAATATTTTAACAGGTAAATTAAGTTATAAAACTCGAAATCTAAATTTAGTGATGGTTCCCGAAATTTTAAAGTTGGGAGGACGCAAATTTAACGAAGTTACGGGCGGTTAAAACATGTGAGGGCGTTTTGATAAATTTTAATTAATTAAATTATTTTTAAAAAAAATAATAAATTGAAAACCAGAATGGCTTCACGAGGAAGCCATTCTGTTTTCCTCTTCGGCTATTTGCCCGCGACGAAGAACCTGTGACCAAGTGACCAGCCGACGGACGACGACCGTGAGAAGGGAGCACCAACGAGTTGAGGAGAGGTGCTGGCTCAATTTTTCCATGCTAAAAGACCGAAGGTGAGCCCCTCGCTTGTTTTGGTTTCGGTCGACTGAGTGTGGGGAGTTCGGTGGTCTCCGAATTTCCCGATGGTTGAGCGTGGGTTTTGGGGAGCTTTGAGAGCTAGAGGGTGTGTGTGTGATGGGGGCAGCTAGTGACCCGGCATTCCAGCACCAAGAAGCCAGCAGAGGTTTGAGCTGAATGTTTGGGGTGATTTAAGCGCAAGTGTAAAGTGCTTGTGTAATGGATAGAAAACGTCTGAGAGGAGGAGAGGCCGAGAAAGTTGTGGTAATGCCATTCGGATTTTCTGAGAGGGACGTTGTAAATTGTTGTTAGATTATGCTAAATTGAAGGGAATGTGGCTGTTTGGTGAATAAATTTGTGGGAATTGAGTTGATTTCGAAATTCAGATTTTTTGTGTGTAAAAACAAATGTTGTTTTTTGCCGTGTTGGCGTAGTTTTGGTTATTCGTTTTAAATTTTGTTTTAGTGGGTAAAATTAGGTTGTTAGAGGAACATTTGGCCGCTGTAATCGTTCGATTCCAACGTACGACGCAAAAGTTATGCCGTCAGAAGTTTGTGTCTAATTTTGAACCGAGTCAAGTTATTGAGCGTTTTTAGTAGAATTGTGACGCGTGATGTTAGCGTTGCTGATTTTATTGCGTAATACGAGTTTTGAGTGAGTTTTGGTTGAAGGAAATAAAAATGTGAAATTTGGGTGAACGGCAGATTCGGTTTTGATGTTTTTTCACCTAGCTGCGGCTTACTGTTTCAAAATCCATCTCAAAATGTTAAACTAGGTTCCTAAGCGAACGTTTAGCCTATTGAATAGTTCGATTCCGATAACGGATGCAAAAGTTATGCACGTCCAAATTTAGGTTGGTTTTTGGCCGAACCAAATCAGTGACTCGTTTTAGTTAGGATTTCATGGGTTTAGTTAAGGAATGTGATTTTTAGCGTATTTAGTGAATTTTGATGCGAAAATTGATGAATGATTGTTTATGTTTTAGGTTGAGGCTTTTTGGCGAAGCTGTGCGTCGAGTGAGTTTAGGATGCAAGGTAAGCAGTGTATGTATGTATTTTGCCTAGGTGGGTCTACATTGTAGAACTTTAGGATTTATGTTGTTGATTGTGGCATATGTGTGTATTGTTTGACACGCATCATTATTTTAAAAGAAAACAAAAATGGTTTTGAACTTATTTTGAGTAAGTGGTGAGACGCGTAGCAGTGGTGCCACGGATCTTGCTAGTGTGCGGGCCGTTGCATAATCAACTCATGATTCTGCTCGAGGAGTGGGCTGGTTGTGCCGTCACGCCGCATGTATGTGTCTGCGGTGAGGATGATGGATAGTGGTACCGCGGATCCTGCTAGTGTGTGCGCTGGTGCCTCACCTATCGCGAATTTTGCTCGAGTAGTGGGCTGGTTGGGCTGTCGCGAAATATGTGTGTGTAGCAACTGTGGCCCTGTTGTTGGGGAGGCTGGAACGGGGGCGACGTGTTAGGGTGTAGTGTGGCGAGAGGTACACCCTCACCCTGATGTGGTTGCTGTGTGGTGATGCGTGTGTGTAGCTTGTGGGCCTCCTTGCTGGGGAGTCGGGGACGGTGGCGACGTGTCAGAGTGTTGGGTGGCGATGGGTTCCTCCTCACCCTAGTGCGACTGCACTACGCGTCAAAGATGTGACAACATGAGTGTCAGTGTAGAGACTGCATGTGATAGGATTGCATTGTCAGCTTTTACTTTCATATCGCATTACTTACTGATCGTTATGCTTATGTTGTGTGTTCTATGGTGTAGGTGCAGATATTGTCACTGTTGAGTCTCGAAAGCATAGTCCTGAGGTGTAGGATGGTTGGCGGCGATCGACCGAGTCATCGGACGGCGGATTTGTTAGGGCGACCCGACCCGTGGAGATGGTAGGTGATGGCTAGACTATTTTGGGGTATTTTCTTCTCTTTTGTTGGGATATATAGTTGATCAGACGAGTTATATAGGCGTCAATTGTATAGGATTTCATGGAGTGTTTGTGACTTTTTGTGACGCACGCGTACTCTTTACATGTAGGAATTTTGTAATGCTCTATACTGTGAATTTTCTTCACTTGATAATTGATGGATTGTTATAGTTTGTTTCTTTTTAAAACTCTGATTTGGTGGTGATATCTGGATAGTTTGATGGATGGATATTTCTACTTTTCTGGTGAACTTAGTACAGGGTTTAAATTTGGGATAGCCAGTTTTGAGGCATTACTCTGCCGAATTTTTGGGAGAAAGGTTGGGGAGTAATTAAGGTACGAAATAGGTTGAGGTGTGCACGGTGAGGCGCAAAGGGAGTTGCGGTGTGCGTGGGAGCGCAGCATGACCTCAGGCCTGCGGCCCTTCAAGTGCACACGGGTCGTGCGGCTTCAAGTAAGGGCGTGCGTGCTGGCGTGTTGCACGGATGTAGGGGGCGTGGGGCACGCGGCGCTGTGGGCGTGCGCGTGACGTGGTGGTGTTGAGTTGGTGCGTGCGGCACTGAAAGGGTGCGTGCAGGGCGCCAAAGTGGGGATGTGGGCGTGCAAGGCGCGTGGCTCGTAGGTCGAGTGTGTGCGCACGCGGGGCACGCGATGCCAAATCGAGTGTGCGCGCGCAATGAGCGGTGCGGGACCATGGGCGCGCGGCATTGAGTAGGGTAGCTCGAGGCGTGTGTTGGACCCCTTCTTAGAATTTCAAGTTTTGTCGTCTTATTTTTTTTAACTACTTTAAATTGTATTTTCCGTTGCATATTTTATATTGAGGATTTCGTGCTCTCTTTTCGGGACACGAGTTGTTTTCGAATCAAGTCGAAAAAATTTTATATTTACAAATGTTTTTTTGAATATGATTTGAAAATGAAAGTGGTATTAAATTAAGTGAGTTCGCGTCAAGTCTTTATATGTTATAGTGTGTAGACGTAGTGAGTGCACTGGGAACGTATGGGTTCTCGGGGCGTTACATAGTGACCTGGGTGCGGAGATGACTCTAGGGCACTACAGTGTTAGTTATAGAGCGAAACAGAAACTAGCGAATTTTTAGGGTCGCTACAGTGTTGGTATCAGAGCAGAGAGTGAACCGGAAACCAGTGGGTTTTCGAGGTGGCTACAACACAACAGCATATTATGAGAAGATATTCTACAAAAATTTGTGAATTTTTGACTTTATGTGATTTTTTGCATTTTTATTGTCCATTTGTGTTATTATTGGGGAAAAATTGGTCCGAAAAGAAAAAAAAGTCCAGTCCAGATTAGTCTCGTATAACTTTTTTCAAAATTCCATTTAAAAATGAATAAAATGATTTTGCACAAGACCAAACCAATTATGTTTAAAACATAAAATCATTTTCATATAATAGTCGAAATTTAATATACTATTGATAAAAATTTCTTTATTTTTTAAGATATATGTGAAAATATATCTTTATCTAGATATAACATATTTTTATTTTTCGATCGTTTACTTTTAATGATTTCTTCACATAACTAAAAATATTATGCAAAGTTTTTGACTTCGTGAACATATGGTTTTACAAATTTTAATTAGTAGCAAAATGAGTGTAAAATAGGGGTTATAAAATATATAAGATGAATATTTTTTATTGTTTAAATAGGACATTTAACCGATTTAGTCGATTATAAATTTATCATGAAGATAATTTTTTGGACTTTCCTTTTCCTTTCGGGATCCATTTTTCCCCTATAATAACGTAATAACATAATCGTAGTCTGAAAAAAAAATGTCTGATCCAGATTATTCTAAAATTTTAATTACACAACGAACGTATCATGGGAAGATCTGACTTTTCGATTTTGTGATATTGTTATCATTTTTACTGTCCGTTTAAATTATTATAGGGGCAAAATTGGTCCGAATAGGAAAAAAATATCTCGTCCAGATTATTTTGAAATTTTACCTACACTATATCAACTTATAATTTTAACTATATGCTAACATGTCAAAAATATTCTAATGATTATTTTCAGTAAAATCGACAAAATCGAAAACAAAAAATTTCAGACTAAAATTTGTGAAGTTTGACAAATTTAGCCTTCTTCTTGGCCACTCTAAGTTGGTACCGTAGCAAGAAATGTGAATGACAAAACTTAATTAGTCAAATGAAGTTAATAACGTAAACAAACATTAAAAATAACAAAAAATCGCACGAAATCAAAATGTTACGAAACTTTACAGAATATCTTGTAATAATATGTTCATTGTGTAGTAAAATTTCAGGCTAATCTGGACTGAACATTTTTTTTTCCTTTTTGGATCAATTTTGCCCATATAATAACGTAATCGAACATTAGATGCTGAAAGGAAAAAAAATGTCCGGTCTGAATTACTCTGAAATTTTAACTACACAAGCAGCATATCATAAGAAGATATTCTACAAAGTTTCGTGACTCTTCGACATTGTGCAATTTTTTGTCATTTTTAATGTCCATTTATGTCTTGTCCGAACTAGTATGAAATTTTAAATACACAACCTCCATATCGTGAAAAATATTCTTCAAAGTTTCGTGACTTTTCAAACTAGTGCAATTTTTCCTCAATTTTTAGTTTATGTTTACGTTAATTGGTCCGGAAATGAAAACAAAAGTTTGGCCCAGATTAGTCTGAAATTTTAACTATACAAACAACATATCATGAGAATATTTTCTGCAAATTTCGTAACTTTTCTACTATGTGCAATTTTTTGTTATTTTTAGTGTTCATTTACGTTATTGTAAGGGCAAAATTGGTACATAAACGAAAAAAAATGTCCGGTCCAGCTCAAATTTTAAATACACAACTAGCATATCATAAGAAGTAATTCTGCAAAGTTTCGTGACTTTTTGACTCTTGCGATTTTTTGTCATTGTTAGTATCTGTTTATGTTATTATATAGGCAAAATTGATCTGGAAATGAAAAAAATTGTCTGGTCTGGATTAGTCTGAATATTTAACTACACAACCAGCGTATCATGAGAATATATTTTGTAAAAATGTCATGACTTTTCGACTTTGTGCCATTTTTTATTATTTTTAATGTTTGTTTACGTTATTATTGTGGCAAAATCGATCCAAAAAATAAAAAAATGTTATGTCTAGATTACTCTGAAATTTTAACTATACAACCAGTATATCATGAGAAGATATTCTACAAAGTTTTGTGACTTTTTAACTTAGTGCAATTTTTTGTTATTTTTAATGTTCGTTTACGTTATATGAAAAAATTGGTCTGGAAATAGAAAAATGTCCTGTCTGGATTAGTCTGAAATTTTAAGTACACAATCAGCATATCATGAGAATATATTCTACAAAGTTTCGTTACTTTTCAATTTTGTGTGATTTTTTGTCATTTGTAGTGTCTATTTACGTTATTGTAAGGGCAAAATCAGTTCGTAAAGGAAAAATAAGTTCATTCCGGATTAGTCTAAAATTTTAAATACACAATCTGCATATCGTGAGAAGTTTATCTGCAAAGTTTTGTGACCTTTTGAATTAGTGTGATTTTTCGTCATTTTTAGTTTATCTTTATGTTATTGTAGTTACAAAATTGGTCTGAAAAGTAAAAAAAAAATTCATTCCAGATTAGTCTGAAATTTTAGCTACGCAAACAGCATATCATGAGTAGATATACTGCAAAGTTTTGTGACTTTTTGACTTCGTGCAATTTTTAATGTCCGTTTACTTTATTATGGTGGCAAAATCGATTAAAAAAAAATAGTCTTTCCATATTACTCTGACTTTTAAACTAAACAATCAGCATATCATGAAAAGATGTTCCGTAAAGTTTCATGACTTTCTAACTTAGTGCAATTTTTTGTTATTTTTAATGTTCGTTTATGTTATTGTATGAAAAAATTGGTCTAGAAATAAAAAAATGTCCTGTCTAGATTAGTTTGAAATTTTAAGTACACAACCAGCAAATCATGAGAATGTATTCTGTAATTTTTCATGACTTTTCAACTTCGTATGAATTTTTGTTATTTTTAGTGTACATTTACGTTATTGTAGTAGCAAAATCAATTCGTAAAGGAAAAAAAAGTCCGTTCCAGATTAGTTTGAAATTTTCAATACACAATCCGCATATCGTGAGAAGTTTATCTTCAACGTTTTGTGACTTTTTCAATTAGTTTGAATTTTCGTCATTTTTAGTTTACGTTTACGTTATTAATTATAGTTACAAAATTGGTCCAGAAAGTAATCTAAAATTTTAATTACGCAAACAACATATCATGAGTAGATATTTTGCAAAGTTTCATGACTTTTCAACTTCCTGCGATTTTTTTTCATTTTTAATGTCCGTTTACATTATTATGGGAGCGAAAAAAAAAGTTTCATGACTTTTAAACTTCATAGCATTTTTTTTCATTTTAATGTTTGTTTGCGTTATTATATGAAAAAATCGGTCTGAAAAGGAAAAAATGAGCCGTTTAGATTAGTTTAAGATTTTGTAATAACCTCCTTTTTCCAGTATGATATTGTCCGCTCTGTCGATTGGGTCGTAACTCAATATCCTCCTCCCCTAACGGATTTGTTTGGCGAGAACTTCTCAATCGGTCACCTAACATGATACTGCTATCACCAGAGTACTATTTACTTCAGAGTTCTTATGGAATCCGTTACCAATTTTGTTCTAAAACGCGTCTTACTATCTTGGGAGGGTGTAGCGACCACAAAACCCACCCGGTTTCCGGTTTGCTCACTACTGCTTTGATACGCACGCACTCAGGACAATTCGTGTAAAAATTTAAAACTTCGTTCATTGAATTAAAATGACCTTTTTTAAAACGTTTAAAATCATCGCAGCGGAAGAATTTGATAAAACTTAGTTTAAATAAAGTTTCAAGTTTTCTAAAACATAAAAAAAAAATCATTTTCGGTCGACCCTTGTAAACCCGGTCAACACTTCATTTGTCTCTGTGCTCGTCGGTCAATTCTTATAACACCCCGAAAAAAAATCCACACGTTCCCGGTGCGCTACAGTGCATCTACACACACACACTAACACTTAACATAATTCACTCAATTTAATACCCTTTTGTTTCCAATTTACTCTCCTCTTTTTTTTTTTTTGACTCGATTCGAAAAAAATAACTCGCGTCTCCCCTTCGACACCTCACGCACACTCTCACGGTGCCGCACATACCACTCAACGTTACTGTGTTTCGCGCACGCTCACAGCGCCGCGTGCCCCACGCACCCTGCCGCTGTACAGCACGTCCACGCGCACACCCTCACCCGGTGTCGCACGACCCGTGGGTACCCAACAGGGCCGCATGCCCCGCGCACCTGCGATCACGCCGCACATCCACACTCATCTAAACTACTCTAGCATTCATCATACACACACCTTGACCTATTTCGTATCCTCTCGAATCTCAACCCCTCTCCCAAAATTTCGGCAGAGTACCGCCTAAAAAACTGGCTACCCCAAAATTTAACCCTGCACACAATTCACCAGAATCCAACAATATTTACCTATCCATCATCCAGAGAAATCATCCCAACCTAAATCAGAGTAAGAAGACGACGAAAGTCTCCAGTATAGAGAAATAACATACTCTAACATGGAAAATATCCGCGTACGTCACCAAAATCACACGCACTTCATATACACCTATACACTGACGCATATACAACAATCAATCCCATCCTCCGTACATAATCACCGCAAAAGAAAGAAAACCCACAAATCGACCAGGTCACAACCTACCATATCCACGGGTCGGGTCGCCCTAGCAAAGATCCGCCATCCGGTGCCGCAGTCGCACGCCGCCAACCATCCAACGCCTCAGGACTAGGCACTCGAGGCTCACCAGCGGTATCGTCAGCACCTACACCACAGAACACACAACATAAGCCTAACGCTCAGTAAGTAATGCGATATGAAAGTAAAAGCCGACAATGCAATCCTATCACATGCAGTCTCTACACTCACACTCATGTTGTCACATCTGTGACGCGTAGTGCAGCCGCACCAGGGTAAGAAGGAACCTCACGCCACCCTCCACCCTGACACGTTGCCAACGTCCCGGACTCCCCAGCAACGAGGCCCACAAGCTACACCCACGCATCACTACACGGCAACCACATCAGGGTAAGGGTGTACCTCGCGCAACTCTACACCCTGACACGTCGCCCCCGTCCCAGCCTCCTCAGCACGGGGCCACAGTTGCCACACACACACGTTTCGCGACAGCCCAGCCGGCCCACCCCTCGAGTAGGATCCGCGACTGGTGAAGCACCGGCCCGCACACTAGCGGGATCCGCGGTACCACCGCCACACGTCTCACCTCATACATCAAAGCATGCTAAAAAATCATTTTCGTTCCCGTTTTTAAAAACATGATGCATGTCAAACAATACGCACGCACACAACAATCAATCACATAAACCCTAAAGTTCTACAGTGTAGGCCCACTTGGGCAAAACACATGCATGCACTACTTACCTGGCGTCCTAAGCTCGCTCGACGCACAGCTTCGCCAAAAGAAAGCCTCAACCTAAAATACAACAAATTTCTCATCAGTATTTATCTCAACATTCACCAATTAGCTAAAAATAACCTTATCTAACTACACTCATTAAATTCCAACTAAAACGGTCCATTGGTTTGGTTTGGCCGAATACCAGCTCAACGTTCGGATGCGCATAACTTTTGCGTCCCTCAACGGAATCAAACGATTCAAGTGGCTAAACGTCCGCTTAGGAACTTAGTTTAACATACTACGACGGATTTTAAAACGATAAACCACAGACAGGCGAAAAATGCTAAAACTAAATCTGTCATTTTTTATAAAATTCCAACCTGTGTTTTTCTTCAACCAAAACTCACTCGATTCAGCCTTTTCGCACCAAAAATAGACGTGTCACTATCACACGTCGAAATTCCCAGAAAAATGGTCACTAATTTGACTTGGACCAAAATCCGACATAAACTTCCGACGCGCATAACTTTTGCGTCGGATATCAGAATCGAACGATTCCAGTGGCCACACGTTCTTCTAACAACCTATTTTAACCCACAAAGACAGAATTTGAAACGATCAACAGAAACTAGGCCAATACGGCCAAAAACAGAATCTGCTTCTAACCTAAAATAGCCGAAAATTTAACTTCGATCCAACTTCACAAATTCCTTCACCAAGCAGCCACATTACAGTCCATTATGCATAACTCATAACAATTTCGAAGCTTCTCGATCAGAAACCTCGAATGGCAGCAAAACTTCCCTGGTTTTCCTCTCGAAACCAGGGCACTACCGGCTCTCCCCTCCTCCACCCTTTATCCTTGCTGCAATTCCTCCATACCATGGCACAACAAGCCGAGGCAGGAACACAGGTAGCCTACATCTTCGGCCACCACGATTAGAGGAGGAACAGGGGACATTCCCACCTCTCCTCGGCCGGGTTTGGGGCGGAAATGCCGAGCCCCTAGCGTGCCCATCCCAGCCTCCTCACACCAGGAACTGAGCTCAAACCAGGCGAGAGTTCGGAAGTAACCGAACTTCCCACTTGCTGGCGGAAAAACGAAAAAAAACGTAGGGCAGTTTACCTTGGGTCTTCGGCACAGGAATGGCTGGGCTACAAGTCGTTCCTGGTTTGTCGGAGCCCTTTATCCACGTCGACTGCCGAAATCCTTCTCCTCCGGTCGTCGGCCGTCGTCGGAGCTCGAATCTCTCCCCTCTCCCGCGTCTCCTTCTCGGCTCTCTCTCGGGTGCGTGGTGAAGACATCTGAATGGCTTCTTCCCGAAGCCATTCGGGTGTTCTAAAATTTTTTAATTTTTTTTCATTTTTTTTTTTATTCCAAATTACCAAAACTACCCTCACGTGTTTAAATCTTCCGTAATTTCGTAAATTTCTCGACCTCCCGACTTTAAATTCCGAAAACCATCGCAAAAGTAGGCCCCGAGTCTTATAATTTAAATCCTTCCGTTGAAATATTTTCTCAAAACTCCGACTGGGATTAAACTAAAAATTCCAGAAATTAAAAATAAAAATTGAAAATTCCCGGGTTATTACAATTCTTGTGGTCGACACTCCCATCTATTTTATACTACCGGTCGACACTTGTATGTACCGGTCGACATTTCATTATTATTTGTCCGAGTAGGTCAACCGAAGTGGTTGACACTTACCGAGTTTTGTCGACTCCCTTATATGCAGGTTGACACTATATACTCATTTTTACACTAAGCGGTCGACACTTACAGACGTAAGTCGACACTTGAAGGAGAAGGATGGATTGTTAGTGTAGACGATTTAGAAGGTTGTTAGTGTAGACGATTTGGAAAGTCGACCCTCGCGGTCAACACTTGCAAAGTTTGGTCGACCACTAAGCCTATCAGTAGACACTTCCTTCCCAGAAATCCGACTACAAACCTTAAAACTTCCCAAAAAAAATTGGATTTCTGACTCAGTGCTAAAAATAATACAATGTACACTTTTCCATCAACTCAAAATCATTATTTACATAAACAAAACGACTACTAAAGTTTGAAATCCGTCTATACGTCCAAATGACACAAAACAACTTAAAACGACTCAAAACAATTTCTACTACACCCCAAAACTCGTACCTACGTCCGCCACTGTCAAAACGCCCTAACAACCTGCCGCACCATCCACGAGCGCACTCGTCCAACTGCCTCCTAGTCTTGAGCGTGCTCAGGGTACTCACCAGCTATTGCCTCGTCACCTACATCACAGAACTCATCTATTAGGCTAATGCTAAGTAAGTAATGCACATAAAAATTTAAACACTAAAAACACACATATCCTAACATATACAGTTTCTACAATTTCGTCTCTATTTTTGTGTTCGTGTATTTCTTTCATCTTCTTTATCTTCTTACTACTGGGTTATTCTATACGTGCTAGATCAAGGTAACACAGCTCGCGGTCCACCTCACGGGACAAAGCCAACATCGATCTAGTAAAGTGACACACCTCGCGGTCCATATCTCGGGACAAAGCCACCACGTAAAGCGGAGAAAGAAGTAAAACACCTCGCGGACCACCTCCTAAGACAAGACAACTCAACCCCACCTTCATTATCTTTTTACGTATTTTCTCATTTTGTTCATCATGTCACATCCTATTGTTTCATTTTGTAAAAACGTGGGAATTCATTTTCATTTCGCTTTCGTACTTTAAAACCATGAATGCATAATCGACTAAAATATAACATAAAATAAACGTCCATGCAACCTACTAAACTGTGATGTAGGCCCGAAAGCAAAAGCACCTACTACACTACTTACCTGGCGTCCTTAACAACACATTCGCAACTACGTACGCTAACTGAAAAACTAGAGAACCTATAAAACCACACATTGATGAATTCTACTTCGTCCAACTCATGAAATTCAAACATGGAAAATGTTAAACTCATAATAAACCGGAACTCTCAACTAAACACGAAATCCTACGCAATTTCTAATCAAATTTGGAATTCCATAACTTATCCAATACTCGTCCGATGTGGACGATTCGAAATGCTACGGATTTTATAGGACGTCTAATTTCTAACGGTCTAATTCAATTCCTAATCCAACACCTACAACTTGGCCAAATGTGGCCGGGCGGAAACCGTTTCGTAACCAAACGCTCAATCTTCTTGTTAAAAATTATAATCTACACCTGTAAAATCCGTCAAAAATTTACTCAAGGTAAATTTCGTGTAAATTTTTCACAAATTTTATGTGTAATTCTAAAAGGAGTGTAGCGTACAAATTTTTGGTCACGTGTAGCACGTCCATGTAATTTAAGAGATTTAATAAAATTTGTTGTTAGTGATCGAGTAATCTAAGTATAAATTAATTCTCGGGTAAATGACGTTAGATTTTAACGAGATAATTATTCGAAAGAAAATTAAACAAACGGAAAATCGAAATTCGTTAAATAAAAATATATATGAATAAAATAAATAATTTCAATATAAAAAAAATAAACTAAATAAAATAAAAAAAAACAATAGGTTTTCTTCTAAAAACCTATTGTTTCCTTTCATTTGGCAGAAAAGAGGGGAGAGAGAGAGAACGACCGAGAGAGAGAGAGAATCGACGCCGGCCAAACGACGTCCGTTCGAAGCAATTTTAGTGTCAAATTCTTCGTCTCGAAGAGTAGAGCAACGTTTGTGAAGGGCAAATTCGAAGGTAAGCTCTCGTTCGGTCTAGATCGGAGTTTTAATATCCGAGTTTTTGGATTTTTGGAAAACCCGAGATTGAGGTTGTTTGTTTGTGTTTTCGGCAGGTTTCGACCGGATCGAAGGTGAGAAAGACAATGGAAACAAAATTTTGCAAAAAACGGGGTCAGAAATTGCGACTTTTGCGAACCTGAGCATTCGGCCGTTGGTGGTCGAGTGGACTCGGCCGACAGCGAGTTAACTCAGCTGTGGGCTGAGTCTACTCAGTCTTTGGGCCGAGTCGACTCAGGCCCTGGGCCTAGTTGATTCAAGCCCAAGGTCGAGTTGGGCCAGGACGGATTCGACCCAGACCCAATTGGGTTCTCTTAAGGCCAACTCGAGCCCACTAAGGGCTTGCCAGGCCCGAACTGATCCTAGATGGGTCGAGTTGATTTGCGCTCGAGATCAAGCTGGGCCTAGGCTGGGTCGGGACCAAACTCATTTCTGGTTGAGTCCGACCCGGATCCAACTGGTTCGAGTCCGACCCGAACGAAATTGAGTCGGTCCGACCCGACCCAGATCCAGTGAGTTCGTGTCTAACTCGACCCGAATCGAGTCGGCCTGGGTCGACATGAACAGGGTCTGACCCGACCTGAATCGAGTTCTACCCAACCCAGACCGAGGTCAAAGTCAACGCTGAACGTTGACTTTGGCCATTGACTTTGACCAAAAAGTCAATGGTGTTGACTTTTATAGAAAGTCTACCCGAACCATTTTAAGCCTGTTTTTGCCTTGGTTTGCACGTTTATATCATTTCAAACCCCGATTGGGCCCCAATGGGTCCCGTTGACTTTTGTCTGTAAAGTCGACTCGAGCCGTTTAGGCTTGTTTTTTCCCCGGCTTTTCGTTTATATTGTTTATGACCTATTCGACTTTAATGGGGTTCCTTCTTTCTATTAATTTCCAGATTTGGAGGATTTCACTGAGTTTGAGGCGATTCTTAAGGAGCAACTGGCTGCCGAGACAAAAAGGACTCGCCACAGGGGTATGAGTTCTTATACATATTACGTTACACCTAGCCTAGTATGCACGTGTATTATTTTTGGTGGGATACCACCAGTATTGACGTTGGCATTTTACGAGCATGTGCATTTTACATTGTTGAGGCATGTACATGTTTTGTTGGATCTATATTGCTTGTTTGAGTTTGGATGCCATGTTTTACTCGCCCTTGCCGGCAGGCTCGATTTGAGATTTACAGTGAGATTTTTATATTGCCATGCATATGTGTTTTATTCATGCATTGGTTTTCTCACGCACACTATTGTTTTCTGATGTGCATTGGAGTTTAATTCTGAAGATAATTTTCTTACACTCTCAACCGGGCCCATACACTAAGAGTATCAGAGGATTTTGCCCAGATGCACCTGTGTTTGAGGGTTTCCGTGGTACTCCCCACACTTGTTTGGATATAGACCAGGGCTGAGTGGTTGTGTCCCTCCTAGATGATTGATTATTGTGCGATACTCCCCGCTAAAGGAGTGATGGGCTCTGAGCTTTGCTAGCCCCGTTACCTGACCTGGCCATTGTCTGTTCGTTGCTACCCACAGTTTATAAGTCCATTGTGCAATCCCGTTTGGCCCAGGGTTGAGTGGTTGTGTCCCTCCTGGTTGGTTGACATTTTCTCTTCTCCCTATGAGGCCCTACCGATGTTATCGCGGCCTTTCTTTGTAGTATGGCTCGGAGGATCCTTGGGTGACCTCCCTTTTTACTGTTCATCTAGTTTTATACGATTGTATGGTTGATGCAGGCCTATTTTACTATACTTACAGTATTTTTGAAACTAGCCCGTTAATCGTTTTGAAAATGAGAAGAGAATTTGATAACATTGAAACTGGTTTGAATTTTAAAAACACGTGCATTGATTTTAGTCGGGCATGCATCATGCGATAAGTGGTAGGTATAACATCCCATACTGAGTTTGTCACTCACCCCAACGACTCCTCCTCCTCTACAGGTAGAGGAAAGAAAACATGGAACCGAGGTTGATCGGCTCCGATATTGTAGACTTCCTTAGAGATTTTATATTGATTTTTCCTTCATGTAAGAAATTTATTTGGTATTGTACTGAGAATTAGCATGTATTCTTTTTAAATTTTTTTTTGTATTTCAACTATTACTCTATTCTCACATTTGTTCTTTTGTGGAGTTCTGGGATTGCTCTTAAAATCTTCAGCAACTAGCCTTAGGTTAAACGGTGGACCTCCCTGAGCTTGATCATTTAATCTGGCGTTTCTGTTTGGCCCTCTTCTGGGTCGTGAAAAAAATTTATTGGTATCAGAGCACAAGGTTCCATGATTCTCCTAGTGACGAATGTTGAGAGCAAGTATGAGCAGTTAGTAGAATAGGCTGATTAACTGTGTAATGAGCAAGCTAATGCGGTACAATTTTACGTTTTTTAGAAGTCCTAAAATGCCACCTCGGAGGAGAGTTCCTCAAAATCCTGATCAGGACCCTAGCACTATATCCTCTTTTCTGGAGGCATTGCGGAACTTGATAAGCAGGGCTTAGGCTCCACTTCCAGCTCTGGTTGCTACTCCTGATCCAGCCCCTACTCAGATGGCCTCCGGAGGTATCCATTTCAAGGAGTTTAATCAGCTTAACCCACCAATTTTTGCGGGTGGCACTGATACAGCGGAGGCAGAGAACTGACTCGAAGTGATGGAGCTTAACTTTGAGACCATACAGACCCTAGTAAATTCTCGGGTGACGATAGCTACTTAGTTTCTGAGGGAGACAACTAGGCGTTGGTGGACCACCATTCGCAGCCAGTACGATGTTAGTACAGTGGGATGACATGAGTTTACCTCATTATTTCGCAGTCAGTTCAGCAGTAGGGAGTATCGGGGCATGATGACAAGAGCTTATTATGATCTGGTTTAGGGAAACATGACTGTGACGGAGTATTATAATAGGTTTATTCACCTGTTGATTTATTCTGGGAGAGATGCCAACCCACAAATATTTACGCTTCAGATCCTGATACATCTTTGTACTGCCCGTATAAATGGCAAAACGGGATATGTGAGCTTCATCTAAGATAGTTTGTCTCAAGTTGGCGATGTTGGGAACTGTCACCTTGCCATAGTAGAACAGGTGCCCATCGGCGTTTACTGCCCAACCCTCCAGTTGTTCCCCATTATGTATCTTTTCCACCCTTTCCATGAGCTCCTCGTCCTAACACTGTAGTTGCTTCACCTTTGTAAGCATCGAAGGGGTAGCCACTACATGATAAGCACAAGCCATGCTTACGGTTTTGTGATAGGTCAAATCAAAATCTCCAATCATGGCATGCCTCTTCCACTCGTCGAGAATCAAACAGGGGATAGAAGCACGAGGATACCGGCTTAATGCATCAGCAACTGCATTAGCCTTGCCGGGATGATACTCCAAGCTGAAATCATAATCCTGCAAATACTCCATCCACCTGCGCTGTCTTAAGTTAAGCTCCTTCTGAGTGAAGATATACCTTAGACTCTTGTGATCGGAGAAAACCTGGAAACTGACTCCATATAAATAACTCCTCCATATCTTTAAAGCAAAGACGATGGAGGCGAGCTCTAAATCATGGGTGGGATAATTCCGTTTGTGGGGTTTCAACTGGCGAGAAGCATACACCACAACTTTGCCATGCTACATCAAAACGCACCCTAGACCAACTCCAGATGCGTCAGTATAGACGGCATATGGCAAACTACCGTCAGGAACTGTCAAAATCGGAGCACTAGTCAACCTTTGTTTGAATTCATCGAATGCCCACTGACAGCTATCATCCCAAACAAACCACACCTCCTTGCGAGTGAGTCTAGAAAGCGGCGCTGCAATGGAAGAAAAATTTTCTACAAAGCGCCGATAATATCCTGCCAAAAACCAAGGAAGCTACGGACCTCTGAGACGTTCTTAGGTGGTTGCCAATCCACAATAGCTTCAATCTTAGCAGGGTCCACATAAATACCCTCCCGTGAAACTACATGTCCCAAGAACTTAACCTCAGTCTGCCAAAAATCACACTTGCTACGCTTGGCATATAACTGGTGCTCCCTTAAGGTTTGCAAGATGATACGGAGATGCTCACAGTGTTCCTGACGAGACTTCGAATAAACAAGAACATCATCAATAAAAACAACCACAAAATGATCCAAATATGGCCTGAAGATTCTGTTTATGAGATCCATAAATACCGCTGGAGTGTTAGTCAGTCTAAACGGTAATACCAAGAACTCGAAATGCCCATATCTGGTTCGGAAAGCGGTCTTGGGAATATCTTCCTCCCGAATCTTCACCTGATGATATCCCGTTCTCAAATCAATCTTCGAGAAATACTACAAACCTCCGAGCTGATCGAAGAGGTCATCAATACGGGGTAATGGATATTTGTTCTTCAAAGTAACTCGATTAAGTTTCTGGTAATCAACGCACAACCTCAACGATCCATCTGCCTTCTTGGCAAATAAGACAGGAGAGCCCCACGACGACATACTCTCCCGTATAAAACCCTTGGTCAGCAAGTCATCCAGCTGCTTTCGTAACTCAACTAATTCAGCCAGCGTCATTCTGTACGCGGGAATAGAAACTGGAGTGGCCCTTGGAACGAGATCGATACAAAACTCAATCGCCCGATCTGGAGGTAGACCCGGTAACTCATCAGGAAAGACATTATCAAATTCTCGAACAACTGAAATATTTTTCTCTTGCACTGCGGTCTCAATATCAAGATCCATAGACCATAGTCCTCCAAAATGCTCCAATCCGCTTCTACCTCTAAGGCATACTCAAAAAATAGAGTTAATAATCCCCGCACTGGGGCCCCAATGGTAAGTAACAACCTTACCAGCCTTGGAGGTAAAAGTAACCCGCCTCATATAGCAATCAATAATCACCTTATACTTAGTAAGCTAGTCACAACCAAGAATGACGTCGAACTGGCTCATGGGTAAGATGATCAAATCAACAGAAAATTTGAAGTCGTCAATAACCACACAAACTGCTCTGCATATATAGGAAACTCCACTTCTGTCACCCAGTGGAGTATTTAAGAATAAAAGAGCCTCTAACTCCTCAATAGAGAATCCCAGCGACTCAGCAAATAAAACGGAGATAAAAAAATATGACGCCCCAGTGTCAAATATTACCCGACCAAAAGTATGAAAAATAAGTATAGTACCGTCGACGACTGCAGGCTGATCAGTCATAAGATAGTACCCTGTCCGATTCACAGCATAAGACTGACTGGCAACTCCCTTACCCTTATAATCCCGACCACAGCCACTGCCCCTAGATGTAGATCCCTGGTGCTCCCGGAATCCTTCTGCTCTTTGCCACTGAGGCGGAGGTGGACTCATAGCCAAAGATTTCCCACTAGGTTGGTAGGGTGTACCCCTAGAAAGGATATCCACTGAATGACGATGGGGAGTCTGAAACTGAGTCTCCTGGGTAGGAGGTCAAATCTGTCCCCGATCTCGAACTGGCGGGGAGAATGACTCTGTAGCTAAAGGAGTGAACAATGGTGCCCGCGACTGCTGCCCTCGAGGCTGATTCAGCGAACAGTCTCTTCGGAGATGAGATGGCTGGCCACAGGTATGACAGGCGTAGGGAGAATATCTGGAACCCCCAGAAGAACTGCCACTAGACCCAGAAGAGCGGCTCGCACTGAAACCCTGCTCTACTCCTTGTCGTTGGCTCTTCCTAGTCATCTTTCTCCCTGAAGATCGGCTGTCAGACCGGTGATGAGAAGTACTATCACCCGAGGTATACATCCTCTCTATCCTCAACGCAGCCTCATACGCCCCGAGTAACGGCTAAAAACTAATTATCTCAAAATTTAAAAACTCTGCACACATCTCACCAAACTGACAGTGTCTATCTATCCATCATCTAGAGAAATCACCATAATCAAATCAGAGTATGAAGACAACGAAAATCCATCAAATACAAATGAAGAAAGTCCCTAGTATAGAGTAATATCATACTCTAACATGAAAAATATCTGCGTACGTCACTAAAATCACACGCACTCCATATACCTATACACTGACACATATACACCTCATCTCATCGACTGTACATAATCATCACAAAAGACGAAAACCTCCAAAACCAACCATGCCACAACCTACAAACTCCATGGGTTGGGTCGCCCTAACAAAAATCCGCCATCCGATGCTGCAGTCGCACGCCGCTAACCATCCTACGCCTCTGGACTAGGCACTCGAGGCTCACCAGCAGTATCGTCAGCACCTACACCATAAAACACACAACATAAGCCTAATGCTCAGTAAGTAATGCGATATGAAAGTAAAATCCGACAATGCAATCCTATCACATGCAGTCTCTACACTCACACTCATGTTGTCACATCTGTGACGCGTAGTGCAGCCTCACCAAGGTAAGGAGGAACCGCACGCCACCCTACACCCTGACACGTCGCCACCGTCCCGGACTCCCCAGCAACGAGGCCCACAAGCTACACACACGCATCACCACACGGCAACCACATAAGGGTAAGGGTGTACCTCGCGCCACTCTACACCCTGACACGTCGCCCCCATCCCAGCCTCCCCAGCACGGGGCCACAGTGATCCGCGACTGGTGTTGCACCGGCCCACACACTAGTAGGATCCGCGGTACCACTGCCCATATCCTCACCGTCAACACATTCACGCCGCATGACGGCCCAGCCAGCCCACCCCTCGAGTAGGATCCGCGACTGGTGAAGCACCGGCCCGCACACTAGCAGGATCCGCGGTACCACCGCCACACGTCTCACCTCATACATCAAAACATGCTTTTTCGTTCCCATTTTTAAAAATACGATGCATGTCAAACAATACACACGCACACCACAATCAATCACATAAACCCTAAAGTTCTACAGTGTCGGCCCACTTGGGCATAACACATGCATGCACTACTTACCTGGCGTCCTAAGCTCGCTCGACGCACAGGTTAGCCAAAAGAAAGCGTCAACCTAAAACACTACCAATCTCCCATCAATATTTATCTCAAAATTCACCAAATAGGTAAAAATAACCTTCCTTAACTACACTCATGAAATTCCAACTAAAACGGTCCATTGGTTTGGTTTGGCCGAAAACCAGCCCAACATTCGGATGCGCATAACTTTTGCGTCCGTCAACGGAATCAAACTATTCAAGTGGCTAAACGTCCCCTTAGGAACCTAGTTTAACATACCAAGATGGATTTTAAAACGGTAAGTCGCCGACAGGCAAAAAATGCCAAAAACGGAATCTGCCATTTTTTATAAAATTTCAACCTTTGTTTTTCTTCAACCAAAACTCACTCAATTCAGCTTTACGGACCAAAAACAGACATGCCACTATCACACGTCAAAATTTCACGAAAAACGGGCACTAATTTGACTTGGATCAAAACTCGACATAAACTTCCGACATGCATAAATTTTGCGCCGGGTATCGAAATCAAACGATTACAGCGGCCACACGTTCCTCCAACAACCTATTTTAACCCACAAAAACAGAATTTAAAACGATCAGCCGAACGTAGGCCGAAACAGCCAAAAACAGAAGCTGCCCCAAAGCCAAAAACGTCCGATTCTTGATTTAATTTCTAATTTCACAACTCCTATACACAATTAGTCGTATCCCACTTATACATTCCAGCCAAGCTTGCCGGAATTGAAAGGAGGCCGAGCACCAAGCTCGGCCAACAACAGGGAAACCGACAGGGCTCGCCTTTGGTTTCCCCCTTCCAAATTTCCAGCACTCCCTCCTCAACACTTCAGTCAAAATCACCAAAAATGGAGGGAGACCGAACCTTACACTCGGCCAAACCGGACAGAACAGCAGAGGGAGGAAGAGAGGCTTACCGAGCAAATGGAGTTCTGCACACAACGGAAAAGAAGAAATATTCTAGTAAGGCGCCCAAATCGTCGGTGGTAGAATTGGCCGGCAACCCGCCCTTCGCGGTCGTCAGCAGAACACGCTCGTGCTCACTATCCTCGGAAATTTGAGCTACAGCAACTAAATGACACCGATCGCCGGAGAAGAAACACTCGGCTGCGGTTTCGCGCACACCCTCGAGCTCGACGTCCACCGATCAAAGATCACACCTCAACTCTCGATCGCCCTCTCTCCCTCGCGTCTCCCCTCTGCTTCCCTCAGGTGGCAAGTGAAAACAGCTGAATGGCTTCTTCCTGAAGCCACTTGGTTGTTATGTTTTTTTTTTTTTTTAAATACCAAATTACAAAACTGCCTCCACGTGTTTAAATCTTTCGTAATTTCGTTAATTTCTCAACCTCCCGACTTTAAATTCTGAAAACCATCGCAAAAGTAGGCTCCGAGTACTATAATTTAAATTTTCCCGTTGAAATATTTCTCAAAACTCCGACCGAGATTAAACTAAAAATTCCAGAAATTAAAAATTAAAAATCGAAATTTCTGGGTTATTACAAAGAGCTTGGTACGAAAATACAGTTCAGCACAGCACATCATCCCCAGACAGATGGGCAATCTGAGAGGACCTTCCAGATATTAGAGGACATGCTGAGGTGTTGTATCTTGGATTTTGGTAATAGTTAGGTTAAGCACTTGCCGTTGGTAGAATTCATGTATAATAACAGCTTCCAGACCAGCATCGGAGCCTCTCCTTTTGAGACATTGTATGGCCAGCCATGTCGTTCTCCTTTGCATTGGGCGGAGAAGGAGGAACGACTTAGTCTTGGGCTGGATATTGTTCGAGAGACCACTGAGAAGATCCACCAAATTCGTGAATGACTAAGAGTTGTGCAGAGCAAACAGAAGAGTTATGCCGACCTGAAGAGACATGAAGTAGAGTTTGATACTAGTGACTTTGTCTTTGTGAAAGTTCATCCTACCCGTGGTATCAGTAGATTTAGGGTGAAGGGCAAGCTAGCCCCGAGATATATCGGTCTGTTCCTGATTGTTAAGAGGATTGGAGTGGTAGCCTACAAGCTAGGGTTACCGCCTCAGTGGGACATGTACATCCTGTTTTCCATTTATCCTAACTGAGAAAGTACATTCCAGATCCATCTTTCAATATTTCGTGGGATGAGGAGCCCGTCCAGGCTGACACGACATACGATGAGGAGCCAGAGCAGATTTTGAGACGCGAGCTTCGGTTGTTCCGTTGTCGGGAGGTTCCTTATGTTTTTGTATTATTGAAGAACCACACGAAGAGAGAGCCTACCTGGGAGCTGGAGTCAGAGATGGCGGAGTGATACCCGTTCCTTTTCTATGACATATAGTTGAGGCGAATTTCGAAGACGAAATTCATAAAAAGATGGAAAAGATGTAAAATCCGTAAAAAATTTACTCAAGTAAATTTCGTGTAAATTTTTCGCGGATTTTATGTGTAATTCTAAAAGGAGTGCAGCGTACAAATTTTTGGTTACGTGTAACACGTCCATGTAATTTAAAAGATTTAATAAAATTTGTTGTTAGTGATCGAGTAATCTAAGTAAATTAATTCTTGGGTAAATGACGTTAGATTTTAACGAGATAATTATTCGGAAGAAAATTCAACAAACGGAAAATCGAAATTCGTTAAATAAAAATTTATATGAATAAAATAAATAATTTTAATATAAAAATAAAAATAAACTAAATAAAATAATAGGTTTTCTTCTGAAAACCTATTGTTTCCTTTCATTTGGCAGAAAAGAGGGGAGAGAGACAGAGAACGGCAGAGAGAGAGAGGATCGGCGCTGGCCAAACGACGTCCTTTCAGAGCGATTTTAGTGTCAAATTCTGTCTCGAAGAGTAGAGCAACATTTGTGAAGGGCAAATTTGAAGGTAAACTCTCGTTCACTCTAGATCGGAGTTTGAATGTCTGAGTTTTTGGATTTTGGAAAACCCAAGATTGAGGTTGTTTGTTTGTGTTTTCGGTAGGTTTCGACCGGATCGAAGGTGAGAAAGATGTTGGAAATAAGATTTGGCGAAAAGCGGAGCCGGAAATCTGACTTTCGCGACCCCGAGCATTCGACCGTCGGTGGTCGAGTTGACTCGGTCGACAGCGAGTTAACTCGGGTGTGGGCTGATTCAACTCGGTCTCTAGGATGAGTCGACTCAGGCGTTGGGCCGATTTAATTCAAGCCCAAGGTCGAGTTGGGCTAGGAAGTGTTCGAGTTGGACCCAATTTGGTTCTCCTGGGTCCGACCCGAGCCTACTGAGGGATTGCCAAGCCCGACCCGATCCAGATGGGTAGAGTTGATTTGGGCCCGAGATCAAGCTAGGCCTGGGCTGGCTCGGTACCCAACTCATTTCTGGTTGAGTCCGACCCGGATCCAACTAGTTCGAGTCCGACCCGAACGAAATTGGTTCGGTCCAACTCGACCTAGATCCAGTTAGTTCGGGTCTGACTCAACCCGAATTGCGTCGGCCTTGGTCGACCCGAACAGGGTTTGACCCGACCCAAACTAAATTGGTTTGGGTCGACCCAAACAGGTCTGACCCGACCAAGACCGAGGTCAAAGTCAACGCTGAACGTTGACTTTGACCAAAAAGTCAACATCATTGACTTTTACATAAAGTCAACCCGAACCATTTTAAGCCTGTTTTGGCCCTTGTTTGCACGTTTATATTGTTTCGCACCTTGATTGGTCCGCAATGGGTCCCGTCGACTTTTGTCCGAAAAGTCCACTCGAGCCGTTTGGGCTTGTTTTTGTCCCGGCTTTCTGTTTATATCGTTTATGACCCCTATTCGACTTTAACGGGGTTCCTCCTTTCTGTTAATTTCAGGATTTGGAGGATTTTCCTGAGTTTGAGGCGATTCTAGAGGAGCCACCGGCTGCCGAGACAGAAAGGACTCGCCACAGGGGTATGCGTTCTTATACTTATTACGTTATACCTAGCCTAGCATGCACGCATATTATTTTTGATGGGATACTACCAGTATTGACGTCGGCATTTTACGAGCTTGTGTATTTTACATTGTTGAGGTATGTACGTGTTTTGTTGGATCTATACTGCCTGTTTGAGTTTGGATGCCTTGTTTTACTCGCCCTTGCCGACGGGCTAGATTTGAGATTTACCGTGAGATTTTTATATTGCCATGCATATGTGTTTTATTCATGCATTGGTTTTCTCACGCACACCGTTGTTTTCTGATGTGCATTGGAGTTTGATTATGGAGATAATCGTCTGACACTCTCAGCCGGGCCCATACACTGAGAGTATCAAGGGATTTTGCCCAGATGCACCCGTGTTTGAAGGTTGCCGTGGTACTCCCCACACTTGTTTGGATATAGCCCATGGCTGAGTGTTTGTGTCCCTCTTGGATGATTGATTATTGTGCGGTACTCTCCGCTGAAGGAGTGATGGGCTCTGAGCTTTGCTAGTCACGTTACCCGACCTGGCCAGTGTCTGTTCGTTGCTACCCTCAGTTTATAAGTCCATTGTGCGGTCCCGTTGGGCCCAGGGTTGAGTGGTTGTGTCCCTCCTGGTTGGTTGACCTTTTCTCTTCTCCCTATAAGGCCCTACCGGTATTATCGCGGCCTTTCTTTGTGGTATAGCTTGGAGGATCCTTGAGCGACCTCCCTTTTTACTGTTCATCTGGTGTTATATGATTGTATGGTTGATGCGGGCCTATTTTACTATACTTACAGTATTTTTGAAACTATCCCCATTAATCGTTTTGAAAATGAGAAGAGAATTTGATAACATTGAAACTGGTTTGAATTTTAAAAACACGTGCATTGATTTTAGTCGGGCATTCATCAAGAGATAAGTGGTAGGTATAACATCCCATATTGAGTTTGTCACTCACCCCAACGATTCCTCCTCCTCTACAGGTAGAGGAAAGAAGAGCAGGAACCGAGGTTGATCGGCTCCCGATATTGTGGACTTCCTTATAGATTTTATATTGATTTTTCCTTCATGTAAGAATTTTATTTGGTATTGTACTGAGCATTAGCATGTATTCTTTTTAAATTTTTTTGTATTTCAACTATTGGTCTATTCTCACATTTGTTCTTTCGAGGAGTTATGGGATTGCTCTTAAAATCTTCCACAACTAGCCTTAGGTTAAACGGTGGACCTTCCTGAGGTTGATCGTTTAATCTGGCATTTCTGTTAGGCCCTCTTATGGGTCGTGACAACACTGAATTCCAACTTGAACAATAATAATAATCCTAATTATTATATCGCGGTCACTTTTAAATCTTTTAATCAAATGGTTATTCAGTCCGTTTGCAGTTGCATTCTTAAAATTTTTTCTTCTCCATGAGCCTCAAAATAATCTTTTATCTAACCGACTAAATTTTATGTCCTTAATTCTAACTAGAATACTGCCATTTACCAATACGAAACTCCGAAAATTATTTAACGGGAAATTTTGGGCATTACAGAGGGTTTCCTTACATATGTTTCATTTCTATATAACTCCCAAGCGATGCGGGATTGTGACGACGACCCCCCCCCCCTCCCTTTTTCTACAACCCGGGATTTGCATACAAAGGTTTACCCCACAACTCGAGTTTTTCCACACAGTTGCAGTGACCCGAAAATGTAACACCCCATATTTTCACGGTACCAATTTTGGGTTATCGGGATGATAAACGGAGGGATTCGGGTCAGAAAGGAGAATGCAGAATTTGTAAGGTTAGATGGGGAATTATTTCGAGGGTAATGGTGGGGAGAAAATTTTAGGAATCCGATCGGAAGCAGATTGAATAGCCGTTGGATTAAAAGCTTAAAGTGTAAGGGCGAAATAGTAATTAGTTATTATTATATTTTTTATATATATGTTAATAGGGAGGGGATGATTCGCAGGAACCCTCCCCGCTTCTCGGTTGTTGTCTTCCCCCACCCCACCGCGCATTTTCTTTCGGCTTCTCTCCTCCTCGCGATCGTTCAACCGGCGGTTGCTTGTGATTTCCCCCTCCATTTCAACAGTTCAAGGTAAGTTTACATAGTTTATGGTTCAATGTTGGTTTAATGTTGGAATAGAGGAGAAATATGGTGGATAGAGAATTGGGGTTTTAGGGTTTGAGTGTTTATTGAGTGTAATGTTGATTGTTGTGGATTGTTGAGGATAAATGAGATAGAATGGTGAAGGATGTACTGGGTTTTTGCAGAATGGCCGTGGAAGGGGGATTTTGACCCTAGGGCCTACTATGTTTTCCGGTTTCTGCCTTAGCTGTGGTTAACGATTTTAGATTCTGTTATGGTAGGTTAAAGTAGGTTACGATTGGAGCGTTTAGCCGCTGGAATCATGGGATTTCGATAACCGACGCAAAAGTTATGCTCGTCAGAAGTTAAGTTTAATTTGGAGCCGAGGTAGGTTGATGAGCGATTTTGGTGAGTTCGCGAAGTGTTGAGCTAGTGTGGTGACTTTAGTGTGTAAGTAGAGTAGTGAGATGAATTTTGACGGGAATATGGTTTTGTGTTGTAGGTTGACCAATTTTTGATGAAACGAGTAGCACGAAAAGCTAGGACGCCAGGTAAGTAGTGTATGCATGTGTTTTGACCAGGTGGGCCTGCACCGAGGAACGATTGATTTAAGTTGGTTGATTGTGATGTGTGTGTGTATTGTTTGACATGCATCATGTTTTTTAAATGGGAACGAAAATGAATTTGAGCATAGTTTTATGTGCGAGTGTGAAGTGCTATGCGTGGTGGTGAGGACGAGGTGTGTGTGGGAAGCTAGGCCCCGTTGCTGGAAAAACCGGGACGGTGGCGACGTGCCAGGGCGTGGTGTGGCGAGTGCATCCAGCCTCACTCTGGATGGCTACTGCGGGGTGTGTGTGGCAGTGTGCAACTATTGCCTTGTTCATGGAGGAACCGGGACGATGGCGACGTGCCAGGGGGTGGTGTGGCGAGTGCGTCCAGCCTCACCCTAAAATGGTTGCGGTGCGTAGAGTGACGCTTTGATTCGGATTGAGGGTCTCGTTGCTGGAGAAACCGGGATGATGGCGACGTGCCAGAGTGTGAGGTGGCGAGAGAGTCTAGCCTCACCATGGTATGGTCGTTCTACGTGGCACTGGTTGTGACAACATGAGCGAGAACGTAGAAACTGCATGTGATAGGACTGCATTGTCGTTTTACATTTCATATTGCATTACTTACTGAGCGTTAGGCTTACGTTGCGTGTTCCGTGGTGTAGGTGCAAAGATCCTTAGAGGTGAGTTGCCAAAGCCTAGGCAAGACGAATAGACAGTTGGGTGCGTACTACCGTGTACCGGCAGGTGGAGTTCATCAAGGCGATCCAACCCGTGGGGCAAGATGAGACGGCTGTCCTTAGTAGTGAGTTTTGAGGGGTCTATGTCGAGTGTGTAGGTTTTGAGACATAGATGGGTTTGGGAGTCCATAATCGGAACTAATGTAGTAGGCGCATTTTGGAATTGTTGTAAATGATTGAATGAATGATTCAGGTTTGCAATCGGTTGTATTAATTCGGAAGAGTTTTTGTGTCCTTTTTTTGTAGAGTTGCTATCATTTTTAGGTTGCTGGCGTGAAGTGTCGACCGAAGTCCATGGGTGTCGATTGGTCAGTATAAATTCAGTGAGAGTGTCGACCGCGGGGGTCGACTTGCGCCGGCAGAGAGGGTCAAAGTGTCGACCTGCGTAAGCGACTGTCGACCACTCACCGAGCTGAACGTAGAAGTGTCGACCGACGTGAAGACCTGAGGGGAACTCGGTGTAAATCAGCGTTCGCCAATGTCGACCGGTAGAATCCCGAGACGACCCAAGTGTTGACCGGCGTTTACAAGTGTCAACAGGTCCCTTTATTTCTAGGTTTTAAAAGGTGAAGTTTATTTAAACCGATTTTAAACGAGTTTTCCGTTGCTGTTTTTCATAAATGATTTTCGAAGGCGTCGTTTTGAGTCGAAGAACCGAAAGTTTTAAATTTTATACGAATTTTGTCAGGGTGAAAAGCAAGCGTAAAATTGGCGACTTGGGTCCGGGGACGACTCGGGGGCGTCAAAGATGTGGTATCGGAAACGGGTAAGTTTTTGGGGCGTTACAAAAAACCCATTAGTTTCTAGTATACTCTGATACCAATGTTGTATTGCCCCGAAGTCGTCCTCGGACCCGGGTCGCTAACCATACTTTTACCCATAAAATTGAACGAAATTCGTGTAAAATTTAAAACTTTGTTTTCCTATCTTAAAACGACATCTTTGAAAATGTTGAAAAACATCGCAGCGGAAGACTTCCGCAAAAATCAATTTAAATGAAGTTTCAAGTTTTTTTAAAACAGTAAAAGTGATTTTCGGTCGACCTCTAAAACCTTCGATCGATAATTAACCTATCCTGGACACAGGGGTCGACACTTATATACACAGGTCGGCACCTTATTTGCCTCTGTTTGTAGCGGTCGACACCTGGTTACACCGATCGACATATTAATCTTCTCTGTTCGCCCCGGTCAGACCTTGCGCTTGCGGTCGAAACCTTTATGCCCATCTCACTAACAGGTCGACACCTGCTATCATAGGTCGACACCCTGATCCTCTTTGTTTGCATAGGTTGAACCCCGTGGTCGATACTTTTATTATTTTTACCTTAACTGGTCGACACCTTTACACACAAGTCGACATTAGGTTTGGTTATGCCTCCGTAGGTCAATTCTCGCGGTGGACATTTACCTAGTTTAGTCGACACCTTATGTACACAGGTCGACACTTCCTAAATTTGGTACACCACTAAGCCTATTGGTCGACACTTGCTTCTCAGAAATTGGCCTGAGACCTAAGGCCCCTAAAGAAAACGAACGGAGTCTCGATTTAGTGTTCAAAAACTAAAATCTTGCCCTTCTCAATCAATTTCCTAAGTCAACTTTATACATCAAAACGACTACTGAAAGTTTGAAATCCATTTACACATTAAAACGACTCAAATTGATTCAAAACGACTCAAAATCCATACATACACCCACCATGGTCAAAACGCCCTAACAGCCGGCCATATCATCCCACGAGCGCACCTCTCTAACTACCTCTTAGTCTTAGGCATACTCTGAGCAGTCACTGACTATCGCCTTGTCGCCTATATCACAGAACTCATCTATTAGCCTAATGATAAGTAAGTAATGCAAATAAATCATAAACACTGAAAACAATACATATCCTGTCGTATGCAAATTCTACAGTTTCGCCTCTACTTTTTTTTCCGTCTCTTTCTTACACATTCTTTATCTTACTACTGTGTTCTTCTTTATGTATTAGATCAAGGTGACACACCGCGGTTCACCTCACGGGACAAGGCCAACCTTGATCTAGTAAAAGTGACACATCTCGCGGTCTACCTCACGGGACAAGGCCGCCACAAAAAGCGAGAAAATAGTGACACACCTCGCGGTCCACCTTACGAGATAAGGCCACTCAACCCCACCTTCATTATCTTCTTACGTACCTTTTCATTTCACTCATCACGTATCACAACCTACTGTTTCATTTCGTAAAAGCATGGAAATTCATTTTTGTTTTGTTCTCATACTTTAAAACCATGATACACAATCTACTAAAACATAAAACAAGCATGCATACAATCTAACGACCTGTGATGTAGGGCCGAAGGCAAAAACACCTACATACACTTGTTACCTGGAGTCCTTAACAAATCGCTCGAAATTTCGTACAGTAAACTGGGAAATTGGAGAACCTATAAAAATCACACATTCGTTAATTCTAATTTTGTCCAACTCATGAAATTCTAACACGAAAGTCATAAACTTGCGCAAAATTGCAAACTCCCAACTAAACTCGAAATCAGACTCAATTTTTGACCAAATTTGGAAATACATAACTCATCCAATACTCGTCTGATTTTGACGATTCAAAGTGCTACGGACTCCTTAGAATGTCTAGTTTCTAACAGTTTAATCCATTTCTTAATCCTACATCCACAGCTTAGCCAAATTTGGTCGCACAGGAACTGCTTTGTAATCTAAATTTTCTAGCTATTCAAACGCTCAATTCTTTCCCTAAAAACTTCTAACTTAAACTTACCTCAAGCTTAAACATCCATGAGTGAGTAAGAATAGACCACAACCTCAAAATTTTGTATCACCCTCCTAGGGTTCACCAATCTATCTAATAAATCCCTTAAACTTCACCTTTAACACTAAAAAAATTATAGCACTAACTATCTACTAAAAATTTACTTCAAATTTAAAAATTGGAGGAAAAAACAGAGAGAGATCGCTGCAAGAAAGGAGATCGTGTGACGTAGGAGAAAACACAGGGGTGGAGGGTTTCCTTCGAGTGGGGAGGGAGTGGAAGACACCAGGGGTGTTCTTCTTCTTCTTTTAATAATAATAATAATAATAATAATAATAATAATTACTATATCACTCTCACCATTTAATCTTTTAACCAAACAGTTATGCGGTCTGCTTCCAGCTGGATTTTTATAATTCTCGTGTCCATTAGCCTCCATATAATTCTTTACGTAATAGCATAAATTTTCTGCTCTTGATTCCGACTAAAACTCCACCAATTACCGATACAAAATTCTAAAAATCGTTTTAACCAAAAATTTTGGGTGTTACATTCCACCCTTCTTAAGAAAATTTTGTTATCAAAATTTGTTACCTGAACAGTTCTGGATATCTACTCATCACGTCCTACTACCGCTCCTAGGTTACCTCTTCCAGGTTGTGGTTACACCATAGAACCTTCACCAGTGGAGTCTCTTTATTGCATAAAACCTTCACTGCAAATCTAGAATCTCCACTGGTTCCTCCTCATAGGTCAATGTTGACTGAATTTCTATGTCGCGTTGCTCCACGACATGAGAGAGATCTCACATACACTTCTTTAGCATAGAAACGTGGAATACATTGTGAATTCCATCTATTGAGGCTAGTAGTTGCAGCTGGTAAGCTGTCTTCCCAATTCTTTTAGTAATAAGGAATGGTCCAATATATCTAGGATTCAATTTTCCTCTCTTTCCGACTCTTACAACTCCTTTAAATACCGAAATCTTAAGGAACACTTCATCATTTTCATTGTTTCTAGTTCCCTTCTTCTTCTATCAGCATAGCTCTTTTATCGACTTTGAGCTGTCAAGATCCATTGCCGAATAAAAACAATCTTTTTTGCTGTTTGTTGCAGAATATCTGAACCAATCAATCATGTCTCTCTGACTTCATTCCAATACAACGGAGATCTACATTTTCTCTCATAAAGAGTATCGCAAGGAGTCATACCTATCGTAGCTTGAAAGCTGTTATCATAAGAAAACTCCACTTGAGATAAGTATTTGCTCCATGAACCTTGAAATTCCAATACATAAGATCGAAACATATCTTCCAACATCTGAATAGTCCTCTGAGATTGTCTGTCCGTCTGAGGATTAAATGCCGTATTAAAATTGAGCTCTGTATCCATGGCCTTGTACAAATTTTTTCAGAAGTTCGATGTGAATCTTAGGTCTCTGTCTTATACGATCGAAGTTGGAACTCCGTGTAACCGTACGATCTCCTGAATATACAGTTCGGTGAACTGATCCATGGAATACGTCATCTTTATTGGAAAAAAATAGGCTGACTTGGTTAATCGATCCACAATCACCCATATAGCATCATAACTCTTTGTTGTCCAAGGCAATCCAACAACAAAGTCCATTCATATCTGCACCCATTTCCACTCAGGTATAGACAATGGGTATAGACAATGGCTATAGCTTTCCTGTTGACCTCTGATGTTCAGCCTTAATCTGCTAGCAAATCAAACATGTCTCAACGTACTTTGCCACAATCCTCTTCATATTGGCCCACCAGAAATGTTGCTTAAGGTCTCTGCACATTTCGGTGCTTTCTGGATGCATAGAAAACTTAGAAGAGTGGGCTTAAGATAATATCTCCCTTTGTAGTTCTTCATTACTCGGAACAAACCACCTATTCCAAAACTTAAGAATTCTGTCGTCCGAATAACTGAACTCCGAGCTGTCATCAGAAACCATGTTTGATTTTATTTCATTACATTCAGCGTCATCCATTTGGGCTTGCTTAATCTTCTCCAGAATAGTGGGTTGTAAGGACATGGTTGATAACATGGCTGACACATTCGACACCACTTCTGTAACGACCTCGAAAACCCACTGGTTTTCAGTTCGCTCTCCGCTCTGATACCAACAATGTAACAACCCCCAAAACCCACTCGTTTCTGATTTGCTCTGTAACTAACACTGTAGCACCCTAAAGTCCTCTCCGGATCCGGGTCGCCAATACTCTTACACATCAAGTCGAATAAAGTTCGTATAAAATTTAAAACTTTATTCCCCCAACTTAAAACGACACCTTTGAAAATGTTTAAAAATATTGCAGCGGAAGACTTTAACAAAAAATCAGTTTAAATAAAATTTCGAGTTTTAAAACATTAAAAGTTAATTTAGGTCGACCTCTAAAAACTTTGGTCGACACTTGACCTGTCTTGCACAAAGGGGCGACACCTATATACGTAGGTCAGTACCTCATTTGCCTTTGTTTATACTGGTTGACACCTAGTTAAACCGGTCGACACATTAATCTTCTCTGTTCTCTTCGAACGGACCTTGTGGTCGACACCTCTATGCCCACCTCACTGACACCTGCTTTTACAGGTTGACACCTTAATCCTCTCTGTTTGCACTAGTCGGACCTCGTGGTCGACACTTTTATTATTTTTACATTAACCGGTCGACACTTCCACACACAAGTCGACACCTGATATGGTTCTGCCTCCGTATGTCGACCCTCGCGGTCGACTCCTACATAGTTCGGTCGACACCTTACACCAGAATCCTTAACAGAAGACTTTCCATAAAAAGTAACGAACGGAATTTAAAAACACGAACCTACACTTTCCACTCAAGTTCAAAATCCATCATATACATTAAAATGACTACCAAAGGTTTAAAATGTATCGTTACGATATAATGACTCAAATCGACTCAAAAACGGTACGTACACACACACTTGGTCAAAACACCCTAACAACCGGCAAAATCGTCCCACAAGCGCACCTCTCCAACTGCCTACTAGTCTTGGGCATGCTCTGAGTACTCACCAGCTATCACCTCGTCACCTACATCACAGAACTTATCTATTAGCCTAATGTTAAGTAAGTAATGCATAATAAAACATAAGCACTGAAAACAACACATATCCTATCACATGCAGTTTCTACAATTTGGCCTCTATTTTCGTTTCCGTCTCTTTCTTACACATTCTTTATCTTACTACTGTCTTCTTCTTTACGTGTTTGATCAAGGTGACACACCTCGTGCTCCACCTCACGGGATATGGTCAACCTCAATCTAGTAAAGTGACACACCTCACGGTCCAACTCTAAGGACAAGGCCACCACATAAAGCGGGGGAAGAAGTGACATACCTCGCGGTCCACCTCTCAGTACAAGGCTACTCAACTCCAACTTCATATCTTTTTACGTACCTTTTCATTTCATTTATCCCGTATCACAACCTACTGTTTCATTTTGTAAAAGCATGGAAATTCATTTTCGTTTCATTCTCGTACTTTAAAACCATGATGCACAATCAACTAACACACAAAATAAATATGCATACAACCTAACGAACTGTGATGTAGGTCCGAAAGCGAAAACACCTACTTACGCTACTTACTTGGCGTCCTTAGCAATTCGTTCGTAATTTTGTACGCTAACTGAAAAACTGGAGAACCTATAAAAATCACACATTTATTAATTCTAACTTCGTTCAACTCATGAAACTCTAACATGGAAATCATAAACTCTTGTGGAAACCGAAACTCCCAACTAAACCCAAAATCTGACTAAATTTCTTACCACAATCGAAAATTCATAATGCATCCAATACTCATCCGATTTTGATGATTCAAAGTGCTACGGACTCCCTAGGTCGTCTAATTTCTAACGGTCTAATACATCTCCTAACCCGACATTCACAGCTTAGCCAAATTGGGCTGAAGATAAACCATTCTATTACGTGAGTTTCTCGGTTACTCAAACATCAAAATCTTTCCACAAAAACATATAATCTAATCTTCCCTAAAACTTAAACATCAATGAGCACTTAAAAATCGACTACATCCTCAAAATCTCGTACACTCCACTTAGGGTTTACCAAAGTACCCAATAGCTCTCCCCAACTGTACTTTTAACGCTCAAAACCACTAAAAGACTAACTTTCTACTAAAAACTAACCAAAACATACCCTAAATTTAAAGAAACGGAGGAGGATCGGAGAGGGATCGTCGCTGAAAGGAGAAACGTCAAGGGAAGGTAAAGAGCAAACCGAAAACCAATGGGTTTTTATGGTCGTTACAGAGTTTGGTATCAGATTCATTTGGTTAAACCGTTCAAATAATTACCTAACAACGCCGATCGCCGCATGACGTGCTTCGAAAACTGTAAGTGTTTATTTTTAGCTTTAGTTATTAGATGCTTATAATAGAAATTAAAAATTGTCTAGTAAATTAGTCAAGATGTCTACACGACCAGGACACCTCAGAACACCGAGCAAGGAATGAAGATGATTCGATGACGATCAGACAATTGACTGAGTTAGTGAACCTGCAGTCTCAGCACCTAGGAATTTTATTGAATCAAGAAGTTCAAGGGAGTGTTGGTTCTAACTCTTGTCATGATCAGTCAGGAGATAGATTTTGGAGGTTGAGACCACCGACATTTGAGGGGCAATCATTGGATCTAACGCCTGCAGAGGAGTGGGTCTGTGCCATTGAAAGTATGTTTAAATATGCGAAAGTAGAAGTGGATGATAAGATTTTGCTAGCCACGTTTCATTTAGCGAAGGATGCCCGATTTTGTGGGAGGCTGTGGAGACCACCACCGATGTACAACACATAATGTGAGAGAAGTTCAAAGACGCATTCTATGACAACTATTTTAACAGCACAGCTCAGGTAGCCAAGAGAATGGAGTTCCTATAGTTTAAGCAGACTGGGTTGGTAACTGAGTACAGCGGGCAATTCGAGTCCCTGTCCAGATTCGCCAGCAATTTGGTAAGCAGGAATGAGGATAAAGTGTTTCAGTTTGTACATAGGTAAAAGCCGGAAATATATAAAGGAGTAAAGCTAGCCGGAACTCAGGAAGTGCCATATTCGAAAATCGTGGCTAAGGCACTAGAGGTGGAGGAAGATGAAATGAAGTGCATTAAGCAGAGGGAAACTTCCAGAAGATTTTTCAAGGAGATTACCACATAGCAAAGTAGACGTGTCCCGCAGCAGCAACAACAAAGAGGCACAAAGAGGCTCAGCGAGAGTTCAAGTGGCCAGGGAAGTAGTAAAAAGCCTCAAGGGTTGGTGCAGTACCCCTAGTGCCCTAAGTGTTTGAGGTACAACCCGGGCGAATGCCGATTGAACTCAGGTAAGTGCTACAATTGTAATGAAGTCAGACACTTAGCTAGAGATTGCTCGAAGTCAAGAGTTACTCGGTGTTTCAACTGTAACGAAGTGGGCCATGTTAGTAGAGATTGCCCAGCTTTGAAGAAGTGGGCGACACACATTGCACCGAGGATATTCGCCATGATCGAGTCGGGCGATGACGACCAGCCAATCGTAGTGTCAGGTACTATATTGATAAATATTGTACATGCTTATACCTTGATTGATTCCAGTGTGACGCACTCCTCTGTTGCAACTGCATTCGCGATCAAGTTAGGTGTATGGCCTGTAGCGACGGGCTGTAGCTATGAAGTGATGTTGCCTTCTTGTGGATGTATGCATTCCAATCAAGTCGTACGGGATAGTTTAGTGTCCGTGGAAAGTAAGAATCTGTTAGTCGATCTTATTATTATGCGCATAACCAGATCATGTAATTATAGGAATGGATTGGTTGTTCAAGCACTACGCCACGATTGACTGCAGGACAAGAATAGTAAGATTTCAACCCCAATGAGGTGAGGAGCACACTTTTCAAGCCATTAATAATAATGCCAGGAGTATATCTGCGATGGCGCCTGTCACACCCCGAATTTGCCCCTAGAATTTTTCGTCTTCTCGGAGGCATGTGTGGTGCTAAGTCCACAACTTGACCAGCCTTTCTCTTTATTAGTGCTTGCCGAAGTAACTAGAAAATGAGACAAGTGTTTATGAGAGCAAAACCTCCCAACCCTCTTTCTATTCCAAACAAAAAGACAAGGAACAACTCGCTCACGGCACACCACAATAGCTTAAGGAATTCCTTTCCTGGATACCTTTAGCTTGGTGGCTCATGAGGTTTTTATACACAAAATGGCCCAGCCATAACTTACATTGGACAATAATGCCCTCGGATGCCTCTATTCCATGCCGACCGCGCATGCGCTATGAATGCTCGCAGCCAGCCTACTACGCACAACATTGATGTCTTCTGCGTGCCATCAATGTCTACCGTGTGCATGCCATCAATGCATGCCGCGTGCACCAAGGCTCGGTCGCCAGTTTGCCCAGTGCATCCCGTCTGAATATTGCATCCCGCGCCCAGGGCCCAGCGCCAGCGCCTAACCGGCACGCCGTGTCCATCCAGCATGCTTGCCGTGTCCCGCGTGTGCTCGTAACGCCCCGCGCTAATGGCTAGCTGCCTAGATGTAACGCCCCACCAACGGCTAGCTGCCGAGGTGTAACGCCCCAACGGCTATCACCAAGCTGCGTCCAGACCGTGTCTGCTTCGTGTGTGCCAACTGCGCGCCTTCATAACTCTAGCGCCCTGCTGGTGTGTAACGCCACGGCTGCGCGAACTGCGGGCGGTAGCCTCGTACCGCGTGCGCCTTGTGTGTGCACCGTGTGTGTGTAACTTCCGCCCACTAAATGCTCTGCCCAACACTTAGCCATTTCAGCACTTACTTGTATGGCTCCATGGATCAGCTCTCTGGCCCATGTCTGCCTTATGCGTAGTGCACCTTGTGCAACTTAGTGAGCCACAGACGCAACTGTTGCGCGCCCATCGTGGGCCGTGCACCTTAGGTTACCTCACGTCCACATGGGCCGCGCCCCTCTTGTTGCCGCGCGCCCTAGGAGTAGCATGGCTCCTCCTCTCCTTTAGGCCCTTGGCCCTTGCCTTCATGCACCATAGGAAATGGAGCGTGACAATCCACCCCCACCAATTGAAGTCGATGACCTCGTCGACACCTAAGCTAGGTAGTCGATGATCTGCCCCTTGAATTGCCATAGGTTGATGTCTCTTTCCCATATGGCCTCCTCTTCATTTTCCCACTACACTAAGAATTCAAGTCGCTCATCCTTCTTGCTGGCTCGCATGGTTCGGTGATCAAGGATTTTTGCGATCCTCTTTGAGAATTCCACCCGCATCTCAGGTGGTGCTCTTTGCACTTGTAGGCGATCCCCCTGATGATAAGGTTTAAGGAAACTTACATGGAAGGTCAGATAATATTTGAGCCTCTCCAGAATTTGCAATCGGTAGGCCACCGACCCAACTCTCTTGGTAACCACGAAAGACCCCTCGTATCTTGAAAGTAGCCCCTTGTGGAATCCCTGATCCTTGACTTTCTTCCATAGTTGTGGAGTGAGTTTCAAGAGAACCTTGTCCCCTTCTTTGAACTCCAGTATCCTCCTCCTGCCATCAGCATACTTCTTCATTCGACGTTGTGCCTTTGCCATGCTATCTCGGGTTTGTTCGATAAGCTCATTCCAGTCCAAGCCATATTGATACGAGGTTGGGCAAGATCCCTGCTCCTCCTTGCCTTGTGCGATCACTAATGGTGTAGCCGGCTGAAATTCAAATGTGACGTCCGCTGAACTCATCTCAGTCGATGACGACTTGTGTATGTTGTACGAAAATTGAGCAGTATCCAATAGCTCCAACCAACTTCTTTGAGTAGCTGACACGAAATGCCGTAAGTACTCCTCGAGTATTGCATTAGTGCGCTCCGTTTGCCTGTTAGTTTCAGGGTGATTTACTGTGGAAAATTGGAGCTCCGTCCCCAATAATTTGAACAACGTTGTCCAAAACTTGCCCGTGAACCTTGGTTCCCTGTCACTGATGATCTCATGGGGGAGTCCAAATACTTTCACCCCTCCCTTTAGAAAGTGCTCCGTCGCGTCATGTACTGAGCACCACTTCAGCACTCCCATGAATATAGCATACTTGGAGAACCGATCCACGATCATGATTGTTCCCATCCACCGATTGATGGAAGACCTGTGATGAAGTCCATTGAAATCGAATCCTACGGCTTCTCCGGGATTGGGAGAAGTTGAAGTAGCCCGGCTTCCTTATTCCTTTCCGTCTTGTCTATTTGGCACACTAAACAAGTTTTGACGTACAGCTCTACGTCTTCCCTCATTCTTGGCCACATATAAGTACGAGCCAATAGTGCCGTCATGCGCTCAACGCCCGGATGGCCCGCCCATCGGGTGTCATGAATCTCCCTCAATATGCGCTGCTGTATGCCTCCCGCACTTAGAACAAGTATCCGGTTACCTCGGCCTCTCAACAAGCCGTCCTCTAGGTAATATCTTTGGACCAAGCCTTCTTTAACTTGGCTTGCCACCTGAATATATGCTGGATCTTTCTTTGCAGCTTCCCTGATTTCATCAACAAGGTTAGATTGTACCTTAGTGATTGATGTCACGGTCTTCTCGTGTGCCTTTCGACACAGGGAATCAGCCACCTTATTCTCTGTGCTTGCCTTGTGCAACCAATTGAAGACTCAGCTAAGAATTCCTACCACCGTGCTTGCTTAGCTGACAACTTCTTCTGTATCTAAAAATATGTGTTGGGAACATTGTCCGTCACCTCCACGAAGTTGGTCCCCAACAAATAGTGCCTCCATGTCATAAGGCAATGAATTACCGCCACCATTTCTTTCTCGTGGGCCGAATACCTCTCTTCCACCCCTTTAAGCTTGCGGCTCTCATATGCCACTGGATTACCGTCTTGTGTTAGAA
The DNA here is from genome assembly GCA_022433055.1 of Begonia peltatifolia. NCBI lineage: Eukaryota > Viridiplantae > Streptophyta > Magnoliopsida > Cucurbitales > Begoniaceae > Begonia > Begonia peltatifolia. The sequence continues at coordinate 20,380,409 of CM039519.1, read as the reverse complement.
CCCCTCCAATAGCCTGTTCGACGCATTGGTGTGCACCTCAAATGGTGTTGAAAAATTCGGCAACTTCAACACTAGTTCGGAAGACACCGCCCTATTGAGTTGCTCGAATGCTTCTTGACATGAGTCCGTCCACTTGCCAAGTTTGCTCCTTCCTCAACAAGTCCGTCAATGGGCTTGCTATTTTGGAGTAGTCCGCAATGAATCTGCGGTAGTAGTTAGCTAGACCCAAAAATGATCTCAACTCAGTTACTTTGGTGGGCGCGGTCCATTTGTTGATCGCATCCACCTTACTACCATCCATGCGAATCTCACCCCATCTGATGTAGTGGCCGAGGAAGTTGATCTCCTTTGTGCCAAACTCGCATTTCTCCCACTTCACCTACAATGAGTGTTGCCACAGCCGCTCAAACACTTGCCTCAAATGTTGTATGTGCTCCTCAAGTGACTCGCTATAAACGACTATATCATCCTGGTAGACCACCACATAGCAGTCCAAAAAGTCATATAGCACCTCGGTCATCAGGTTGCAAAATGTGGCCGATGCATTAGTTAGGTCGAAGGGCATAACAAGAAACTCGTAGGACCCCTAGCATGACAACATAGCGGTCTTTGCCTCGTCACCATCCACGATCGGCGCCTGCTAATATCCTGATCGCAGGTCCTGCTTGGTGAAGTAGGTTGCCTTTGCCAATCTGTCAAACTAGTCACTTATATTAGGAATCGGGTACCTATTTTTGATACTCACTTTGTTGAGCACTCGGTAGTCTACGCACATCGGAAGCGCCCCATCCTTCTTTCGCTGAAATAGCACCGGTGCCCCATATGGCGCCTTAGATGATTGGACGTAACCTGCCTCCATCAGCTCACCCAATTGCTTCTGTAGTTCCGCTAACTCCGGAGGTGACATGCGGTAAAGTGCTTGTGCCGGTGGAACCGCCCCGGGTTAGCTCTATCTTGTGATCTACATCACGTCTCGGTGGAAGCTTCTTCGATAGCTCCGATGGCATCACATCCTCGTACTCCTCGAGTACTCGTAGAATTTCTTTAGGCACCTTGCTAGTCCGGTCCTCCTTGACCTCCCTCAACGTTGCCAGAAAGGTAGTCTCGCCCTTCTTAAGCCCCGCCTTTAGTAGAAGAGATGACTGCATAATATTACCTCCGCATGTCTCGGTCTTTACCATGCATGGTGCTAAGTCATCTTGGATCACCAATACGCAAAGATGTGGCAAGACCATCTCCTTAGCTTGCTGGAAGAATTCGAGCCCCAGTATAAGTTCAAAATCATCTAGTGGGACCACCATGAGTGGGCACTCCCGCCGCCACTCTCCCACGCACATCAAAGGTTTAGTCGTACCTTTAATAGGTTGTGCCCCTGAGTTGACAGCCTTAATCCTCGTGTCACTCTTGGCTAGCTCCAAGCCTAGCTCTCTCGTCTTTTTGCTCGAGATTAAGTTGTTGGTCGCCCCGATGTCCAACATAGCGCGGATCCGTCTCCCTTGGATCTTCACATCGACATACATCAGCCCCTTTTATGTCTGCCCCGTGCCTCCACTAGAGATAGCATTGAAAAGCTGGATTGGATTCACCCGAGGTTTGTCTTCCTCCTCAGATTCACCCCCTTGCTTGCATACCGCAGATAATGCCTACCGCCTCGGGCATTCTCTAGCATAGTGGGAGCCATCACATATAAAGCACCTTGTGGACTTCTTCTTTTGGGAGTGATCAGGTCCCTTAGAACTTGAAGCTTTATGGACCGCCTTACCTTTGTCCGTGCCTCCTCCACTTGCATTACCTCTGCGCCTATCCTCCTTGCCTTTCCTTCTTTCCATCGAGGGAGCAGCCTTGTAGTCTACAAGACTCTCGGGAACTGAAATGACTGTTAGCACGTCCTTCACTCCATGGCGTCTTAGCTCTTCTTGGGCCCACAGTTGTAGCCCCATCATGAACTTGATCATTGTCATGCATGTTGTTGATGTCGAGTAGCCGTGAGCTAAATTCCCTCACGTAGTCGTGCACTGTGCCTGTCTGCCGTTGTTTCCTTAGCGCCTCCTACGCGGTCCATTCCGAATTGAGCAGTAAGAATCAGACTTTGAGCTTGCTCTCTAGTGCCTCAAACGTGTCAATTAGTGGCTCCCGGTTCTGGTTCTGGTGGCACCATAGTTTTGCATCTCCTTCCATGCTTGCAATCATGACGTAGCTTTCCTCCTCGATGCTAGCGGCCATGAAGTACTGCTTCATGTCCCAAAGAAAGTTCTCCAACTCCTTTGCATTGTGATTGCCATTGTAAGGTTTAGGCTCCAGTACCTTGTATTGTGCCGCCGAGGTAGCTAATCTTCGGCTTGAGCCTCCAATTGCCTCTTTGCTCGTCCGAGCAAGTTCTTTGTCTATCCTCTTAAGTGTGGCCTCCATCCGTTGTTCGATAGAATGCATGTCCGCCCCCGCCAAGGCTTGGAACTCCTTGAGCTCCTTCCTCATTAACCGAAGGTCGACTAGTAATGGCGCATCCTCCGCCATTGCCATTGATACGCCGGTAAAGCTCTCCAACCTGTTGAGCCTTGCAAAGATCACCTCCATTTGACCTTGCTCAAAAGCCTCCATGATTGTGGTGTTGTATCTTCGGTAGTTCCGAACAACTGGCTCTGATACCAGTTGTCACACCCCAAATTTACCCCTAGAATTTTTCGTCTTCTCGGTGGGATGTGCGATGCCAATTCCCTGACTTGACCAGCCTTTCTCCTTGCTGGTACTTGCGAAAGTAACTAGAAAATGAGACAAGTGTTTACGGGAGCAAAACCTACCAATGTTCTTTCTATTCCAAACAAAAAGACTAGGAACAATTCGCTCACGACACACCACAATAGCTTAAGGAACTCCTTTCCTGCAGGCCTTTAGCTTGGTGGCTCATGAGGCTTTTATACACAAAATGGCCCAGCTATAACTTTCATTGGACATCAATGCGCAGCCCTCACTTAATGCCCTCAGATGCCTCTATTCAATGTCGACCGCGCGCACGCTGGCCTGCCTACTACACGCAGCATTGATATTTGCCGTGTGCCATCAATGTCTGCCGCATGCACGCCATCAATGCATGCCGCGTGCATCAAGGCTCGGTCGCCAGTCAGCCCAGTGCGTCCTGTCTGAAGATTGCATCCCGCACCTAGCACCCAGCGCCAGTGCCTACCAGGCACGTCATGTCCATCCCGCGTGCTTGTCGTGTCCCGCGTGTGCTCATAATGCCCCGCGCCAACAACAAGCTGCCGAGATGTAATGCACCACCAACGGTTACTTGCCGAGGTGTAACGCCCCAACGGCTATCACCAAGCCGCGTCCATACCTTGTCTGTTACGTGTGTGCCAACTCCGCGCCTTCATAACTCTAGCATCGTGTTGGTGCTTAACGCCTCGGGTACGGGCACCGCGTGCCGCTTGCGCCCTGTGTGCGCACTGTGTGTGTATAACTGTCGGCCACTAAATGCTCTGCCCAACACTTAGTCATTTCAGCACTTACTTGCATGGCTCCACGGATCAGTCCTCTGGCCCATGTTTGCCTCATGGGTTGTGCACCTTGTGTGACTTAGTGGGCTACGCGACAAACTGCTATGCGCCCATCGTGGGCCGCGCGCCTTTGGCTACCGTGCTCCCACATGGGTCGCGCCCCTCTTGTTGCTGCGCCCGAGGAGTAGCCCAACTCCTCCTCTCCTTTGGGCCATTCGCCCTTGGCTTCTTGCACCATGGGAAATAGGGTGTGGTAGCGTCTATCGGTGTTCGTCAAATTCTAACAGGTGAGTCTTTTGGTTTTCTCGGTAGTATTGTTGATATGCAAATTCTTAGGGAATCAAAGTTTCAATATGTTTTAATTGTTCAAGACTTTCGAGAAGTTTTTTTAGATGACTTACTTGGTTTGCCTCCGGATCGGGAAATAGAGTTTGTTATAGATGTATACCTAGGAGCTGAGCCGGTGTCGAAGAATCCTTATAGATTAGCACCAATGGAACTTAAGGAGTTAAAGAAGCAATTAGAGGAGTTGGTGGAAAAAGTATACGCCCTAGCTTTTCACCGTGGGACGTGCCAATCATTTTTGTCAAAAGGAAGGATGGATCTTTACAGAACTGCATCGACTACAAGGAGTTGAATAAGTTGACTTTTAAGAACCAGTACCCTCTGCCAAGGATAGTCGACCTGTTCGACCAACTACAGGGGTCGCAAGTCTTTTCAAAGATCGACTTGAGATCAGGCTATTATAAGCTAAAGGTCCGGTCATAAGATATTCTGAAGACGGCTTTTTGGAAGAGATACGGGACATTACGAGTTCCTGGTGACGTGCTTCGGGTTGACAAATGCTCTAGCCACCTTCATGGATCAAATGAACAGGGTATTCCATGATTATCTCGATAAATTTGTCATAGTGTTTATGGATGACATATTGGTGTATTCTCGCAATCAGGAGAGTCATAGAGAGCACTTAAGGTTGGTATTGGAGACTTTGAAGCAAGCCAACTTTATGCAAAGTTTTCTAAATGCGAGTTCTGCCTGGATAGGATTCATTTTCTTGGTTATGTCATCTCGAGTGATGGCGTAACTGTCCATCTAGCGAAGATTCAAGAAGTTAAAGAATGGCCACAACCGAAGAGTGTTACTGAAATACGGAGTTTCCTCGGGTTAGCCGGTTATTATAGGAGGTTCATTGAAGAATTTTCGAAGATTGCTGCACCTCTGACCCGTTTGATGAGAAAAAAGGTGAAGTACTTGTTGTCTGAAAATTGCGAGCATAGCTTCAAAACTTTAAAGCTGAGATTGACCACTGCAATGATATTGACGCTTCCTTTTGAGGATGGAAAATTTAGCATTTACTGCGAAGGACTATGATTTTGAAATTAAATACCATCCTGGCAAGGCGAACATAGTGGCTGATGCATTAAGCAGAGTGTTGCCCAACCCTCGGTGATTGCATGTAACATTTTTGTTTCTGGTGTGGCAGCTTATACCTTGATTGATACGGGCGCTATGAACTCGTTTGTGTCGACAGGTTTTGTTGTTAAGGCAAATTTGGAGTTCAGCCCCGTCGGGCGACATTATGATGTGACCTTGCAATCAGGGGAGCATTTGTATTCAGAGCAGGTGGTGTAGGGGAATGTGGTGACAGTGGTGAAAAAGCAGTTATATGCTGAGCTAGTCATACTACATATGAGCGGCTATGAGATGATCTTGGAAATTGACTGGCTGTTCAGACATCATGCCAAGATTGACTGCAGGACCAGAGAGATTCATTTTTGGCCCCCGGGTGGGGAAAGCTACACATTCAAAGTAGGTAGAGGTCTTGCCAGGATTTCTGGTATCTTTTCTTGTCAGACTCCATGATTGTTGGGCAAGGGTTGTCAGGGGTTTTTGGCAAGTGTCGGGGATGCACAGTCATAGGGTGATACTCGATTACAGGATATCATTATTGTGCAGGAGTTCCCGGAGGTGTTTCGTGATGATTTGCTAGGGTTTTCCCCTGACAGGGAGATTGAATTTGAGATAGATGTTTTCCCATGTGTCAAGCCGGTGTACAAGAACCCGTACAGGTTAGCCCCTACCGAACTTAAGGAGCTGAAGGCTCAGTTGGAGGAACTGTCGGATAAGTGCTTTATACGCCCTAGTTTTTCACCTTGGGGCACGCCAGTTCTATTCGTTAAGAAGAAGGACGGATCCCTACAGATATGTATTGACTATCGGCAGCTAAATAAGTTGACGGTGAAGAACAATTACCCATTGCGGAGAATTGATGATTTGTTTGATTAGTTACAAGGTGCCCGGGTGTTTTCTAAAATCGACCTGAGGTCCAGCTATCATCAGTTGAAGGTAAAGGGAGAGGATGTACTAAAGACGGCCTTCAGGACGAGGTACTGACATTTTGCGTTCCTGGTTATGTCCTTCGGGTAGACCAATGCCCTTGTAGCATTTATGGATCTGATGCACTGAGTGTGATTACCTGGACAAGTTTGTGATCGTGTTTATCGACGACATCCTGATTTATTCGCAGAGTGAGGAGGAGAGGAAAGAGCACTTGGGGACCGTATTGACTATTCTGAGTCAGCATCAGCTGTATGCTAAATTCTCTAAGTGCGAGTTTTTGCTGGACAGAATTCACTTCTTAGGGCACGTTATTTTCTCTGAGGGTATTTCAGTTGATCCGATGAAAGTTCAGGCTGTAAAGGAGTGGCCGCGGCCGACTAGTGCTAGCGAGATACATAGATTTCTAGGGTTGGCTAGATATTATCGGAGATTCATTGAGGTGTTCTCCAAGATTTAAGCTCTTTTGATCTGGCTGACCCGAAAGAATGTAAAATACGAGTGGACTGACAAGTGTGAGGACAGCTTTCAAACATTGAAGCAGAGATTGACTACAACTCTTATACTGACCCTACTCATAGAAGTAGATAAGCTCTGCATTTATTGTGACGCCTCTAATATTGGTTTGGGTGTGTTTTGATGCAGGATGGGAGAGTCATTGCCTACGCCTCTAGGTAGTTGAAGGCTTACGAGCATAATTATCCCACTTACGATTTGGAGCTGGTAGCTGTTGTATTTGCACTCAAGATTTCGAGGCATTATCTTTATGGGTCGCAGTGCGAGATTTAATCAGACCATCAAATCTTGAGGTACATTTTCACGCAGAAGGAGCTGAATTTAAGACAAAGGAGGTGGCTCGAACTGGTAAAGGACTACGATGTGGAGATCCAGTACGACCCGGGAAAGGCAAATGTGGTGGTAGACGCCTTGAGTTGGGTAACAGCTTCGACTTTCTGCCATGACTTCCATAGGGCCTATTGAGTTGATGACAGAGATGCAAAGTTTTGGCCGTAGGTAGTTTCTGATCTGGCAGCCACTCTTTGGTCTTGTCATTGAGGCCCACTATTCTGGATAGGATTAGGCGGGCCCAGGAGACTAACTCGGAGTGTAGCAAGCTGAAGGCAAGTATGGAGACCAGACCTAATTCTGGGTTTAGCTATTCGGAGGACGAGATTCTAAAATTTCGAGATAGGTGGTACGTCCCGAAGGATGAGGAGCTGAGTAAGGAGATATTATCAAAGGCCCATTCATCTTCTTTCTCTGTGCATCCCAGAAGCACTAAGATGTACAGGGATTTGAAGCAGCACTATTGGTAGCCTAGCATGAAGTGAGCGGGGGTCAATTATGTTGAGACCTGTGTAGTCTGCCAGCAGGTGAAGGCGGAATATCAGCGACCGTCTGGGACGCTCCAACCATTGCCAATACCAAAGTGGAAGTGGGAGCGGATCACTATGGATTTTGTGGTGGGACTGCCGAGGACTGCCAAGGGCCATGATGCTATCTGGGTGATTGTAGACAGGTTGACGAAGTCGTCTTACTTTTTGCCTGTGAGAATGACTTATACCATGGATCAGTTTGCCCAGTTATACATTCAAGAGATAATCACCGCTTCATGGGATCCAAGTGTTGATTGTTTTAGACCGAGACCCCAGATTCACGTCCAAGTTTTGGAAGAGTTTGCATAAGGCCATGGGCACCAAGTTAGATTTTAGTGCGGCCTTTCATCCTCAGATGGACGAGCAGTCAGAGCGGACTATACAGATTCTGGAGGATATGCGCAGGGCCTGTGTGTTGGAGTTTCAGGCGGCTTGGAGTAAGTTCTTACCGTTAGCGGAATTCTCGTATAATAACAGTTAACAGTCCACCATTGGTATGGCGTCGTTCGAGACCCTCTATAAAAAGAAGTGCAGGTCGCCATTGTATTGGAATGAGGTTGGGGAGGCCCGATTGATAGGTCCCGAGATTTTACAGCAGACTGTCGACAAGATTGCTGTGATACAAAAGCGAATTGAAGCAGCTCAGAGTCGACAGAAGAGTTATGCAGAGCAGAAGCGAGGGAAGCTCAACCCTTGGTTTGTGGGGCCATTCTCGATTGTCAAGAGGATCGGGAGATCTATGTACCAGCTTCAGTTACTTTCGTCGATGGACGTCATCCATGATGTTTTCGATGTCTCGATGCTGAGGAAGTGTATGCGCGATCCCTCTCAGGTAGTGCCACAACAAGATATAGAGATCTAGCCGATACTGTACTACAAGTAGAAGCCAGTGAGGATCTTGGTATCTACTGTGAAAGTACTGCGTAACAAGGAGATTCCTTTGGTCATGGTGTTGTGGCGCAGTCATGGTGTAGAGGAGACTAGTTGGGAGCGGCGTGAAGACATGGAGCGACAGTATCCCAACTTATTCGGTACGTAAATTTTGGGGACAAAATTCTTATAAGTTGGGGGGATGTAATAAGCTGGAAAATTTTGGATTTTTAAATCTAATTTATGAAATTTTTAATTTAATCTCGGTTGGAGTTTCGAGAAATATTTTAACGGGTAAATTAAGTTATAAAACTTGGAATGTAGTTTTAGTGATGGTTTTCGAAATTTAAAGTCAGCAGGACGAAAACTTAACGAAAGTTACGGGCGGTTAAACACGTGAGGGCATTTTGGTAATTTTGTTATTTAAAAAATAAACAAATAAAAATAAATAACATAACAACTGAATGGCTTCGGGAGGAAGCCATTTGGTTGTTGCATATTGACACCCGAGAGATAGAGAGAGCGACGGAGAGCGAAGTGCGATCGTGTGATGAAGTCTGAGCTCCGATCGACGGCTGACGAGTGTGAGCGTGAAGGGAAAGCCGCAAGCGAGTGCTGCTACTCCGACAAACCAAAGCCATTCGGTTTTAGCGGCTCAAGCTTCCGAAGACAGAGAGCCCGAGCACTTTCTATCGACGACCGCGAGGGAGTAGTTCTCCGTCCAACTCTGCACCGGCGATTGGGCGCCTTACTGGAGTCCTCCTTCTTCTCCCGACCGAGTGCAGAACGACATCACTTGGTAAGTCTCTCTCTCCATCTGCTATCCTATTTTGGCCGAGCTTGATGCCCAGTTTCCTTTCGTTTTGTGGACTGGCCGAAGTGTTGAGTGAATTAGGGCTGTGAATGCAGGTGTTTAGTGAGTGGGCAGTGAGTGCTCGGGTTGGGGGGAGGGAAAACCCGAGACTTGTTGGCTATGGGGTTCGAGTTCTTGAGTTTGAAATCCCTAGTTTTGTTTAGACTAGGCTTAATTGATGGGAATGTGGATGTTTGGTGAAGAAATTTGTGAGAATCGAGTTGAGGTCGAAATTTGGTTTGTTTTGGTATAAAGATAGGTTCTATTTTTGCCCGTTTCGGCCTAACCTCGGTTGTCTGTTTTCAATTCTGTTCTTGTGGGTTAAATTAGGTTGTTAGAGGAACGTCTGGCCACTAGAATTGTTCAATTCCAATATCCGACGCAAAAGTTATGTGCGTCAGAAGTTTATGTCAGATTTTGGACCGAGTTAAATTTTTGGGCTTTTTTCATAGAATTGTGACGCGTGGTAGTAGCATTGCTGTTTTTAATGCGTAAAGCTAGTTTTGAGTGAGTTTTGGTTGAAGAAAACGAAAATGTGAAATTTGGATAAAAATGGCAGATTTGGTTTTTTGTGTTTTTTCACCTATCTGCGGCTTACCGTTTTAAAATCCGTCTTGGTATGTTAAACTAGGTTCCTAAGGGAACGTTTAGCCTCTTGAATCATTCGATTCCATTGATGGACACAAAAGTTATGCGCGTCCGAAGTATAGGCTGGTTTTCGGCTGAAACAAATTAGTGACTCGTTTTAATTGGAATTTCATGGGTTTAGTTAAGAGATGTTAATTTTAGCTTATTTGGTGAATTGCGAAGCGAAGATTGATGAGTGATTGTTTGTGTTTTAGGTTGAGGAATTTTTTGGCGAATCTGTGCGTCGAGTGAGCTTAGCACGCCAGGTAAGTAGTGCATGTATGTGTTTTGCCCAAGTGGGCCTACACCGTAGAACTTTAGGATTTATGTTGTTGATTGTGGTGTGTGTGTATTGCTTGACATGCATCATGTTTTAAAAAGAGAACGAAAATGATTTTGAACATATTTTGAGTAAGTGGTGAGACGCGTGGCGGTGGTACCGCGGATCCTGCTAGGGTCCAGGCTGGTGCGTAATCAACCGTGGATTTCGCTCGAGTAGTGGGCCGGTTGGACCGTCATACGACTTGTATGTGTCAGCGGTGAGGATGATGGACAATATTACCGCGAATCCTACTAGTGTGTCGGTCGGTGTAACACCAGTCACGGATTTTGCTCGAGGAGTGGGCTGACTGGGTTGTCGCAAAATGCGTGTGTGGCAACTGTGGCCCCGTTGCTGGGGAGGCTAGGACGAGGGTGATGTGTCAAGGTATAGTGTAGCGCGAGGCTTACCCTCACCTTGATGTGGGTGCTATGTAGTCATGCGTGTGTGCATCTTGTGGGTCTTGTTGCTGGGGAGTCCGGAACGGGGGTGACGTGTCAGAGTGTAGGTTGGCGCTAGGTTCTTCCTCACTTTGGTGCGGCTGCACTACGCGTCATAGATGTGACAACATGAGTGTGAGTGTAGAGACTGCATGTGATAGGATTGCATGGTCGGCTTTTACTTTCATATTGTACTACTTACTGAGCGTTAGAATTATGTTTTGTGTTCTATGGTGTAGGTGCTGACGATATTGTTGGTGAGCCTCGAGAGCCTAGTCCTGAGTCATAGGACGGTTGGTGGCGTGCGACCGAGGCACCGGACGGCGAATTTTTTAGGACGACCCGACCCGTGGAGATGGTAGGTGGTGGCTTGACTATTGTGGGTATTTTCTTTTGCTGTGTCGATATACACTTGATCAGACGAGTCGTATAGGTGTCAGTTGTATAGGGGTTTATGGAGTGCTTGTAATTTTGGTAACGTACCCGTACACTTTACTTGTAGGAGCTTGGTAATGTGCTCTATACTGTGAATTTTCTTCATTTATAGTTGATGGATTTTATTGTCTTCAATCTTCGATTTTGCTGTGGAGATTTTTTGGATGGTTGATGGATAGATATTTCTAGTTTTCTTGTGAACTGTGTGCAAGCTTTAAATTGTTTTGGGATAGCTAGTTTTTAGGCGTTACTCTGCCAAAATTTCAGGAGAAAGATTGGGAGTCGAGAAAGTATGGAATAGGTCGTGGTGTGTACGGTGAGGTACTAGGGGAGTGACGATGGGCGCAAGAGTGTGGCGTGATCTTTGGTGCGCCGGACACGCAGCCCTGCGGGTGCGCACGGGTCGTGCGGCGTCGGGTGAGGGCGTGCATGCGGACGTGCTGTACGGAGGCAGGGCGCGGGGGGCACGCGGCGCTGCGAACGGGCGCGTGACGCGGTGATGCTGAATTTGCGCGCGCGGCACCAAGAGGGGGTGCGCGCGGTGCCGAAGTGGGGATGTGGGCGCGCGGCACCGATTTTCTGTAGTTCGAGGTGTGTGTTGGACTCCCTCCTAAGGTTTCAAGTTTTGTTGTCTTATTCTTAAAACTACTTTAAATTATCTTTTCCGCTGCGTATTTTGTATTGATGATTTCGTGTTCCCTCTTTGGGGCGCGAGTTGTTTTCGAATCGAGTCGAAAAATTTTTATACTTACAAATGTCCTTTTGAATATGATTTGAAAATAAAAGTGGTATTAAATTAAGTGAGTTCGCGTCAAGTTTTTTGTATGTCATGGTGTGTAGACGTAGTGAGCGCACCGGGAACGTGTGGGTTCTCGGGGCGATACAAAATTCATGTAAAAATTTAAAACCTTGTTCCACGACTTAAAACGACCTTTTAGAAAACGTTTAGAATCGTCGCAATGAAAAACTTTGATTAAAATCAGTATAAATAAAATTACAAGTTTTTAAAACATTAAAAGACAATTTCGGTCGACTCCTGTAAGCACCGGTCGACACTTTATTTGCCTCTGTTTTCATCGGTCGACACCTCTCTGCTCATCACGCTAAGTGGTCGACACTTATGAACACAGCTCGACACTCCAATTTTTTCTGCCCGCACCGGTCGAACACTGTGGTCGACACTTCTACGCTCATCACATAGAGCGGTTGACACCTGTCTTCACTAGTCGATACCTTCATCCTCTCAGTTTCCATCGGTCGAATCTTGCGGCCAACACTCCTACAATTTTTTCACTAATCGGTCGACACTTTCACACACAGGTCGACACCTGCTATGGCTCTGACTCGATTAGTCGACTCTCGCGGTCGACACTTGCAAGGTTTTGTCAACAACTAAACCTATCGGTTGACATTTCCTTTACAAAATCTGTTTAAAACCTTAAATTTTTCAGAAACAACCGAACTTTGACTCAACGATGAAAATGACAAAAACGTGCACTTTCTAAATCAATTCTAAACCATTATATAGTTCAAAACGACTACAAAAAGTTTTAAATTCATTTACACTTCAAATCGACTCAAAACGACTCCTACTAAATTTGAAATAACTAAGCTCGCTTACATATTGCCGCCCTAGTCAAAACGCTCTAACAGTCGGCCGGACCATCCATGAGCTCACTTCTCTAACTGTCTCCTAGTCTTGGGCTTGCTCAGGGTACTCACTAGCTACTGCCTCACCATCTACATCACAGAACTCATCGGTTAGCTTAATGCTCAGTAAATAATGCGCATAAAAGATAAACACTGTAACAACTATATCCTAACACATGCAGTTTCTACAATTTCAGTTCTACTTTCGTTTTCGTCTCTTTCTTAAATCTTTTTTATCTTCTTACTACTGGTTTTTTTTACGTGTTAGATTAAGGTGACACACCTCGCGGTTCACCTCACTAGACAACGCCAACCTTGATCTAGTAAAGTGACACACCTCGCGGTCCACCTCTCGGTACAAGGCAACCACGTAAAGCGGGAGACGAAATGAAACACCTCGCGGTCCGCCTCTCGTGACAAAACCACTCAACGCCACCTTCATTACTTCTTAAGTATCTTCTCATTTCGTTCATCATGTCATATGCTACTATTTCCTTTCGTAAAAACATGAAAATTCATTTTCGTTTCGTTCTCGTACTTTAAAACCATGATGCACAATCACTAAAGCATAACATAAAATAAATGTACATGCAACCTATCGAATTGTGATGTAGGCCCGAAAGCAAAAACACCTACTACATTACTTACTTGGCATACTTAGCAACTCGTATCTCGAAATTTATAATTCGCTCATTAGACTGGGGAACTATAAAATCACACATCGATTAATTTCACTTCATCCAACCTATGAAATTCTAACAAGAAAGTCATAAACTCTGACTAAACCGCTACTTCTAGCTAAACCCGAAATCCTACATTTCTTACCAAATTCGGAATTGCATAAGTTATTTAATACTCGTCCGATTTGGACAATTCGAAATGCTACGGACTCCTTTAGACGTCTAATTTCTAACGATCTAATCCAATTCCTAATCAAACACCTCCAGCTTGGCCAAATGATGTCAAAGAAAAACCGTTCCGTAACCCGAGTATTCGATTACCCAAATGCTCAATATTCTCCATAAAAACTCATAATCTACTTCTACGTCTATTTTATACACCAATACACGGATAAAATTGACTACAAACCTCAAAATCTCGTATCTCCCTCATATGTTGCACCAAAACTATCCAATAGTCTCTTTAACTTCAATTTTAACACTCAAAACAACTAAAATACTAACTATCTACTAAGAACTAACTAAAACTTACCGTAGATTTAAAGATTGATGAAGGAACGGAGAGGATCGCCGGCTGGAAGGAGAAATTGCTGAAGAGGGAGGGTTTTCTCGCGTGGGGAAGGGAAAGAACGAGGGGGAAATAATAATAATAATAATAATAATAATTCTAATTCTCATATCACCCTCACTCTTAAATATTTTAATCAAACGGCTATTGGGTCCATTTACAGTTGGACTCTTATATTTTTCTATTGTCCATCGGCCTCGAAATAAACCTTTACCTATTAGTACAAATTCCTCGCTCTCGATTTCGACTAAGACTCCTCCGTTTACCGTTACGTAAATCTATAAATTATTTAACGAAAATTTCGGGCATTACAATCTCTGTTTAAAAAAGTTGTGTCATCAAAATTTGCATGGCGATCACTTCCTGATATTGACACCGCCAAATCCATTGTCTCATATCCAGACTCTCTTCGAACAACGTCAAATCTACCTTAAGCTCTTAGTTTTTAAAGTCCTTATAATTGACTTCATTCTTCAACCTATGGTCGTTTTACTTATCCTCAAGTTCATTCTATCCAATTACTTCCTAATTTCCATCTATATCCTAAAACTTTATTGGTTCACCCACTAAGATTCTAATCTCACGGTTCTCCCGTCAATAACTTCTAAAATCTCGTACCCAATTCCAGTCCCACAATCACATTTGCGACATTCAATTTAAACTATCTGCATCCCTAACTTCGTATTGTGCACTATACAATTCCCATAACTCAATTTTGTACTTCGCTCATTAACTCAACCAACTATAATCTAATTTCTCAAAATCTTCTATGTTAAATCCATATCTAAGTTACCTTGGCTAGAATTTTCTCAACCTCTAAACCCTCTATCCCGATCATCCTCAAAGGCTTCATAATTGAATCATTCTAAGTTATTTACTTTAACCTCAAACCATTTCTGAATATTCTTCTCACTTCCATACTGTAATGTGTCCAACAATCTTATCGTTTGCAAACTTATTGTAGACCAAGCTACACTGTTGCTCCATGCTTCCTCTAATTCTTAAGTCATCAGGTGTAACCCAATAGTGATTCTATTCGGCTTACCATAATCCCAACTTCTAAAATCACCTAATCGAATTTCTTCTCTATAACCCCTTAACATGATTCATCCAAATTCGCAATTTCCAAACTCATACTTAGCACCGGTGATAAAGTACTACTCTAAATTTTCTCGAGTAATATTTGTTTCGACTAAATATCTTAATTAGGATTTCTAAGTCCTTGATTTCAATCGGTAAACTAAACTCCTACAATATCCTTGTCAGTAATCTACCATCTCATCGCCATAGCTCTTCAAAATTTCTACTAATTAGAGCCTTTAATCCGTCCATCTTTAACCAAGATTAATAGAAATTATGCACTTGAACTCTCAGCTCATTCATAGATTTCTCGTTCGTGTTTCAACTAATTTAAATCTCCTGATATAGTCATATATATTTCATTCTCCCAACATACATACTAGCATACAAAATTTCAAATCCAGTCCTTTACCTTCCTTTAGATTAGCTACGCTCCTCCACTTACGATCATTCTATCTCATATCTAGATGTCTCAAATATGTTTGTATGTTTTAATGAACGTCCATACTTCTTAATCAAACAACACTGAGCACTTAGCACTTCTACTATTTAAGTCAATGTAGCGACACGAAAACCCACTTGGTTTTTGTTATGCTCACTACTGCTCTGATACGGACGCATTCGGAATAAATTCATGTACAAATTTATAACTTCGTTAATCGAATTAAAACGACCTTTTTGAAAACGTTTAAAATCATCACAGTAGAAGATTTTGATAAAAATCCGTTTAAATAAAGTTTCAATTTTTCTAAAACTTAAAAAAAAAATCACTTTCGGTCGAACCCTGTAAACCCAGTCGACACTTCATTTGTCTCTGTCCACGTCGGTCGATCCTTGTGGTCGACACTCCGAACTATTTTACACTACCGATCGACAATTGTATGCAACGGTCGACACTTCATTCCTCTCTGTCTGAGTAGGTCGACCCAAGCGGTCGACACCTACAGAGTTTGGTCGACCCCCTCACATGCAAGCCGACACTCTGTACTCATTTTTACACTAAGTGGTCGACACCTACAGACCTAGGTCGACACTTGATTCGGTTATTTCTTTGCATTTTGACCCTCGCGGTCGACACTTGCAAGTTTGGTCGACCACTAAGCCTATCAGTCGATACTTCATTCTTAGAAATCTCACTAAAAACCTTAAAACTTCCAAAAAACAATCGGACTTTCGACTCAATGCTAAAAATACTACAACGTACACTTTTGCATCAACTCAAAAACGTTATTTACATAAACAAAATGACTACTAAAATTTGAAATCCGTCTATACATCCAAATGACTCAAAACAACTTAAGACGACTCAAAACAATTTTTACTACAACCCAAAACTCGTACCAACGCCTACCATGGTCAAAATACCCTTATAGCCAGCCGAACGCGGGGTTTCTCGTGGTGTTACAGTTATGGTATCAGAGCCACGGGGTCGACGTCATTCAGAGGATTACCTAACACCGCCAGCCACTGCACGTGAGCACTCCACCAACTGTAAGTGTTTAGATTTGAATTTATTGTAGTACTAATGTGAGCTTTATATTTATGTTAAAGGTAGAAAATGTCAAGAGTGGCGAGAGGTAAAGGTAGAGGGCGGCCACAATGAGAGGCGCCTCCTAGAGCTGTGGGCGACATGGATGATACCGTCCGGCAGCTTACCGAGTTGGTCCACCGTTAGTCTCAGCAGTTGGAGAGGTTTATGAGCAGGGACAACCAGGGTCAGTCTAGCGCCCAGGGTTCGTCCGACAGAGGGGGTGACAGGCTGCACAGACTTAGACCCCCGACCTTTGACGGATCATCTCCGGATCCTCTCAGTGCTGAGTAGTGGATACGGAGTATGGAGAGGATGATGAGTTTTTCCAAAGTAGAGGAGCATGACAGAGTTTCTAGTGCAGCATTCTATCTTGCCAAGGATGCGAGCAATTGGTGGGATACTATGGCGACCACGAGAGATGTGGAAGCCATGACCTGGGAGGAGTTCAGGTCGGTGTTTTTCGACAAATATTTTAGTCATTCAGTCAGGACACAGAAGATGGTGGAGTTTGCACAGTTGAAGCAGACCGGCACTGTGGCCGAGTATGTACGGCAGTTCGAGGCCTTGTCGTGGTTTGCAGGACATTTGGTGAGCCTCGATGAGAATAAGGTACATCAGTTTGTGCAGGGCCTGAAGCCGGATATTTATATGGGCATGAGGATTGCGGGGACCCGAGGCAGGGCGTACGAGGAGGTGGTAGCGAAGGCCCTTGACATTGAGGAGGCTCGGGCGAAGCTTCCTAGTTATCAGGAGGTACCCAGAGAGCAGCCTCGGAGATCATTCAGAGAGTCGCTGCCACAGGCCAACGTGGAGGTGTCCGTGCAGAAGGGCCTAAAGAGGCCTAGTGACAGTTCTAGCAGCCAGGGGAGCACTAAGAGGCCACAGGGGTCGGGACAGTTTCCAGTGTGTCTGAAATGTCAGAGAAGCCACCTGGGCGAGTGCAGGACAGGCCCAGTGAAGTGTTATAACTGTGGCGAGGTGGGCCACATGTCCAGAGAGTGCCAGAAGCCGTGTCAGAACTGCTGCTTCAATTGCAATTAGGTGGGACACTTTGCTAGTAGATGCCCAGTGGCGAGCAGGTCGTCAACCAGAGTTACACCGCGGGTCTTTGCCCTGTTTGAGCTAGATGATGGTGCCCAGCCATCAGTGATAGCAGGTAACATTTTTGTTTCTGGTGTGGCAGCTTATACTTTGATTGATACTGGCGCTACGCACTCGTTTGCGTCGACGGGCTTTGTGGTGAAGGCTAACTTGGAGTTCAGTCCCGCTGAGCGACATTATGATGTCACCTTGCCATCCGGGGAGCATTTGTATTCAGAACAGGTGGTGCGGGACAATGTTGTGACAGCGGGGAGCAAGTAGTTATATGCCGAGCTAGTCATTCTCCATATGAGCGGTTATGAGGTGATCTTGGGAATGGACTGGCTGTTCAGACATCATGCAGAGATTGATTGCAGGACCAAAGAGGTTCATTTCCGGCCCCTGGTGGGGAAAGCTACACATTTAAAGCAGGTAAAGGTCTTGCTAGGATTTCTGCTATCTTTTCTCGTCAGACTCCACGGCTGTTAGGCATGGGTTGCCAGGGATTTTTGGCAAGTGTTGGGGATGCGCAGTCACTGGGCGATGCTTAGATACAGGATATTCTTGTTGTGCAGGAGTTCCTGGAGGTGTTCCGTGATGAATTACCGGGGTTGCCCCCTGATAGGGAGATTGAATTCGAGATAGATGTTTTCCCAGGTGCCGAGCTGGTGTGCAAGAACCCCTACAGATTAGCCCCTACTAAACTTAAGGAGCTGAAGGCTCAGTTGGAGGAGCTGACAGATAAGGGATTTATACGCCCTAGTTTTTCACCCTAGGGAGCGCTAATTCTGTTCGTCAAGAAGAAGGACGGATCCCTACGTATGTGTATTAACTACCGGGAGCTGAATAAGTTGACGGTGAAGAATAGGTATCCATTGCCAAGGATTTTTGTTTGATCAGTTACAGGGTGCCCGAGTGTTTTCTAAAATCGACCTGAGGTCCGGCTACAATCAGTTTAGAGTGAAGGAGAGCGATGTACCGAACACGACTTTCAGGACGAGGTATGGGCACTTTGAGTTTCTGGTGATGTCTTTCGGGTTGACCAATACCCCTGCAGCATTCATGGACCTGATGCACAGAGTGTTCAGGGAGTACCTGGACAAGTTTTTGACTGTGTTTATCGACGACATCATGATCTACTCGCGAAGTGAGCAGGAGCACAGGGAGCACCTGAGGATTGTATTGACTATTTTGAGCCAATATCAGCTGTTTTGATATTAAATGAGGTTGTTGGAGGAGTGTTTGGCCGTTGAAATCGTTCAATTTCGATGTCAGATGCAAAAGTTATGCGTGTTGGAAGTTTATGTTAAATTTTAGACCGAGTCAACGTATTGAGCATTTTTAGTGAAAGTGTTACGTGTGATATTAACGTTGCTGATTTTAGAGCGTAAGACAAGTTTTGAGTGAGTTTTGGTTGAAGAAAACATAAATGTGGGATTTTTGAGTGAAGGTCATATTCGGTTTTTGGTTTATTTCACTTAGCTATAGTTTATCATTTTAAAATCCATTTTGGTATGTTAAATTGGGTTCCTAAGGGAACGTGTAGCCTCTTCAATCGCTCGATTTTGATAACGGACGCAAAAGTTATGCTCATCCGAAGTTTCGGCTGGTTTTCGATCGAACCGAGTTAGTGACTCATTTTAGTTGGGATTTCATGGGTTTAGTTAAGGAATGTGATTTTTATCGTATTTAGTGAATTTTGATGCGAAGATTGATGGACGATTGTTTATGTTTTAGGTTGAGGCGTTTTGACAAGGCTGTGAGTCGAGTAAGCTTAGGACGCCAAATAGGTATTGCATGAATGTGTTTTGCCCAAGTGGGCCTACATCGTGGAACATTAGCATTTATGTTGTTTGATTGTGATGTGCATGCATATTGTTTGACATGTATCATGTTTTAAAAAGAAAACGAAAATAGTTTTGAGCAATGTTTGAGTAGATGGTGATGAGACGCGAGGCGGTGGTACCGCGGATCCGACTAGTGTGTCGGCCCGTGCGTATCCAACTACAGATTTCGCTCGAGCAGTGGGCCGGCTGGGCTGTCACGCGGCATATATGTGTCGGCAGTGAGGATGATGGACAGTGCTATCGCGGATCCTGTTAGTGTGTGGGCTGGTGCAACACTAGTCGCGGATTTTCCTCAAAGAGTGGGCCAGCTGGGCTGTCACTAAATTTACGTGTGTGGCAACTATTACCCTGTTGCTGGGGAGGCTGGGACGAGGGCGACGTGTTAGGGTGTAGCGCGGTGGGAGGTATACCCTCATTCTGATGTGGTTGCTGTGTGGTGATGCATGTGTGTAGCTTGTGGGCCTCGTTGCTAGAGAGTCTGGAATGGTGGCGACGTGTTAGAGTGTAGGGTGGCGCTAGCTTCATTATCACCCTGGTATGGCTGCACTACGCGTCACATATGTGACAACATGAGTGCGAGTGTAGAGACTGCATTTGATAGGATTGCATTGTTGGTTTTTACTTGCATATCGCATTACTTACTGAGCATTAGAGTTATGTTGTGTGTTCTATGTTGTAGGTGTAGATATTGTCACTGGTGAGCTCCGAGAGCCTAGTCCTGAGGTGTAGGACAGTTAGCAGCGCGCGATCGAGGCACCGGACGGCTGATTGTTAGGGCGACCCGACCCGTGGAGATTGTAGGTGGTGGTGAGATTTATTCAGGTTGTTACTTTGTGTCTGGATATTTATGTGGTCAGATGAGTTCATATAGGCATCGGTTGTATAAAATTGTATAGAGCGTTCGTGGTGTTTTTGATACGCATGCGTACTTTTATATGTTAGAGTATGACATTGCTCTATGCTGTAGACTTTTCTCATTTGTAGTTGATGGATTTCGTTGTTTTTAAACTTCGATTTTTGTTATGGAGATTCTCTGGATAGTTTGATACATGCATATTTCTAATATTTTAGTGAACTGTGTGCAGGGTTTAAATTTTAGGATAGCCAGTTTTTAGACGTTACTCTGCCAAATTTTCGAGAGGGTCAGAGAATTTAGAGGGTACGGAATAGATCAGGGTGTGCGCGGTGAGGCACGAAGGGAGTGGCGATGTGCGAGGGAGCGTGGCGCGAGTGCAAGCGCACGGGGCACGCGGCCCGCACGTTGTTCGGCGTCGGGTAAGGGGGTGTGTACAGACGTGTTGCACTGACGCAGGGTGCGTGGTGCACACGGCGGTGTGGCGTGCGCGTGACGCGGTGATGTCTAGTTAGCGCGCGGCGCCGAGAAGGTACGCGTGGGGTGCCAAAGTGGGGACGTGGACGCGTGGCTACCAGGCTAAGTGGGCCCACGGGGCGCGCGGCTCACAGGCCGATTAGGCGTGCACATGGGGCACGCGTGGCGCGCGGGACCATGGACCGTGGGTTGGACTGCTTCTTAAAATTTCAAGTCTTGTCGTCTTATTTTAAAACTGTAACGCCCCGATAACCCACACGTTCCCAGTGCGCTTACTACGTCTACACACTATTACATACAGAAACTTGACACAAACTCACTTAATTTAATAACACTTTCGTTTTCAAATCATATTCAAAAAAATATTTGTAACTATAAAAATTTTCGTCTTGATTCGAAAACAACTCGTGCCCAAAGAGAGAACACGAAATCCTCAATATAAAATACGCAGTGGAAAAAAAACAATTCAAAATAGTTTTAAAATAAATCGACAAGACTCGAAATCCTAGAAAGGAGTCCAACACACGCCTCGCACTACCCAACACTGTGCCACGCGCCTGCGTCCCCACTTCGGTGCCCCGCGCGCACCCTCTCGGCGCCGCACCCGCCCACTCAACACTGCCGTGTCACGCGCATGCCCACAGCACCACGTGCCCCACACTCCTTGCCTCCGTGCAACACGTCCGTACACACGTCCTCACCCAAAGCTGCACGATCCATGCAAACTCGCTAAGCCGCATGCCCTGCGCACCTGCAATCATGTCGTGCTCCCGCGCACACCGCCACTCCCTTCACGCCTCACCGCGCACACCTCGATCTATTCCATACCTTCTTGACACCCAATTTTTTCTCCCAAAAATTCAGTAGAGTAACGTCTAAAAATCGGCTATCCCAAAAATCTAAAGCTGCACACAGTTCACCAAAATTTCCAAAATATCTACCCAGGGATTTCCACCAAATCAGAGTTTTAAAAATAAAAATACAACAATCCATCAATCTTCAAATGAAGAAAATTCACAGTATAGAGCATTACGAAGCTCATACCTGTAAAGAGTACACGTGCGTCATCAAAATCACAAATACTCCATGAACCCCTATACAACTAACGCCTATACTAACTTGTCTGATCGACTTTATATCCCGAGACAACAAAAGGAAACTACCCCGACAGTCCACCCATCACCTCCCATCTCCACGGGTCGAGTCGCCCTAACAAATTCACCGTCTGGTACCTCGGTTGCGCGCCGTCAACCGTCTTATTCCTCAGTACTAGGCTCTCGGGGCTCACCAGCAATATCGTCAGCACCTACACCATAGAACACACATCATAAGCCTAACGCTCAGGAAGTAATGCGATATGAAAGTAAAAGCTGACAATGCAATTCTATCACATGCAGTCTCTACATTCACACTCATGTTGTCACATCTGTGACGCATAGTGTAGCCGCACCAAGGTAAGGAGGAACCTAGCGCCACCCTACACCCTGACACGTCGCCACTGTCTCGGACTCCCCAGCAAAGAGGTCCACAAGCTACACACACGCATCACCACACAGCAACCATCTCAGGGTGAGGGTGTACCTCGCGCCACGGTACACCCTGACACATCACCCCCATCCCAGCCTCCTCAGTAACGGGGCCACAGTTGCCACACACATATTTCACGACAGCCCAGCCGACCCACTGGTCGAGCGGAATCCGCGACTGGTGTTGCACTGGCGCACACACTAGTAAGATCCACTGTACCACTGTCCATCATCCTCACCGTCGACACATACACGCCGCGTGACGGCCAGCCGGTCCACTCCTCGAGCGAAATTCGCAGTTGGTTACGCACCGGCCCATACACTAGCAGGATCCGCGGTACCACCGCCACGCGTCTCACCACTTACTCAAAATATTTTCAAAACAACTTTCCTTCCGTTTTTGAAAAAAAACATGATGCATGTCAACCAATACGCACGCACACCACAATCAATAACATAAAACTTAACGTTCCACAGTGCAGGCCCACTTGGGCAAGACACATGCATGCACTACTTACATGGCGTTCTAAGCTCACTCGACGCACAGCTTCACCAAAAATACCTCAACCCAAAACATAAACAATCACTCAACAATCTTTGCTTCAATATTAAGTAAATATGCTAAAAAAATAACATTTATTAACTAAATCCATGAAATTTCCAGCAAAACGTTTCACTAATTTGGTTCGGCCGAAAACCAGCCTAAACTTCAAACGCGCATAACTTTTGCGTCCATTATCGGATTCAAGACGATTCAAGAAGGTAAACCTTCTGTTAGTAACCTAGTTTAACATAATTAGATGGATTTTAAAACGGTAAGCCGCAGCTAGGTGAAAAAAAATCCTAAAACTGAATCTGCCCTTTACCCAAATTTCACATTTCCGTTTCCTTCAACCAAAACTCACTCGAAACTAACCTTATGCATTAAAATTAGCAATGCTAATACCACGCATCATAATTCTACGAAGAACGCTCAATAATTTGACTCGGTCCAAAATTTGACATAAACTTCCGACACGCATAACTTTTGCGTCAGACATCGGAATCGAACGATTACAGCGGCCAAACGTTCCTATAACAACCTATTTTAACCCACAAAAACATAATTGAAAATGATCAACCGAAGCTAAGCCAAAATGGCTAAAAACAAAATTTTCTTTTACACAAAAACAATCCAAATTTTGACATCAACTCAACTTCCACAGAATTCGTCACCAAACACACATTCCAAATAAATTTAGCATAATCTGAACCAAAATAAAAAAATTTGAGCTTTAACCCGAATTCTGGTTCAACCTCTCCTCGGTCCTTCTCTGTAACACCCGAGAATTTTGGTCATTTCAATTTTTGGATTTACATATAGGTCAATGGTGAAATTTGAGTTAGAATCAAGGGCGAAAAGTTTGTATCTTTAGGTAAGAGATTATTTTAGGACTAATGGACGGGAGAGATTTAGAAGACTCGGACTAGAAACAGACTAAATGGCCGTTTGATTGAAAGAATTATGGTTGAGGGCGAAATAGTAATTAAGATTAATTATATTAGATAATATTTTCAAATTTTTTTTTGTATAAAATTAGAGGGCAGGAACAACCCCACCCCCCCCCCCCCCGGGTGAGTTTGCCTTCTCCCCACCCCGCGAGAGGCCTGCATCGTCAATCAGCCTTCCAGCGACGTTTCCTCCTTCGTTTCTTCAAATCTACGGTAAGTTTTGACTAGTTTTCAGTACATAGCTAGTCCTTTGGTCGTTTTGAGCGGTAAAATCGGAGTTAGAGAGAGTTTTGGTTGAGCTCTAGGAGGAAGATACGAAAGTTGGAGGTTATAGTTGATTTGTATTCACGTGTTGGTGTTTAAACTAGAAATATGAGTAGATTATGAGTTGTTATGAGGAGGATTGAGTGTGTAGATAACCGAACGACTCGGGTTATGAAACGGTTTCTGTTCAGCCAAGCTGTAGGTGTGGGATTAGGAAATTGGTGAGACCGTTAGAAACTAGACGTTGACACGATTCCACCTCAAATGAGTCGTGTTTTACCCACAAACGAAATAGAAAACAAATGTAAGCAGAAAACTGAATGATGTCCGATGAGTAACCTTTTAGGCTCTCGGCATAACGACCTTCCGAAGGAAGACGGCAGCAAACGGAACCAGTTTCTGGCCACTCTCTTCGTGTATCCTTCTCTGGAAAAGAGAGGGAAGACGAGTGGAACGATAGCTATTCAAGCAACCTCGGGCTTGAAAGCTCAAGGAGATGAACTCCTTCTCGGTTCTTGACCGAACTGAGCCTTACCGTTCACCAAGCTTCAACTACTTCGGCTGAACACAAAAGGGCTATTTCTCATATATTCAACGACCGTTACACACACCAATAGCCATGTATTTATAGACCTAGGGTGGTTGAAGGTTAGAATGGGCTTGGGCTTCGAAATGGGCCACATGGTTGGCCATTCTAAGTCCACTTGCACACCAGATCACTCTTCAAGCTTTGGCCCATTTGTTGCATCAGTGGGCTGCTAAACTCCGGCCCACTTGTTGCTTCTAACCACCATCTAACTTAACATACATCTAATCCTAATGCCTAAGGATGCATGCAATTATAAAACATTACAGGAAGACGAATGTTTGCCAACAAAAACATAAGGCGAATGTTTGCCGAATAAAATTCAATTACAAATTAATTTCGAGGGAGACAAATCCCTTCTTCATGTGCTTCCACCTTTAGTTCCCATGATAGCAAGTGCAAGGGTTGATCCTTGTCATTTGTGCTCGGGTCCCATTCCAAATCCGCGAAGAGGCATTCGACACCTGTAATTCCTGCAAAAGAAATGAAGTTGTTAGTTAACAGGTTGGATAAAGTTCGTGCCTTGGTTTGTGATCGAGTGACGGCCCTCTGGGGCACATCAGACGTCCTGAGAAGTCTATGGCATTTTGAATCGTCCAAATCGAACGCGTATTGGGTAAGATACGTGTTTCTGAAATTTGGACGAAAGCTGAAAGAATCTCGAGTCTAGATAGAAGTGGTGGTTTAGGAAGGGTTTATGGCTTTCGCGTTAGAGACTTACGAATGATAAGACGAGTATGATTGATGAATGTGCGATTTTATAGGTTTCCCTGTTAGCGAGTTGTATACGGAGCACGAGTGCTAAGGACGTCAGGTAAGTAATGTAGTAGGAGTTTTGCCCTCGGGCCTACATCACAGTACAATAGGATGCATTGCACGTTTATTTTATGTTATTCTTTATTGATTGCGCATCATGGTTTTACTTTACGAGACGAAACGAAACAAAAATGAAATTTCATGTTTTGGCAAAGTAAATTGTAGGATGAGATGAAACAAATGAAACGAAAAGATACGTAAGAAGATACTAAAGGTGGCATTGAGTTACCTTGTCCAGTGAGGTGGACCGATTCAGTGAGGTGGACCGCAAAGGGTATTACTCTTCTTCCGCTTTACGTGGTGGCCTTGTCTAGTGAGGTGGACCGGTCCAGTGAGGTGGACTGTGATGTGTGTCACTTTACTAGATCGGGATTGACTTTGTCTAGTGAGGTGGGCTATGGAGTCACCTCGGTCTAGCGCGTAAAGAGGAACTCAGTAGTAAGAAGAACTCAGTAGTAAGAAGATTAAGGGAATGTAAGAAAGAGACGAAAACAAAAGTAGAGATGAAACTGTAGAAACTGCATGTGTAGGAGATGTTTGTTTTTAGTATGTATGTATGCATTACTTACTTAGCATTAGGCTAATAGTTGAGTTCTATGATGTAGGTGACGACACAAAAGTCGGTAAGTTAAGCGAGTCCGGGACTAGGAGGCAGTTGGAGGAGGACGTTCGTGGATGATCTTGCCGTCTGTTAGTGCATTTTAGACGTGGTGTTCATAGATATGGGTTTAGGGAGCGGGTAGAGGTGGTTTTGAGTCGTTTTGTAAGTAAAAGGATTTCCAACGTTTGTAGTCGTTTTGGTGTATATAATGGATTTCGAGTTGGTGGAGAAGTAAACGCTAAGTTATATTAGCGTTGAGTCTATGTTGAGTGTATAGGTTTTGAGGTATAGTTGGGTTTGAATGTCCATAATCGAAATGGATGTATATGTGCAGTTTGAGATTTGTGAGAAGGGTTTAAATGAAGGATTCAGGTTTTAAATTGGATGTTTTACTTTGGGAAAATTTTGTGTCCTTTTTCCTTCAAACTGCTGCTGTCTTTGGGTTACTAGTGCAAAGTGTCGACCGAAATCCAGAGGTGTCGACCGATTAGTGTAAAATAGAGGGTGACTGTCGATCGCGAGAATCGACCTGTTGAGGGCAGATGCGAAGTAGGTGTCGACCCCTGACTACAAGTGTCGACCGGTCTGTATAAAATTTGCAGCGGTGTCTACTACGAGGGTCCACCTGCGCGGATAGAGAGGATCAAGGTGTCGACCTGTGATAGCGGGTGTCGACCCCTCTCTAAAATAGGGATAGAAGTGTCGACTGGTGTCCCTGGTGTCGACAGATGAAAAGACCCGAGAGATATGTAGTGTCGACCGGTGTTTGTCAGTTTCGACCGGCTCTTGCTGGTGTCGACTGGTCTCTTGATTTTTACGTTTTAAAAATGAAGTTTGTTTAAACCGATTTTAAACGAGTTTCCACCACGGTATTTATATGTATTTCCTTTGGAAGACGTTTTGAGTAAAAAAAAAAGAGTCCTTTTGAGTCGAAAAATAAAGTTTTTCAATTTCTAGGAAATATTTAGTAGAGGAAATGAGGAATAATGATGGGTAGTAGTCCGTAGGGGACCGGGAATCACAGAGGATTTCTGGGTCGTTACATTCTCTGTAATAACCCAGAAATTTTAAATTTTGAATTTTTATTTTCGAGATTTTTAAATTTAGTCTTGGTCGGAGTTTTGAGAAAATATTTCAACGAGAAATTTAAATTTTTAGACTCGGAGCCTACTTTTACGATGATGTTCGGAATTTAAAGTCGGGAGGTCGGGAAATTAACGAAATTACAGACGATTAAAACAGCATGAGGGCATTTAAGTAAATTATTATTGTTTAAAAAAAAAAAAGAAGAGGGATGAAAACACCCGAATGACTTCGGGAAGAAGCCATTCGGCTGGTTTATGCAAAGCACCCGAGAGCGCCCGAGAGCGATTGTGCGGGGGAGAGCACTCTGTGTGCTGAAAATCGGAGCTACGATCAACTGCAAACAAGCGCGAGCGTGAGGGAAGAGCTGCGAGCAGGTGCTACTGTTCTAACAAACCGAAGTTGTTCGGTTTCTACGGCTTGAGCTCCCAAAGGGTGAGGGCACGAGCGCCTTCAACCGTCGACCGACGTGTTGCTGGAGTCCTTCTCCCACCCGAGTGCCGGACGCCACAACCTTGTAAGTCCTCTCCCTCTGCTGTCCTTCCGTTTTTCTTTGAATTTGGCTACAAATGTGAGGGGATTAGGAGGGTGAGTGTGTATGTTAGCAGGTGGACAGCAGGAGACCGGTGAGAGGGAGAGAAACTGAGGGAGAAGGTTGAGCTAAAATTCGGATTTTGTGCTTGAATTTCTGATTTCGGGTTAGATTGTGCTTAATAGGTTGAAATGTGAGTATTCAGTGCAGAGATTTACGAGATTGGATCGAAGTTGGGATTTCGGCTATTTTTTTGAATAAAAACAGCTTCTGTCTTTGGCCGTTTCGTCCTATGTTTGGTTAATTGTTTTAAATTCTATTTTGTGGGTTAAAAATAGGTTGTTAGATGAACGTATGGCCGCTGGAATCGTTCGATAACGATATCCGACGCAAACGTTATGCGCGTCGGAAGTTTATGTAGGATTTTGGTCCAAGTCAAATTAGCGAACGTCTTTCATAGAAATTCGACGTGTGAGAGTAGCATAGCCATTTTTTATGCATATAACTAGTTGCAAATGAGTTTTGGTTGAAGAGAAGTGAAAATGTGAAATTTGATAAAAGTGGCCGATTCAGTTTTTAGCATTTTTCGTCTGTCCGTCGCTTATCGTTTTAAAATTCATTTTAGTATACTAGACTAGGTTTTCAATGGGACGTTTAGCCAGTTAAATCGCTCGATTCTGTTAACGGACGCAAAAGTTATGCGCGTCCGAACTTTGGGCTGGTTTTCGGCCAAACCAAACCAATGGCCCGTTTTAGTTGGAATTTCATGAGTGTAGTTAAGGAAGATTATTTTAGCTATTTGGTGGATTTTGAGATAAATATTGATGAGTGGTTATTTGTGTTTTAGGTTGAGACACTTTTTGGCGAAGCTGTTCGTCGAGCGAGCTTAGAACGCTAGGTAAGTAGTGCATGCATGTGTTTTGCCCAAGTGGGCCTACACTGTAGAACTTTAGGGTTTATGTGATTGATTGTGGTGTGCGTGCGTATTTTTTGACATGTATTATATTTTAAAAACGTGAACGAAAATGGTTTTGAGCATGTTTTGAGTATGTGGTGAGACGTGTGGCGGTGGTACCGCGGATCCCGCTAGTGTGCGGGCCGGTGCTTCACCAGTCGTCGATTCCACTCGAGGGGTGGGCCGGCTGGGCCGTCATGCGGCGTGAATGTGTTGACGGTGAGGATATGGGTAGTGGTATCGCGGATCCTACTAGTGTGTGGGCCGGTGCAACACCAGTCGCGGATCCTACGCGAGGGGTAGGCCGGCTGGGCTGTCGCGAAATGTGTGTGTGGCAACTGTGCCCCGTGCTGGGGAGGCTGGGACGGGGGCGACGTGTCAGGGTGTAGAGTGGCTCGAGGTACACCCTTACCCTGATGTGGTTGCCGTGTGGTGATGCGTGTGTGTAGCTTGTAAGCCGCGTTGCTGGGGAGTCTGGGACGGTGGCGACTTGTCAGGGTGTAGGGCGGCGTGAGATTCCTCCTTACCCTGGTGCGGCTGCACTATGCGTCACAGATGTGACAACATGAGTGTGAGCGTAGAGACTGCATGTGATAGGATTGCATTGTCGGCTTTTATTTTCATATCGCATTACTTACTGAGCGTTAGGCTTATGTTGTGTGTTCTGTGATGTAGGTGCTGACGATACTGCTGGTGAGCTTCGAGTGCCTAGTCCAGAGGCGTAGGATGGTTGACGGCGTGTGACCGCAGCACTGGATGGCGGATTTTTGTTAGGGCGACCAGACCCGTGGAAACTATTAACATTTCAAATATTCGTTTATAAATCAAAATCTATACACTTAACATGAACTCATCAAAATATAACCCTCAAAACCTACCATCCAGCCTTATCCCACGGGTCGAGTCGCCCTAACGAACTCCACCTGCCGATACATGGTAGCACGCCGCCAACCGCCTACTCTTCCTGCCTAGACTCTCGAAACTTACCAGCAAGAATCTCTACACCTACACCACAGAACACACAACATAAGTGTAACGCTCAGTAAGTAGTGCGATATGAAAGTAAAACCGACAATGCAATCCTATCACATGCAGTCTCTACACTCAAGATCATGTTGTCACAATTCTGCGACGGGTAGTGCAGCCGTGCCAGGGTGAGAGTGAATCTTGCGCCACGCTACACCTTGACACATCTCCACCATCTCGGACTCTTTAGCAATGAGACCCACCAACCACACACACACATTTCAAGACGGCCTAGCCAGCCATCCCGTGGGATACAGAACTGGTGACGCACTGGCCCACTCCTCAAGCAAGATCCGCGGCACCACCGTCCATCATTTCGTGACAACCCAGCTGCTCCACCCCGTGCGATCTACGACTGGTGATGCACCGGCCCACTCCCTGAGTAGGATCCGCAGCGCCACTGTCCATCATCCTCACCGTCAACACATACACGCCGCGTGGTGGCCCAGCCGGCCCACTCCCCCAGCGAAATTTGCTGTTGGTTATGAACTGAGGATCCACAGCACCACCACCACGCGTCTCACCACTACTTACTCAAATCATTCTCAAAACCATTTTCGTACCCTTTTTAAAACATGATGCATGTCAAACAATACGCACGCACATTACAATGAAGCAACACAATCATAATATTCATCGGTGTAGCCCCACCTGGGCAAGACACATGCATGCATTACTTACTTGGCGTACTAAGCTTTTCCGGCGAACGACTTCACCAAGAATATGGTTTAACCTAAACATAAAACAAATTCCTGTCAAAACTCGTCTAAACACCTAACTCATACTCAAAACCACTACCATTAACTTAACGTACCACAAACTAACCAAAATCATTCACTAAACCGACTTGATCGAAAAGCCGACATAAATTTCTGACGAACATAACTTTTGCGTCGGTCATCGAAATTGTACGATTACAATGAAAAATTCCAGCTCAAAACCGAACCAACCAAAGCTCACCCCGCCCCCTCGGTTCTTTTCTCCCTCCCTTCGAACATCTACTGTCCACGAAGCACTCAACACACGTAGACACATCTAAAACCGACTCAACACTTCACAATTTTCATCAAAAACAAAAGAGAAGTCGAGCATTGAGCTCGACCAAACAACACCGAAAAAATAGGGGACTTACCAATGGTCTTTAGCTCGGGAAAACTAAACTCACACCTCCCATAAGGCTAACCTGAGTTCTCCGCTCACTAGCGTTCGACTCTCCTCCGTCGTCGGCGTTGACAGCGCGTCGTGTTCTCCCCATCTCCCGATCTCTTTCTCTTGTCTTCTCTAGCTCAGGACCAGACAGGGTGGAATGGTTTCCACCCGAAGCCATTCCACCTATATATATATTTTTTAATAAATGCAAATTACCAAAATGCCCACACGTGTTTTAATCGTTCGTATTTATGCTAAATTTACGTCCTCCCCACTTTAAGATTAAAAAATTCTTCTACAAATAAAATTCCAAGTTTTATAAAATAAACTTCTCGTTAAAATCTCCTAAAAACTCTAACGGAAAAGTTAATTTAAATTCTGGAAATTTCGGGTTATTACACCCCTCTCACCTTATAAGATTTTTGTCCTCAAAATTTACGTGACAAATAACTCAAGATATTAGTGCTCCATGTCCTGTCGCCGCTCCCAAGTGCTCTACTCTACTCCACGATTGTCCCACAATACTTCAATCAAAGCGATCTCCTTGTTGCGCAACACCTTTACGGCCGACTCTAGAATCCTCATTGGCTTCTCTTCGTAAGTTAGCGTCAGCTAGATCTCTATATCTTGTAGTGATAGCACTTGAGAAGGATACCGCATAAACCTTTTCAGCATCGAGACATGAAAAATATCGTGTATGGGATCGATCAAAGGGGGCGGTCCTCGTAATCCTATTAACAATTGAAAATGGTCCAACAAATTGAGGGTTGAGCTTCCCTCTATTCTCAAACCTGACCACTTCTTTGAACGGGGAGATCTTCAGAAATACGTCATCACCCACGCTGAACTCCAACTCTCGCCTCCTCTGATCTGCATAGCTCTTATGGCGACTTTGATTTGCCTAAATCCTCTTCCTTATAATATAAATCTTGTCGATAGTTTGCTACAGTATCTATTGTAGCCTATCAGTTTCGCCTCACCAACCTCATCCCAATACAATGGCGACACACACTTTCTCCCATACAAAGCCTCGTTTGGCGCCATAACAATGGTGGACTCATAACTGTTATTATACGAGAACTCGATCAACGGTAAGAACCTTCCCAAGCCGCCTAAAACTCTAACACACAGACTCTGAGCATTTCTTCTAGTATCTGTATGGTCCACTCTCATTGCCCGTCGGTCAGAGGGTGAAAGGCTGTACTGAAATCCAACTTGGTACCCATCAAATAAGTCATAAACGACACTACCGAGATCCTACTCAAACGTTTTTTTGCCCTGAAAGAGCAACACTCTCCATTCGGGAGCCAAAAGTGTATCTCTCTGGTCCTACAATCTATCGTGGCATAATGTCTTGCCAACCAAACCATCCTTAAAATAGCCTCGTACCCCTTCGTGTCGAGTGTGATCGGATCAGCATACAACAATTTTTCTCCCATTTTCGCAATATCACCTTGTACCACTTGATCCGAGTATAGGCGCTCCCCCGACGGCAACAATATATCATGGAACTACCCAGAATAACTAGGCACTAGATTTGCCTTGACCACGATGGCAGTGGACACAAACGAATGTGTAGCACCTGTATCGACAAGAGTGTAAGCCGCCATGTCCGAAATAAGAATACTACCTGAAATCACCGAGGGCTCGGTGGCATTGTCCGGCTCAATGAGGGCGAAGACTCTTGGTGTCACTCTCGCTGGGGCCTTGCTTGAATTCGATCAACTCCTAGCAAAATGCCCCACTTCATTGTAGTTGAAGCACCGATTCTGTCGCGACTTCTGACAATCTCTGGACATGTGGCCTGCCTCACCACTGAAATTACCGAGGGCTTAGTGGCATTGTCCGGCTCAATGAGGGCAAAGACTCTTGGTGTCACTCTCGCTGGGGCCTTGCTCAAATTCGAACAACTCCTAGCAAAATGCCCCACTTCATTGTAGTTGAAGCACCGATTCTGTCGCGACTTCTGACAATCTCTGGACATGTGGCCTGCCTCACCACAGTTGTAGCATTGCTCTGCACCTACCTTGCACTCATCGAGCTGACTCCTTTGACACTTAGGGCATATCGGGAACTGTCTTGGTCCTTGAGGTCGCTTGTTGGTCCCTTGTCTGTTAGAGCTGTCGCTGGTCCTCTTCAGGCCCTTCCGCTGAGACGACTCTTCTCCGCGCGATTGTAGTGATAGTTCTTTGAACTATCTCCTGGGTAGTGCCTTAGGCAGCTCTCTATAACTGGGAAGCTTCGTTCTACCCTCCTCAATGCCTAGCACCTTCGCCACCACCTCCTCGTAAGGCACCCCTCGTGTTCCTGCTATCCGCATGCCCATGTATATGTCCGGCTTCAGACCCTGTACAAATTGGTTTACTTTGTTCTCGTTCAGGCTCTCCAGATGACTAGCAAACCGGGATAGAGCCTCAAACTGTCTCACATATTCAGCCACGGTACCTGTCTGCCTCAACTTGGCAAACTCCACCATCTTTTGGGTTATGACTGAGTGGATAAAATACTTGACGAAGAATGTCGTCTTAAATTCCTCCTAAGTCATGGACTTAACATCGGTGGTTGCCTTCACCGAATCCCACCAAAATCGGGCGTCCTTGGCAAAATCTGAGTCTGTGCAACCTATCACCCCCACAATCCGTCGAAATCTGGGCATTAGAAAGACCTTGGTCCTCCCTACTGATAAACTGCTCCAGCTGTTGTGACTGGCGGTTGACCAACTCCATAAGCTGTCTAATGGCGTCATCCATATCGCCAACAGCTGAACCCGTCTCTCTAACAATAATATTAAACCTGTACAACACAACATCTAGTGAGTCTAAATGAAAACTATGAGAGTTCTAAGAAATACTTACGGTTGGCGGGGCACTCCCATGCAGCGGTTGGTGGTATTAGGAGAAGCATCTAACGACATCAACCTCATGGCTCTGACACTCGTACCATACCCCCTTCCCTCCTATTAACCGTCCCCCTCTATCTTTCCCTCAAGCGGTGTGAGAATTGTGACAGACCCTCTTGCCTTCACGATTTCACCCCTCCTTTGAGGGCCCGACGTCCTCGTCGGCCACACTTCCGGTTGGACAGAGGCTTTGATACCATAACTGTAACGCCTCGCAAACCTATCCGTTTTTGGTTCGTTCACTTATACTACTCACTCACTATGCTCAAAAGAATTTGAATAAAATTTAAAATTTTTGTTCCTCGATTTAAAACGATGTTTTTTTTAAAGTATTTTAAATGGCATAGCAGTGGAAAAAAATTAATTAAAATTAGTTTGAATAAAACTCCATTTTAAGAAACATAAAACAGAGACACCGATCAACACCTGTGAACGCCGGTCGACACTCGGGATGTCTCGGGTTTTTCATCGGTTGACACTAGCAAATGCCGAATGACACTATGTTTCTCTCGGGTCTTCTCGTCTGTCGACACCGGAAACATCGGTCGACACTTCTACGCTCATCACAGAGAGCGATAGACACTCGCTTTTACAGGTCGACACCTTGATCCTCTGTGTCTGCACAGGTCGAACCCCACAGTCGACACCCTCCCTGATTTTACACTAACCGATCGACATCCACAGTCACCGATCGACACCTCATTGCTCTCTGCCTGCACAGGCTGAACCCTGCGGTCCACACTCACATTCCACTTTACAAGGACCGGTCGCCACCTATGTAATTCGGTCGACACTTTGCACCAACAATATAAAAATAACAGCAGTTCAAAAGAAAACGGACACGAAAACTTTCACGATTAAAACCACCGATTTGAAACCTGAATTATTCAATCAAACTCTTTCAAATAGTTTAAAAATGCGCCTATACATCAATCCTGACTATTAAGATTCGCACCCATCTATGCGCAAAATCTATACACTCTACATAGACCTCTCAAAACACAACTCTCAGAACCTACCTCCCGACATCACTCCAAGGGTCGGGCCGTCGTATAGAACATTTTAGGAATACGACTGAAAATGGACTAAATAGCCGTTTGCCTAAGAGTTTAAAGTGTAAGGGCGAGATAGTAATTAGATTTATTATTATTATTATTATTTATTAAAAAAAATAATGATAAAAGAACCAGAGTGGCTTCAACAGAAGCCACTCGCGTTCTTTCCCCTCGGTAGAAAAGGAGAGGATAACCCCTTTCCTCTTCCGCGCACGCCTCGTATCCCTTGTCGCCGGCGATTGAAGCTTGTTGCTCTTGATTTTTCCTCCTCCTGTCCACGTGCAGAACACTGTCCCTCTTTCTGTTTAGTAATCCTTTCCTCTCCTCCCTTCTGCTGACCAATAAGTTAGGATTGTGTTTTGATTTCGGTTTTTGATGGTTTATGCTAGAATTTATTGCGGGGGGAGAGAGTGTGAGGGGGGTTTAACGGTTTGGAGTGGGTGAGGTGAGGGAGTTCCAAAATTGAAGAATATCTAAGAGAATGTACTGTGCAATTCGGGTTTCTGAATTCAAAATCTCAAAAGGTAGTTAGCTTATGCTTAATAGGTTAGAGTGTGATGGATTGTCGAGGAATAGAATGAGTTTTGTGGAGAGAACCAAGAATAGGAATTTTGGGCATTTTAGTGTGAAATCCGATTCTATTTTTGGGAGTTTTAACCTAGCTATGGTTAATTGTTTTAAAGTGTCTTTTGGTATGTTAAACTAGGTTATGAGTGGAGCGTTTAGCCTTTAGAATTGACTGATTCCGACAACTGACGCAAAAGCTATGCGCGTTGGAAGTTAGGTTGATTTTTAACCAAAATTCGGATTAGCGAGCCGTCTTAGTTGGGCTTCGGTGGAGTGAATTAGTAGACGTAATTTTAGTATGTAGAATGAGTTGTGAGATGAGTTTTTAATTTGAATTGGTTGGGTGATAAGTTGAGCTACAGGAAGTGATAGAAATAAGCACCACATATAGCTAGCACGCCAAGTAAATAGTGTTTGCATGTGCATTGCCATTACGGGCCAACACCATGGGACGGTAGGGTGGTATTGTGTGTTTTGTGGAGAGAACCGAGAATAGGAATTTTGGGCATTTTAGTGTGAAATCCGATTCTATTATTGGAAGTTTTAACCTAGCTATGGTAAATGTTTTAAATTGTGTTTTGGTATGTTAAACTAGGTTATAAGTGTAGCATTTAGCCTCTAGAATTGAGTGATTCCAAAAATTGACGCAAAAGTTATACGGGTTGGAAGTTAGGTTGATTTTTGACCAAAATTCGGGTTAGCGAGCCGTCTTAGTTGGGCTTTGGTGGAGTGAGTTAGTAGCGCAATTTTAGTATGTGGAATGAGTTGTGAGATGAGTTTTTAATGTGAATTGGTTATGTGATAAGTTGAGCCACAGGAAGTGATAGAAACGAGCACCACGTAAATCTAGTATGCCAAGTAAATAGTGTTTGCATGTGCATTGCCCTTACGGGCCGACAACACGGGACGGTAGGGTGGTATTGTGTGTTTTGCATATTTTTGTTCAGTCATGCATCATTTTTGAAAAGCGTAAAATGAATTTGAGTATGGTTTTATGTGTGAGCATGAATAGTGACGCATGGTGGTGAGAATGATTTGTATGAACAACTTTGGCCTTGTTGCTTGAGGAACCGGAACGGTGGCGACGTGCCACAAGGTTGTGTGGCGAGTCCGTCCAGCCTCACCCTGGAATAGCTGCTGCGATGTGTGTGTGGTGGTGGGCAACTATGGCCCCATTGCTGTAGGAACTGGAACGATGGCGACGTGACAAGGGGTGGTGTGGCAAGTGCATTCAGCCTCCCCCTAGAATGGTTGTAAGATGTGGAGTGCCGTGTGTGTACGGTTTGAGGGTCCCGTGGCTGGAGGAATCGGGACGATCGCGACATGCCAGGGTGTGAGGTGGCAAGAGAGTTCAGCCTCATCATGGTGCGGTTGTACCACGCGGCACCGATTGTGACAACATGAGTGAGAAGTTAGAGACTGCATGTGATAGGATTGCATTGTTGATTTTTACATTTCATATTGCACTACTTACTGAGTGTTAGTCTTATGTTGTGTGTTCTGTGGTGTAGGTGCAGGATTCCTGCGGGTGAGTTACGAGAGTCCAGATAGGACGAGTAGGCAGTTGGCGATGTGCTACCATGTGCCGGCAGGTAGAGTTCGTCACAGCGGCCCGACTCGTGGAGTGAAGCCGGATGATAGGTTCTGAGAGTTGCGTTTTGTAGAGTCCATGTCGAGTGTATAGATTTTGAGGAATAGGTGGGTTTGAACGTTTATAGTCGGGATTGATGTATAGTCGTGCTTTGAAAGTACTCGTGGAATTTTGTCTTAAAAATACAAGTGTTCACTTTGTGGTTTTAATCGCAGAAGGTTTCGCCGTTCGATTTTCCTTTGAACTGGTAGTATTTTTAGACTGCTGGTGCAATGTGTCGACCAATGTTCATAGGTGTTGACCGGTCAGTATAAAATATGATGTGAGTATCGACAGCAGGGTTTGACCTGTGCGGGCAGAGAGAAATAAAGTGTCGACCGGTGTCTATAGGTGTCGACCGGTTAGTGTAAAATCGGTGAAAGTGTCGACCTCGAGGTTCTACCTGTGCGGGCAGAGAGAATTAAAGTGCCGACCAGTGTCTGTAGGTGTCGATTGGGTTGTGTAAAATTTGTGAGAGTGTCGATCGCAGGGTTCGACCTGTGCGAGTAGAGAGAATTAAAGTGTCGACCACTAAAGGCAGGTGTCAACCGCTTTTTGTTATGTGTGTAGAAGTGTCGACCCCGAAGTTCGATCGGGGCGAGCAGAGAGTATAAAGGTGTCGACCGGTACCTCTTTTTAGAATGTTTTGAAGAGTAAACTGTCATTAAACTGACTTTCGATTGAGTCTTCCGTTGAGAAGATATTTTAGGCATTTTTTTTCAAAATGTTATTTTAAGTCGAATAGTAAAAGTTTAAAATTTTGTACGAATTTTATCGACGTGATAAGTAAACGTAAGGGTGGCGACTCAGGTCTGGGGACCGCTCGAAGGCACTACAGTGATGGTGACAGGGCAGTGCGAGCCAGAGACCGCGTCGGTTTTCGAGGCGTTACATCATTTACCTTTGTTCGCACTGGTCGACATCAGGTTACACCGGTCGACACCTTAATGCTCTCGATTTCCATCGGTGGACCCTTGCGGACGATACCTCTCCCATTTTTACACTTACCGATCGACACTCGATTTGGCTCTGACCCCGTAGGTCGACCCCCGCGGTCGACATTTGCCTAGTTCGGTCGATACCTACGCAT
Organism: Begonia peltatifolia; assembly: GCA_022433055.1. Lineage (NCBI taxonomy): Eukaryota > Viridiplantae > Streptophyta > Magnoliopsida > Cucurbitales > Begoniaceae > Begonia > Begonia peltatifolia. The sequence continues at coordinate 20,342,622 of CM039519.1, read as the reverse complement.
ACCGGTCAACATCTTGCACCAGCAGACTAGAGAAAACCACAATACTCAACATAGAATCAAACGACAAAAACCCCCGATCAATTTAAACCACAAAGTAAATCCTGGATTTTTCCATCAAAGCCTCCTAAGTAGTTTCAAAATACATCTACTAACGTTTAAAATATCCGTTTATAAATCAAAATCTATACACTTAACACGGACTCCACAAAATATAACCCTCAAAACCTACCATCTAGCCTCACCCCATGGGTCAGGTCGCCCTAACGAACTTTTTCCAACACATAGTAGCACGCCGCCAAGCGCCTACTCATCCTACATGGACTCTCATAACTCATCAGCAGAAATCTCTACACCTACACCATAGAACACACAATATAGGTTTAATGTTTAGTAAGTAGTGCGATATGAAAGTAAAACCTACAATGCAATCCTATTATATGCAGTCTTTACACTCAAGCTTATGTTGTCACAATACTACGATAAGTAGTGTAGCCGTGCAAGGGGGAGAGTGAACCTCGCGCCACGCTACACTATGACACGTCCCCACCGTACAATACTCCCTTGCAACGAGGCCCACAAGCCACACACACACGTTTCTCGACGGCCCAGCTAGCCCACCCTATGGGATCCGTGACTTTTGATGCACCAGCCCACTCATCGAGCAGGAACACAGTACCACCGTCCATCATTTCGAGACAGCCCAGCCGGTCCACCCCGTGGGATCCGTGACTGATGATGCACCGGCCCACTCCTCGAGCAGGATCCGTGGCGCCACCGTCTATCATCCTTAACTTCAACACATAAACGCCGCGTGATGGCCCAGCCAACCCACTCTCTAAACGGAATTCGTTATTGGTTATGAACCAGCCACTCCCCGAGCAGGATCCGCGGTACCACCGCCACGCGTCTCATCACTACTTATTTAAAATATGCTCAAAACCATTTTCATACCAATTATTAAGAATGATGCATGTCAAACAATACGCACGCACATCACAATCAAACGATACAATCCTAATGTTCCTCGGTGTAGGCCACCTTGGCAAGACACATGCATGAACTACTTACCTGACGTCTAAGCTTTCCCAATGCACGACTTCACCAAAAATCTTGTTAAACATAAACATAAAACCAATTCATGTCAAAACTTGTCTAAACACTTAACTCATACTCAAAACCACTACCATTAACTTAACATACCACAAACTAACGAAAATCGTTCGCTAAACTGACTTGATCAAAAACCCGACATAAACGTCCAACATACATAACTTTTGCGTCAATAAACGAAATTGTATGATTGCAGCTGCTAAACACTCCACTAGTAAGCTAGTTTAACATACTAAGAAAGAATTTAAAATGCTTGACAACAACTCAATCAAATCGCCCCAAAACAGAACCGGCCGAACTAAAATTTTTCCCCTCTCGGATTTTTAGCCGCACTTCACTTGTCTCTACCTCAATCCACAACAATTCATTTGTCTGGGCACAATCCACACTCACATTGCAAAACTCCAGCTCAAAACCGAAATAACCACAGCTCAACTCCCCC
>CM039519.1:20275873-20340670 GCA_022433055.1 Begonia peltatifolia | reverse complement strand
CCCAATTAATTCCTATCTACCTCCCCTCGGACATCTACTGTCCACGAAGCACTCAACACACACACACAGATCTGAAACTGACTCAGCACTTCACAATTTTCATCAAAAACCAAAGAGAAGTCGAGCATCAAGCTCTGCCGAACAACACTAGAAAAGTAGGGAACTTATCAGCAGTCTTCAGCTCGAGAAAACTTAACTCACACCTCCCCCTACAGCTCACTGGCGTTCGCCGCTCACTGGCGTTCGGCTCTCCTCCAACGCCGGTGTTGACAGCGCGTCGTGTTCTCCCCCTTTCCCGATCTCTCTCGTCTACTCGGGCTCGAGACTAGACAGGGTAGAATTGCTTCCACTCGAAGCAATTCCACCTATATATATATATATATATTTTTTTTTTTTAATAAATATAAATTACCAAAATGCCATTACGTGTTTTAATCATTCATATTTTTGCTAAATTTACGTCTTCCCGACTTTAAAATTCAAAAATTCTTCTACAAATAAAATTCCAAGTTTTATAAAATAAACTTCCCATTAAAATCTCTCTAAAACTCTAACGGGAAAGTTAATTTAAATTCTAGAAATTTTGGGTTATTGCACAAACAAGGGTTTTATCTGCCCTATGGTGCACCAGTTCTCTTTGTGAAGAAGAAGGATTGATCCTTGAGAATGTATATTGATTATAGAATACTTAATAAGTTGACGATAAATAATAAGTATCCTCTGCCATGTATTGATGATTTGTTTGATCAATTCCAGGGAGCGAGGGTATATCAATTAAAAATTAAACCAGAAGACATACCAAAGACTGCTTTTTGAACTAAGTATGGACATTACAAATTTCTCGTAATGTCTTTTGGTTTAACCAATGCTCCTGCAGCTTTTATGGACCTGATGAACCGGATATTTCACGAATACTTAGACAAATTCATGATTGTATTTATTGATGATATTTTGGTCCATTCCAAGACTAGAAAAGAAGATGAGGAGCATTTAACTGTGGTTTTATCAATTCTGCAGCTTCGTCAACTGTATGCAAAGTATTTAAAATGTGAATACTGGCTTGATAGGATTTGTTTTCTTGGCCACGTTATTTCGCATGATGCAATTTCAATTGATTCGTCAAAGATTGAAGCTATTATAGATTGGCCACAACCCAAAAATATTGGTGATATACGGAGCTTCCTGGGTTTGGCAGGTTACTATAGAAGATTTATTGAGGGGTTTTCTAAGATAGTTGTGCACCTATCTCATCTAACGAGGAAAAGCGTGAAATTCTGGTGGTTTAAAGAGTGTGAAAACAGCTTCCAGAGACTTAAACAGAATTGACAACCGCTCTTGTATTGACACTGCTAGTTGAAGACGACAAATTCAGCATTTACTGCAATGCTTCCAAGCTTATGTTAGGTGTTGTTTTAATGCAAGACGGAAAAATTGTTGCTTACGCTTCAAGACAACTCAAAACCTATGAAAAGAACTATCCTACACATGATCTGGAGTGAGCAGCTGTGGTTTTCGCACTAAAAATGTAATAACCCAAAAATTTCAAGAATTTAAATTAATTTTTTCGTTAGAATTTTGAAGAGATTTTAACGGGAAGTTTATTTTATAAAACTTGAAATTTAATTTGTAGAAGAATTTTTGAATTTAGAGTCGGGAGGACGCGATTTTAACGGAAACACGCACGATTAAAACACGTGAGGGTGTTTTGGTAATTTTCATTTATTTAAAAAAAATAAGTAAAAACCGAATGGCTTCACGAAGAAGCCACTCGGTTTCTCATCTGCTCGAGCTCCCGAAGTGAGAGAGTCTGAGCTCCCTTCTACAGTACGACGATCAGGAGTGTGGGAGAGGTCACCGACAAGCTGTTCTTCCCTCCTCGCTTTTCTTCCCCTCTTCTCGCATAGAACAATCGGCTCTCTCTCTAAGTGTGTATTCTCTCTTCTCCCTCTCGGTCTTGCTCGGTTCTGATGGTCGAGCATGGAGTTTATTTTGTTTCTAAATTTCAAAGATTTTGTACTATACTTTAGGATGTCAGAGGTGAAATTCATGTTTTAATAAGTTGGTTGAGAAAATGCACAATTTTGGAAGAAAAACCGTGAGGGAGTGTCCGGAGAATTCGGGTTTTCTGAATTGGAAACTTCAAATTGTTGTTAGATTATGCTTAATAAGTTAGAATGTGATAGATTGGTGAGGAATTAAGTGGGTTTTGTTGAAGAATCAAAAATGTGGAATTTTTTGGTGAGGATCAGATTCTGTTTTTGGGATTTTGACTTTGCTACGGTTAATCGTTTTAAATTCTCTTTTCGTATGTTAAACTAGCTTCTTAGTGGAACGTTTAGAAGCTAGAATCGTGTGATTCCAATAACTGACGCAAAAGTTATAAGCGTTGGATATCTATCTCGGGTTTTAGACCAAGTCGGTTTGTTCATCAATTTTTGTTAGTTTATTGTACGTTAAGTTAATGTTAGTGGTTTTGAGTGCAAGTCAAGTGTTTAGACAAGTTTTGACAGGAATTGTTTTATGTTTAGGTTGAACCAAATTTTGGCGAAGTCGTGTACCAGGAAAGCTAAGAACCAAGTAAGTAGTGCATGCATGTGTTTTGCTCAGGTGGGCCTACACTGAAAAACATTAGGATTGTGTGGTTTGATTGTGATGTGCGTGCGTATTGTTTGACACGCATCATGTTATGAAAAGAGTACGAAAATGGTTTTGAGCATGTTTTGTGTAAGTGGTGTTGTGCCTAGACAATCTTTAAGACATTTAGCAATACAATGACACTTAACATAAAACAATTTCTAATGACCTAACTAACTATAAATGTACCCCCTTAAAGCATATAAAACCTAGTACATTTGTGATGTTGGCCTTAAGGGCCAAACAGATGCAATATAATCTTACATTTGGTCTGTCGAAATTTTTGCAAACATTGAACGTTTCCTTCAAGTCTCAATAACCTAAAACATGTGTATGTGAACCATTAATACATCACCAATGTAGTAACCAATTCAATAAGTTCAACAACTCCAATTCAAATCCAAAACATCACTCAAACATTCAACATGCATTTACAATGGCTTGACCATAATAAACTAAGAACTCAAGCCAACTCATTCAAAAAAAACTCGGATTTGCCTTTAAAATTGGCTCAACTTCAAACTTCAATATCTTACTTAATTTTTGTCCGAATTCAACGATTCAACATATTTTGGAAACCTTATAATTTCTAGTTTAACATAGAACCATGCATTTATAAAAAAAAAAATCAGAGACTAGCACAAAATTTCAAAATCAAACTATTCACTTAAATTTTTAGTTTTTCCACAATAATTTTAAAAATTCATAACTTATTCAATTCTTAACCAATTCTCTTAATTCTCACTTAAAGGGTCTAGTTTATCATAGAACAATCATTTTTTAAACGAAAAATAGAATTAAGGTCAGCAATTAAAAATCCTTGCATGCCCTGTTTTGGCCAATTTCTCAAACCTAATTTTCAAATATTCTTATAACATGCATAACTTTCACTTATCTTTCCATTCCAACCTTTAGATTGGTCATATGACTTGTTTAATCATCAATCAAGAAGGAAGATAAACCCTAAGTTCTAGATTCTCGTATCTTCAAAAAGTCCAACAATTGCAACAAACTAACAATTAACTTTCATAACAATAATTAAATCATTAAAGGATACACCAAACCTAACTTCAATCCTTAATGAAATGTGTATCTAGGCGTGAGAAGAAGTCTTCAATGGAGGGAGAGTTCCGGAGAAGAAATGTCATGAAGAAGATGAAGGAAAAATGTTTTAGTTTATACATAGATTAAAAAAAATGATGTGTTTCAATCTTAGCCTAGTATTTATCTTTTTACTTCACCAAAATTACAAGTAGTTTTGGTTGAACTACTTGTAGATTCTAACATCAATTCTTCCATCTATCTCTTCAACGTAAAATGCATTCCTTTTTACTTTATAATGAAACCACATGTAGTTTGCTCAACCTACATGTAGTTGCAGCTAGTTTTACATAATACTCCATCTTTCCTAGCTTTAAGCACTTACATGCCAACTTCACACTTTTTCACTCTTTACATAAAAGAAAAAACATGTGGTTCACCCCAATTTCAACTTCTCTATTCATTTCCCTTTTATTCCTTTGTTATAATTTTAAAAGGGTCGATTCTCTTATAACCCTTTATTTATACCTATTTATCCTTAAATTAACACTTTTCCACATTTCTAACTAATTTTCATCTCTTCCTCTTTTATTCTCGTCAATCACTCAGTCTATCGAAATCTCCATCCAAAATATATATTATATTAACAAAGTATTTGTACATATTATTTTAGGGACAATTACATGATAAAAAAAAATTCAGGCGTTACAAAAAGCAACAGAAAAGTGCTACTCAAATTTACACCATAAATGGCCGGTGCAGACTCCACTTCTAGAAAATATAACTTCATCAATTTAAATCCAAATAAGCTGAAGCTTTCACAGTATCTTGATAACATTACAAGTGAAATGCTCCTAAACTTTAAGCATAAAAATTGTTGTGGATCAAAAGATATTTACAAAACAAAATGGTAAAAAATTGCTCGGTATTATTCTATGTAACACCCCGCAAAACCCCACGTTCCCGGTGCGCTACAGTACATCTACACACTACACACACTAACACTTGACGTAACTCACTCAATTTAATACCTCTTTCGATTTCAAATCATTTTCAAAAGAACATTTGTGAGTATGAAAAATTTTCGACTCGATTCGAAAACAACTCGCGTCCCGAAGAGGGTACACGAAGTCCTCAACATAAAAACTATGCAGCGGGAAAAGAAAACCATTTAAAACAATTCAAGATAAAACTATAAGACTTGAAATCCTAGAGAAGAATCCAACGCACTCCTCGAACTACACATCCCAGTACCGCGCACTCACGTCCTCACTTCGACACCCCACGCGCACCATTGCGGTGCCGCACGTGCGACCTCAATGTCACTGTGTCTCGCGCACGCTCACAGCGCCGCGTGCCCAACGCACCCTGCCGCTGTACAGCACGTTCGCGCGCACCCCCTCACCCACTGTCGCACGACCCGTGAATACCTGCAGGGCCGCATGCCCCGCGCACCTGCGATCACGCCGCACTTCCACGCTCATCTATACTTCTCTAGCATTTACTGTACACACCTCAACCTATTTCATATCCTCTCGACTCCCAACCCCTCTCCCGAAATTTTGGCAGAGTAACGCCTAAAAACTGGCTATCCCAAAAATTAAAAACCCTGCACACAGTTCACTAAAAATAACAGTATCTATCTATCCATCATCCAGAGAAAACACCATAACAAAATCAGAGTTTAAGGACAACGAAAACCCATCAAATACAGATGAAGAAAGTCCCCAGTATAGAGTAATATCATACTCTAACATATAACAATACCTACGTGTCCCCAAAACACTACAACCCCTCTATACAATCTAAAAAAAATCAACGTCTATACAACTCCGCTGTCTACACAAATACCCGATATAAATAATAAATCCACTATCACCTACCGCCACCACGGGTCGGGTCGCCCTAACAAAATCCACCATCCGGTGCAGCGGTCGCACGCCGCCAACCATCCTACGCCTCCAGACTAGGCACTCGAGGCTCACCAGCAGTATCGTCAGCACCTACACCACAGAACACACAACATAAGCCTAACGCTCAGTAAGTAATACGATATGAAAGTAAAAGCCGACAATGCAATCCTATCACATGCAGTCTCTATGCTCACACTCATGTTGTCACGTCTGCGACACGTCGCCCCCGTCCCAGCCTCCCCAGCACGGGCCACAGTTGCCACACACACACGTTTTGCGACAGCCCAGCTGGCCCACCCATCGAGTAGAATCCGCGACTAGTGTTGCACCGACCCACACACTAGTAGGATCTGCGGTACCACTGCCCATATCCTCACCGTCGACACATTCACGCCGCATGACGGCCCAGCCGGCCCACCCCTCGAGTGAAATCCGCGACTGGTGAAGCACCGGCCCGCACACTAGCGGGATCCGCGGTACCACCGCCACACGTCTCACCACATACTCAAAATATGCTCAAAACCATTTTCGTTCACGTTTTTTAAATATGATGCATGTCAAACAATACACACGCACACCACAATCAATCACATAAACCCTAAAGTTCTACGGTGTAGACCCACTTGGGCAAAACACATGCATGCACTACTTACCTGGCGTCCTAAGCTCGCTCGACGCACAGCTTCGCCAAAAGAAAGCCTCAACCTAAAACACAAGCGAATCTCTCATCAATATTTATCTCAAAATTCACCAAATAGCTAAAAATAATCTTCCTTAACTCAACTAATGAAATTTCAACGGAAACGGGTCATCGGTTTGGTCCGGCCAAAAACCAGCTTAAAGTTCGGACGCGCATAACTTTTGCGTCCGTCAACGGAATCAAACGATTCAAGTGGCTAAACGTCCTCTTAGGAATCTAGTTTAATATATTAAGGCGGATTTTAAAACGATAACCCGTAGACAATCGAAGAATGCTAAAAACCGAATTTGCCACTTTGATCAAATTTCACATTTTCACTTTTCTTCAACCAAAACTCACTTGCAACTAGTTATATGAATCAAAAAAACTCTCCCACGTCGAATTTCCACGAAAAATGCTTGCTAATTTGACTTGGACCAAAATCTGGCATAAACTTTCAACGCGCATAACTTCTGCGTCGGATATCGGAATCGAACGATTCCAGCAGCCATACGTCTCTTTAATAACCTATTTTATCCCACAACAACTGAATTGGAAACGATCAACCAAAGCAAGGCCAAAATGGCTAAAAACCGAACTGCCCCTCCACGAACAATGGTTGATTTTTGATTTCAAACTTCAATTTAAGAACTTCAACACACAACTAGCCATATTTCGTTCATATCTCTCGCCCAAGCTCACCGCAAATGCAAGGAGGCCGAGCTTAGTGCTCGGCCAAAACAGGAAACCGACTGGGCTCACCTTCAGTTTCCTTAGACTCGCAGCATCTCCCTTGCGGTACACTATAACCTTGCAGCCAATTCCATCTATGAGTGTTCGGCCAAACCAAAAATAACGAGACGGCCAGCAAGAGGGAAAAGACTTACCACGACGTTGTTGTGTGCTCGGTCGAAGGGAGAGCAATGCACAGCCGAACACTCAGTCACCGGCGGTCTCCCCCACGCTCACTCACGTCGGCCGAAGAATCGGAGCTCAAGGATTTCCTCGCCTCTCCCGCGTCTCCCTCTCGGTTTCGCTCTCTCGACCCCGTACAGCACAGGGTGGAATGGCTTCTACCCGAAGCCATTCCACCTTGTTAGTTTATTTTATTTTTCAAATTTCAATTTAATTACAAATTACCAAAATGCCCTCACGTGGTTCAATCGTCCGTAATTTTGTTAATTTCCCGACCTCCCGACTTTAAATTCTGAAAACATCACAACAGTAGGCTCCGAGTCTTAAAATTTAAATTTTCCATTGAAACATTTCTAAAACTCTAGCCGAGATTAAATTAAAATTTCAGAAATTAAAATAATAATAATAAAAATATCCAAAATTTCTGGGTTATTACATCCCCCCCACCTTATAAGAATTTTGTCCCCAAATTTTACATACCGAATAAGTTGGGATACTGCCGCTCCATGTCATCACGCCTCTCCCAAGTAGTCTCCTCTACACCATGGTTGCCCCACATTATCTTGACCAGCGGAATCTCCTTGTTGCACAGCACCTTCACCGCTGATCCTAAGATCCCCACTGGCTTCTCCTCATAGGACAACGTCGGCTGGATCTCTATATCCTGTTGTGGCACTACCTGAGAAAGGTTGCGCATACACTTTCTCAGCATCAAGACATGAAAAATATCATGGATGGCATCCATCGATGCAGGCAACTGAAGCTGGTATGCAGTTCTCCCAATCCGCTTGACAATCGGGAACGGTCCCACAAACCGAGGGTTGAGCTTCCCCCGCTTCTCGAACCTTACCACTCCCTTGAACGACGAGACCTTTAGAAAAACCTCGTCGCCCTCATTAAACTCCAACTCCCAGCGTCTCTGATCAGCATAACTCTTCTGTCGACTCTAGGCCGCTTCAATCCTCTTCCGTATCACAGAAACTTGTCGACGGTCAGCTGTAAAATCTCAGGGCCTATCAATCGGGTCTCACCAACCTCATCCCAATATAATGGCGACCTGCACTTCCTTCCATAGAGGGCCTCGTATGGCACCATACCAATGGTGGACTGGAAGCTGTTATTATACGAGAACTCTACTAGCGGCAAAAACTTGCTCCAAGTCGCCTGAAACTCCAACATACAAGCCCTGAGCATATCCTCCAAAATCTGTATAGTCCGCTCTGACTGCCCATCAGTCTGAGGATGAAAGGTCATACTGAAATCTAATCTGGTGCCCATAGCCTTATGCAAACTCTTCCAAAACTTATACGTGAACCTAGGGTCTCGGTCTGAAACAATCGACACTGGAATCTCATGAAGTCTGACTATCTCTTGAATATACAGCTGGGCAAACTGATCCATTGTACAAGTCATCCTCACAGGCAAAAAGTGAGACGACTTTGTCAACCTGTCCACAATCACCCAAATCGCGTCATGGCCCTTGGCAGTCCTCGGTGGTCCCACCACAAAATCCATGGTGATTCGCTCCCACTTCCACTCCGGTATCGGCAATGGTTGGACCATTCTAGACGGTCGCTGATGCTCCGCCTTTACCTGCTGGCAGACTACGCAGGCCTCAACATACTCAACCACTGCTCGTTTCATGTTAGGCGACCAATAGTGCTGCTTCAAATCTCTGTACATCTTAGTGCTTCCCAGATGCACAGAGAAAGAAGATGAATGGACCTCTGATAATATATCCCTCCTCAGCTCCTCATGCTTCGGGACGTACCACCTATCCTGAAATTTCAGAATCCCGTCCTCTGAATAACTGAACTCAGAATCAAGCCTGGCCTCCATACTCGCCTTCAGCTCACTACACTCCGAATCAGCCTCCTGAGTTTGCCTGATCCTGTCCAGAATAGTCGGCCTCAACGACAGGGCAGAAAGGTTGGCTGCCAGATCAGAAACTACCTCCAAACCAAAACTCTACATCTCTGTCACTAACTCAACATGCCGTATCGTAGTCATGGTAGAAGTCGAAGCTGTCACCCTACTCAATGCATCTGCCACCACATTCGCCTTCCCCGGGTGGTACCTGATCTCCACATCGTAGTCCTTGACCAGCTCGAGCCTCCTTCTTTGTCTCAAATTCAGCTCCTTCTGTGTGAAAATGTACCTCAAGGTCTGATGGTCCGAGTAAATCTCGCATTGCTGCCCATACAGATAATGCCTCCAAATCTTGATTGCAAATACAACCGCCGCCAGTTCCAAATCGTGAGTGGGATAATTCTGCTCGTAAGCCTTCAACTGCCTAGAAACATGGGCAATGACTCTCCCACTCTGCATCAAAACACACCCCAAACCGATCCTTGAGGCATCACAATAAAAACAGAACTTCTCTCCTTCCACGGGCAGCATCAGTACAGGAGCCGTAGTTAACCTCTGCTTCAATGTCTGGAAGTTGTCCTCATACCTGTCAGTCCATTCATACTTTGCAATCTTCCTGGTCAGCCGGGTGAAGGGGGTCGAGATCTTAGAGAACCCCTCAATGAATCTCCTATAACAGCCAACCCCAGAAAACTGTGTATCTCGCTAGCACTGGTCGGCCACGGCCACTCCTTTACAGCCTGAACTTTTCCCGGATCAACTGAAATACCCTCAGAGGAGATCACATGCCCCAAGAAGTGAATCCTATCCAACCAAAACTCGCACTTCGAGAACTTAGCATACAGCTGATGCTGGCTCAAAATAGTCAATACAATCCTCAGGTGCTCCCTGTGCTCCTCCTCACTTTGCGAGTATATCAAAATGTCGTCGATAAACACAATCACAAACTTGTCCAGGTACTCCTTGAACACCCGGTGCATCAGATTCATGAATGCTGCAGGGGCATTGGTCAACCCGAAAGATATAACCAGGAACTCGAAATGCCCGTACCTCGTCTTGAAGGCCGTCTTCGGTACATCCCTCTCCTTCACCTTTAACTGATGATAGCAGGACCTCAGGTCGATCTTAGAAAACACTCGGGCACCCTGCAGCTGATGAAACAAATCGTCAATCATTGGCAATGGATACCTGTTCTTCACCGTCAACTTATTCAGCTCCCGGTAGTCAATACACATACGTAGGGATCCGTCCTTCTTCTTGACAAATAGAACTGGGCTCCCCAAGGTGAAAAACTAGGGCGTATAAATCTCTTATCTGTCAGCTCCTCCAACTGATCTTTCAGCTCCTTAAGTTCAGTAGGTGCTAATCTGTAGGGGTTCTTGCACACCGGCTTGGCACCTGGGAAAACATCTATCTCGAATTCAATCTCCCTATTAGGGGGCAACCCCGGCAATTCATCACGCAACACCTCTGGGAACTCCTGCACAATAAGAATATCCTGTATCCGAGCATCGCCCGGTGACTGCGCATCCTCAACACTTGCCAAAAATCCCTGGAAACCCATGCCTAACACCCGTGGAGCCTGACGAGAAAATATAGCAGAAATCCTAGCAAGACCCTTACCTGCTTTAAATGTGTAGCTCTTCCCACCATGGGGCCGGAAATGAACCTCTCTGGTCCTGCAGTCAATCTCCGCATTATGTCTGAACAGCCAGTCTATTCCCAAGATCACCTCATAACCGCTCATATGGAGAATGACTAGTTCGGCATATAACTGCTTGCTCCCCACTGTCACAACATTGCCTCGCACCACCTGTTTTGAATACAAATGCTCCCATGATGGCAAGGTGACATCATAATGTCGCTCGGCGGGACTGAACTCCAAGTTGGCCTTCACCACAAAGCCCGTCGACACAGACGAGTGCATAGCGCCCGTATCAATCAAAGTATAAGCTGCCACACCAGAAACAAAAATATTACCTCCTATCACTGATGGCTGGGCAGCATCATCTGGCTCAAACAGGGCAAAGAGCCGCGGTGTAACTCCGGCTGACGACCTGCTCGCCACTAGGCATCTACTGGCAAAGTGTCCCACCTCATTGCAGTTGAAACAGCGATTCTGACGCGGTTTCGGGCACTCTCTGGACATGTGGCCCACCTCGCCACAGTTATAACAACTCACCGGGCTTGTCCTGCACTCGCCCGGGTAGCTCCTCTAACACTTCGGGCACACTGGAAACTGTCCCGACCCCTGCGACCTTTTAGTGCTCCCCTGGTTGCTAGAACTATCACTAGGCCTCTTCAGGCCTTTCTGCACGGACACCTCCCCACTGGCCTGTGGCAGCGACTCTCTAAATTATCTGCGAGGCTGCTCTCTGGGTACCTCCCGATAATTAGGAAGCTTCGCCCGAGCCTCCTCAATGTCAAGGGCCTTCGCTACCACCTCTTCGTACGGCATGCCTCGGGTCCCCGCAATCCGCATGCCCATATAAATATGTGGCTTCAGGCCCTGCATAAACTGGTGTACCTTATTCTCATCGAGGCTCACCAAATGTCCTCCAAACCGCGACAAGGCCTCGAACTGCCGTACATATTCGACCACAGTGCCGATCTGCTTCAACTGTACAAAGTCCACCATCTTCTGTGTCCTGACTGAATGACTGAAATACTTGCCAAAAAACACCGACCTGAACTCCTCCCACGTCATGGCCTCCACATCTCTCGTGGTCGCCACTGTATCCCACCAATAGCTTGCATCCTTGGCAAGATAGAATGCCGCACTAGAAACTCTATATTGCTCCTCTACCTTGGCAAAACTCATCATCCTCTCCATACTCCATATCCACTCCTCAGCACTGAGAGGATCCGGAGATGATCCGTCAAAGGTTGGGGGTCTAAGTCTATGCAGTCTGTCACCCCCTCTGTCGGACGAACCCTGGGCGCTAGACTGACCTTGGTCGTCCCTGCTCATAAACCTCTCCAACTGTTGAGAGTGATGGTGGACCAACTCAGTAAGCTGCCGGACGGTATCATCCATGTCGCCCACAACTCTAGGAGGCTCCTCTCGTCGTGGCCGCCCTCTACCTCTACCTCTCGCCTCTCCTGAAATTTTTTACCTTTAACAAAAATATAAAGCTCATATTAGTACTACAATAAATTCAAATCTAAACACTTACAGTTGGTGGAGTGCTCCCGTGCAGCGGCTGGCGGTGTTAGGTAATCCTCTGAACGACGTCGACCCCGTGGCTCTGATACCATAACTGTACCACCCCGTGAAATCTCACGTTCCCGGTGCGCTACAGTACATCTACACGCTACACACACTAACACTTGACATAACTCACTCAATTTAATACCCCTTTCGTTTTCAAATCATTTTCAAAAGAACATTTATGAGTATGAAAAATTTTCGACTCAATTCGAAAACAACTCGCGTCCCGAAGAGGGTACACGAAGTCCTCAACATAAAAACTACGCAGCGGGAAAAGAAAACCATTTAAAACAATTCAAGATAAAACAGTAAGACTTGAAATCTTAGAGAAGAATCCAACGCACTCCTCGAACTTCACATCCCGGTATCACGCACTCACGTCCCCACTTCGACACCCCGCGCGCACCCTTGCGGTGCCGCACGTGCCAACTCAACGTCACTGTCTCTCGCGTACGTTCACAGCGCTGCGTGCCCCACGCACCCTGCCGCTGTACAGCACCTCCGCGCGCATGCCCTCACCCGGCGTCGCACGACCCTGAGTACCCGCAGGGGCGCGTGCCCCCCGCACCTGCGATCACGCCGCACTTCTACTCTCATCTACACTTTTCTAGCATTCACTGTACACACCTCAACCTATTTCATATCTTCTTGACTCCCAACCCCTCTCCCAAAATTTCGGCATAGTAACGCCTAAAAACTGGCTATCCCAAAAATTAAAAACCCTGCACATAGTTCACCAAAACTAACAGTATCTATCTATCCATCATCCAGAGAAAACACCATAACGAAATTAGAGTTTAAGGACAACGAAAACCCATCAAATACAAATGAAGAAAGTCCCTAGTATAGAGTAATATCATACTCTAACATATAACAATACGTACGTGTCCCCAAAACACTACAACCCCTCTATACAATCTAAAAAAAATCAACGTCTATACAACTCCGCTGTCTACACAAATACCCGACATAAATAATAAATCCACTATCACCTACCGCCACCACGGGTCGGGTCGCCCTAACAAAATCCACCATCCGGTGCTGCGGTCGCACGCCGCCAACCATCCTACGCCTCCGGACTAGGCACTCGAGGCTCACCAGCAGTATCGTCAGCACCTACAACATAGAACACACAACATAAGCCTAACGCTCAGTAGGTAATGCGATATGAAAGTAAAAGCCGACAATGCAATCCTATCACATGCGGTCTCTACGTTCACACTCATGTTATCACGTCTGTGACGCGTAGTGCAGCCGCATCAGGGTAAGTAGGAACCTCACGCCGACCTACACCCTGACACGTCGCCACCGTCCCGGACTCCCCAGCAATGAGGCCCACAAGCTATACACACGCATCACCACACGACAACCACATCAGGGTAAGGATGTACCTCGCGCAACTCTACACCCTGACACATCGCCCCCGTCCAAGCCTCCCCAGCATGGGGCCACAGTTGCCACACACACACGTTTCGCAACAGCCCAGCCGGCTCACCCCTCGAGTAGGATCCGCGACTGGTGTTGCACCGGCCCACACACTAGTAGGATCCGCGGTACCACTGCCCATATCCTCACCGTCGACATATTCACGCCGCATGACGGCCCAGCCGGCCCACCCCTCAAGTGGAATCCGCGACTGGTGAAGCACTGGCCCACACACTAGCAGGATCCGCGGTACCACCGCCACACGTGTCACCACATACTCAAAACATGCTCAAAACCATTTTCGTTCACGTTTTTAAAATATGATGCATGTCAAAGAATACGCACGCACACCACAATCAATCACATAAACCCTAAAGTTCTACGGTGTAAGCCCACTTGGGCAAAACGCATGCATGCACTACTTACCTAGCGTCTTAAGCTCGCTCGACGCTCGCTCGACGCACAGCTTCGCCAAAAGAAAGCCTCAACCTAAAACACAACCAAAACTCTCATCAGTATTTATCTCAAAATTCACCAAATAGCTAAAAATAATCTTCCTTAACTCCACTCATGAAATTTCAACTGAAACGGGTCATCGGTTTGGTCTGGCCGAAAACCTGCTTAAAGGTCGGATGCGCATAACTTTTCCGTCCGTCAACGGAATCGAACGATTCAAGTGGCTAAACGTCCATTAGGAACCTAATTTAACATACTAAGACGGATTTTAAAACGATAAGCCACAGACAGGTGCAAAACGCTAAAAACCAAATTTCCCACTTTTATCAAATTTCACATTTTCACTTTTCTTCAACCAAAACTCACTCGCAACTAGTTATATGCATCAAAAATGGCTATGCTACTCTCGCACGTAGAATTTCCACGAAAAACGCTCGCTAATTTGACTTGGATAAAAATTCGGCATAAACTTCCAACGCGCATAACTTCTGCGTCGGATATCGGAATCGAACGATTCCAGCAGCCATATGTCTCTTTAGTAACCTATTTTATCCCACAAAGACATAATTGGAAACGATCAACCAAAGCGAGGCCAAAATGGCTAAAAACCAAACTGCCCCTGCACGAACAATGGTTGATTTTTGATTTCAAACTTCAATTTAAGAACTTCAACACACAACTAGCCCTATTTCGTTCATATCTCTCGGCCAAGCTCACCGCAAATGGAAGTGCTCGGCCAAAATAGGAAACCGACAGGGCTCACCTTCGGTTTCCTTAGACTCGCGGCATCTCCCTCGTGGTACACTACAACCTTGCGGCCAATTACATCAATGAGTGTTCGGCCAAACCAAAAATAACGAGACGGGTAGCAAGAGGGGAAAGACTTACCACGGCGTTGCTGAGCGCTCGGTCGAAGGGAGAGCAATGCACAGCCGAACACTTAGTCACCTGCAGTCTCCCCCACGCTCAGTCGCGTCGGCCGAAGAATTGGAGCTCAAGGATTTCCTCCCCTCTTCTGCGTCTCCCTCTCGGTTTCGCTCTCTCGGCTGCGTGCAGCACAGGGTGGAATGGCTTCCACCCGAAGCCATTCCACCTTGTTATTTTATTTTATTTTTTTTAATTTTAATTTAATTACAAATTACCAAAATGCCCTTACGTGTTTCAATCGTCCGTAATTTCGTTAATTTCTCGACCTCTCGACTTTAAATCTTGAATATATCGCAACAGTAGCTCTGAGTCTTAAAATTTAAATTTTCCCGTTGAAACATTTCTAAAACTCTGGCCGAAATTAAATTAAAATTTCAGAAATTAAAATAATAATAATAAAAATATCCAAAATTTCTGGGTTAATACATTTTACCACTAGACCCGAGAATAGTCCAACTTCTAGGTCGTGTAACTTTTGTAACTTAACTCCAAATAACACAAAATTTGAAGGGTTTCTCACATGTTAAGCAATGAATAAACTCTAGAATTTTCAAATCAAAACCAACTAAGACAAAAGAGATATGCTTGAACTCTTGTGGCTGGTCTGATGGGCAACTTATGCCACATTCAGTTAATGTATCCTTCCAAGGGATGTTACAACAGCAGAAGGGCTTTGTTTTCCACTCTTCTTCTGCTTTCCAACCTTTAGAAAGATGGAGAGAAGAGTATTTATAAAGGCATCCAAGTAACCAACAACTTGGATGGCAGTGGATGCCTCCCCCACTCGGATATACCCACCGAGGAACTCACCTTGGAGAAGCCGGAGGCTTTTCTTGTTTGAGAGAAAAGTTTAGGTTTTCATTTCATCAAAAGGTACCTATTACAATCTGAAAAGAAAGCTTAAATACCGCCCTCAATGTTCAACTAGGGCTTGGCAAAGAAAATGCTCAAGAAAGCTGTAGAAGATGAGCCTTATTTGGTCACCTCATCGGCCATCACATGGCTGATGGCCTAATGGCATTCTCCCATGTGTCTTGTACCTTATCCTCTTTAAAATTCAGCTTCTTTTCCTTCCAAATGCCTTCCCTCATGGGCTAGGGTCCTTGGTTTCGCTGATTGGTGAATGTAATGCCATAGAAGGTGGCCTTCCATTCGGCCACATGGATGGCCAATAGTGGCCAAGTACAATGTACTTGGTCTCTCTCTCTCTCTCCCATTATTTTAGTTCCACTTTTGCTCTGCATCTTCAGCCATCTTCATCCAAGGTATTCAGTCACGCAAGGAAAGTCCTAGAACTTGGATCTCATTTGGCCACATAGAAGGCCAATGATGGCTAAGTACAAGTGTACCTTTGGCCTTTCTCTTTCACCTGATCTAGTGTCCCATTTTACCCTAACAGTGTATCTCACTTTCTCTCCCTAGTATTCAGCCATTTCCTACACCTCTATGAGTGTTTATCCATGCATGCAAATTAAACTTAAAATAAACTAGAGTTTTGAAAGAAAGAAAGGAAAAGGCAAAGTAAAATAAATTACATTTGTCTTAAGGGAGACAAATTCCTTATTCAACTTAGTGATGGTTGAGGCTAGCTCCCATGCTAGCAAGGTGGTGAGGATCCTCCTAGCCTTGAGCCTCCATGATGTTCAAGTCCCCAAAAGGAAGTGATTGTAAATGGGTCTCCTCTCGGTGGTGGCTATTTGGGTGCTCTTTGGCTCCTTTTGGCTCCATGGGCTTGACCTCTATTTTGTCATGAGTTCATGCTTCATCTTCTTGATGGGCTATCCTTGGGCTCCATTCTCTCCTTTACCTTGGTTGAGTGTTCTTCTTGGTTGTCAAAGATAAGTGCTCTTGAGGTCTTGCCCAAGGTGGTTGGGGGTCGTGTCCTCCTTTGAGCGTGGAGTGACTAACTGATCTCTCCTTGTTAACTAGGACGAATGGCTTTTCCATGCCTTGAATGTAAGACCATGTCTTAATGTACAAAATTAGCAAACATATTAATTAGAGATTTGGTTAAAGACTTGGTTTGTGATATGATGATGGCATCTTGTGGCACATCACTTGATGTGACACCAAACCACCTTTCCTCAAACATTTGATGGGGTTTTTCTAAAAATTTTCAAGTTTCTATTTTGTAGGTTTTCATGATGCAACAGGCTTGAAGGATATTAAATTCTTCAATTCAACATTCACTTATGTTATTGCATTTTTCAAAGTGAGACATAAATGGAATAGCAAGCATTAGTTGAAGAATTATTCGTCATTCTAAAAAAAATTGCCTTCACATTGACCTCCAAGGAGTATTTACAATATTTAGCATCCTTATATATTTTTTTTGAAAAAATACACTTCATAAAGATTGCAGCTGACATCTGAAGTTTTTTAGAAATGATGGAATCGTTGAATTAGAACATCATTTGCACGCAAATTACAATGAGGCTTTTGTTTCTTACAATGAAGTCCAAACACATGGCCGATTCTAAAAGGCAACTTTATTTTCAACTTGTATTTAATTTTATTCAAATCTTTGCTGAACATTATGGATTAATATGTTGTATTTTTTATGGTAGGGACCATCTTGTGAGTAGTTAAGAGACACATGGTGTTATGGTCTACCCCTATAAAGGTCATTAAAACACAAAGAAGATAGTTAGCCAAGCCGAGGAGACCTCAAATGGTAACAGATTTTGAACAAGCAAAATAGCTCTCAATGAGACAAAAATATATGTGATTCTTGTGTTGTGAGTGAGGTGTGTGACTATGGAAAATGTGGTTCAAAAAGCTTGAGGAAAAGAAAATGTGCAACAAAACCTCAAGTCGGCCGGTAAGCAATATTTTGTGGTTTTCGAAAAAGTATCTGTCTCAGGAAAGAAACTCGACTTACAAGAACTGGTTTGGCCACTCCATACTTGTTTCCAACTCTCAAGAGAGTGAAGAGAGAAGGTGGAAAGATAAGATCCTTGCAAGCAACTATGCTTGAAAGAAATGGAGGCCCAACTCCTTCGGTTATGTACAACTGAAACACTTACCATGAAGCTTTACTTCCTAAGGTTTCTTCCCTTTAGGAAACAACAACTATTCTCATATATTCAACAACTGAATACAAGCACCAGTTCAAATTTGGTAGGCTCATGTATAGATTTCAAAATAATAAAGAACTTAACATAAAAATCTTGAAGTCTAATAAGGTTTAATTAGGTTAACATGCTACAATAATTAATTGAAAAATTGAAGTATTCTATACACACGTCAACTAACAAATTCATCCATAGCTTGAAGCTCAAAGTTCTCTCTATCAAAATAAGCGGCATCAAAACATGCAAGTTTAACATTGGAAACTAGTTTTCATACAACTCAAAAGAAAAACTAATTTTATGAATCTAATAAAATCATGCCAATAATTGTTAATGCCATAATATTCTAAAGGATTGAAATTCCACAAAATATTATGCATTGAAGATTGATTTATACCCTTAAAATTTAGCTTTACTATGAAACAAGGGTGATAATCTTCACGAACATACGCAATGAAACAATTTGAATAAATCACAAGAGGGCATGATGGCATAATTAATTTTTACCAAGGAAATAACAACATCATGCTCATTAGTAACATGTAAATAAGGAAAATAAATGCAAGACAAAAATTTAATACAAGATAAAGTAAAATTACTACAAAACAAAACAAAAAGATAATTCCAACAAATTTTAAATAACCAATAAATTAAATTGTTTGGTGGAATGAATAGGGGAACTAAGTGAAGTTAGGTTAGTTAAACATAATTTTTATGATCATTTTTCTTACCTTACTGCGTTTAGTTCTTTTGTCTTGAATAGAAATTATTTCTCCATTATATCTTCTTGTTTTGATAAAGGATGGGATCCTTTTAGAACCCCATTGTTTCTTGAGTCTTTAATATAGAACAACATCATTGGAGTAGCAAAGAAGGTAATTGGTATCTCAATAATAACGTATGTACCCTCTAATAGTTTGATTGCTTGTACACTTAAAATTATTGAGATAGGGAATGACCTTGATAATGATCTTGATTGGGTTCCTTGGATTGTTATTTTTAACTGATCCATGCATGATTCTACCTTAATTGATGAAAGTTTCATCATTAGCTATTTGCCAAAATGTGAGCTAGAATTTGTACATTCCTTAAATGTTTATTCATATTGGCATATGCTTTATGTAAAGGATAATTTTGCCATGCATAAATTTGATACGAGAATGGGCTGAAAAGATCTGCGTTAATACCCACTAAATGCTAAGTGTTCGGGTGTGAGTGAAACCAAAGAAACAATAAGGCAACAATGATAATGAGATGAAGCTAAAAGTGTGTGGATGTGTGAAGAACAAAATCTCAAATGATGGATAAAAAAAACTGTAGTGGAGAAGGGAATTAAAAGTCAAGAACATAACATGAAATGTACGACGACAGAATGTAATGGATATAAAGGAGATGTGAAGACCATAGGCTGACTAAGAAGCTATCTTATGTTATGTTTTTCGGTGCATGTCTTCCCTTGGGATGACAACAGCTATTAGGGGCTGGTTTTACCTCCTCAGTCTTTTAGACTCTGAAAATGAGAGGAAAGGGAGGCAGTAAGAGATCACAAGCAACCTTGAGCTTGTGATCAATGGAGGCACACTCCTCATGACTCTGAACTGTGGCTTACATTAATGGTAACAAGAAATCCTTCTAGATTTTTAAAGAAAAAAGTCTAGGATTCTATTGATCAAATGAAGGTTGCTACAAACACTAAAAGTAATGCTGAAATACCTAAGGTAGCTCGGTTTGGGAGAAGCAGAAAGGAGAAAATTAGCAGTTAGCTAAAATCTTCAGATGATACCTTCTGCCGCGTGCGTACGAAACTGTCTTGGTGCTACTCTGGCTGTCTTGCAGAAAAAGGTTGGTTGGACGATCGTTGACATGCTAAGGAGGCCAATTACGAGATCTCAAGCTAAGGTCCTTAATTTACTTAACTTTTTTTTTCTGATGAGTTTGCTTTTCTTGGAGGAGTTGATCTAATTGGAGATGCTATATGGGAGCCCAGCTTGAAGGACATGAATCAATCTTTGCACACTCTAAAGTGGCATGCATGAATGGACTCATCACATGGCCCAATGAAAATTTATTTTCCCAACCCATAAACCATCTAATCGTTATTTTATCGTTGGCAAACTCTAACTTTTTTTTTCTTTTGCATGAATTATATAAACTACATCATGCATTAGATTGTGTGGTTAAAATTAGATGTATGATGGTGGATTGATTATGCTTGGAAGATTCGGCCCAAAATAAATGAAGCGAAGGAACTGGCCCAACAAGCCCACTTCAACGTAAGTTTTGCAGGTGTGATTGGTAGTGTTCACAAGAATGGATGACTCATCAAATATCCTCAATTGATCAACAAAATTCGAGCAAAATGTGGACCATCGGATTGCATGCCCAACTTTTCATCTTGACTGCCGATTAGCATCTCATCCAACGGCCCAAATCATCTCCCGGAATACCTAAACCTAATCATCCACCTTAGTATTTCTATAAATGCATCATTTTTTGTGTTTGTAAGGCCCCTTTGCTAAATTTATAGAAGAATCATCTTTTTTTCTCTTGAGAGTGAGTAAACCAGAATGGTTTGTCCACGGTTCTTCCGACCATGTGGAGTAGCCCTCCATTGTTCCTTAAGCTCTAAGGTTTCTTGGTTAACTCTTAGCCTTCCCTCTCCTCTCTCATTGAGAGTCTAAAAGGATCGAGAACGTGAGAGCCTAGCCCCTACGGTGGTTTTTTTTTTTTTCAAAAAAACATTCACTCGTCAGTCTAACGTTATATAGCTCTCGGGTTCATCAAGAGTTTGCACCATCATCTTCACCCGAGCACTTGTTGTGGGTAACACAGATCCTTCACTTGGTACCACCGCGTCTGTAATAACCCAGAAATTTCAATTTTTAATTTTTAATTTCTGAAATTTTTAATTTAATCTCGGTCGGGGTTTTGAGAAATATTTCAACGGGAAAATTTAAATTTATAAGACTCGGAGCCTACTTTTGCAATGGTTTTCAAAATTTAAAGTTGGGAGGTCGGGAAATTAACGAAATTACGGACGATTAAAACAGCGTAAGGGCATTTTGGTAATTTAATATTAAAAAAAAACACTTAACAACCGAATGGCTTCGGGAAGAAGCCATTCAGCTGTTTCAATTATCACCCGAGGGAAAGAAGAAGGGAGACGCGAGGGAGAGAGGGCGATCGAGAGCTGAGGTCGTGATCTTCACCATTGAGTGGTACTGAACACCAAATAGACCTCCAACCTGGAGCCATGCTACCTAATAGACCAACCTATAGGATGATACTTGACAAGGATAAGGAAATACAGGAACACGTACAAGAGTTGTTATGCAAGGGATACATTAGAGAATTCATGAGTCCTTATGCTGTGCCTACTCTACTTGTCCCCAAGAAAGATGGCACCATGAGGATGTGTGTCGAAAGTCGTGCCATTAACCAAATTACTATCAAGTACTGGTTTCCGATTACTAGACTGGAAGACATGCTGGACGAGCTCGGTGGAGCGTCCATATTTTCTAAAGTCGACTTTAATAGTGGTTATCACCAGATTCGGATGAAAGAGGATGATGAATAGAAAATCACCTTCAAGATGAAATACGGATTGTTTCAATGGATGGTCATGCCATTCAGACTTACTAATGACGCGAGTACCTTCATGAGGTTGATGCACCATGTTCTTAAGGACTTTCTAGGGAAATTTGTTGTCGTCTACTTTGACGACATCCTGGTGTATAGCCTCGACCTCCCCCAACACCTCAACCACCTCGAGAATCTTTTTCAAACACTTCGTCAAGCCACGTTATTTTGTAATTTGAGTAAGTGCTCCTTCGCCCTGAAAAAGTATACTTTATGGGATTCATCATTTTGGAGGAAGGTCTAGAAGATGATGATGAAAAGGTTAAAGCCATTAGGGAATGGCCTATAACTAATGAAGTATCTGAAGTATGAAGTTTTCATAGGCTAGCCTCTTTCTACTTGAGGTTTATTAATTACTTCAGCTCGATAGTAGCTTCCATCACAAGCTGTACTAAAAAGGGAGTAGATTTTGAATGGACCCCAGCCTGCCAACGAACCTTTGAACTTATCAAAGACAAGCTTTATCAATCCCTTGTCCTAACACTTCCTGATTTCAACAAGGAGTTTGAGATTAAAAGTGATGTCTCCGGAGTTGGCATAGGAGACGTACTGATGCAAGAGGGTACACCACTTGCATACTTCAGTGAAAAGCTAAAAGGAGCAGCACTTAACTACTCTACGTATGTAACACCCCGAGAAACTCCGTGTTTCCGGTGTGCTACAGTGCATCTACACAGTAACACTTGACATAACTCACTCAATTTAATACCCCTTTCGTTTTCAAAACATTTTCAAAACGACATTTGAGAGTATGAAAAGTTTTCGACTCGATTCGAAACAAATCGCGTCCCGAAGAGGGAACACAAAATCCTCAACATAAAAAAAAGCTATGCAGCGGAAAAAAAAACCATTTAAGATAGTTTAAGATAAAACGGTAAGACTAGAAATTTTAGAAAAGAATCAAACGCACCCCTAAAACTACACAATCCGGTGCCGCGCACTCACATCCCCACTTCGACACCTCGCCCGCACCCTCGCGGTGCCGCACGTGCCAACTCAACGTCTGTGTTTCGCGCACGCTCGCAGCTCCGCGTGCTCCATGCACCCTGCCACTGTACTGTACGTCCGCGCACACGCCCTCATCCGGCGCCGCACGACCAGTGAGTACCCGCAGGGCCGCCTGCCCCTGCACCTGCGATCACGCCGCACTCCCACGCTCATCTACACTTCTCTAGCATTCACTGTACACACCTCAACCTATTTCATATCCTCTCGACTCCCAACCCCTTTCCTGAACTTTCGGCAGAGTAACGCCTAAAAACTGGCTATCCCAAAAATTTAAAACCCTGCACACAGTTCGCCAAAACTAACAATATTTATCTATCCATCATCCAGATAAATCACCAGAACACAATCAGAGTATGAAAACAACGAAAATTCATCAATTGCAAACGAAGAAAATTCACAATATAGAGCAAATTCCAAGCTCCTACATGTAAAATATATGCGTACGTCACCAAAATCACACGCACTCCATATACAGCTATACACTGACGCATATACAACTCATCTCATCGACTGTATATAATCACCACAAAAGAAAAATACCTGCAAAGAAACAAGGCCACCACCTACCATCTCCATAGGTCGTGTCGCCCTAACAAAATCTGCCATCCGGTGACTCGGTCGTACGCTGCCAACCATCCTATGCCTTAGGACTAGGCTCTCGAGGCTCACCAGCAAGATCGTCAGCACCTACACCACAGAACATACAACATAAGCCTAACGCTCAATAACTAATGCGATATGAAAGTAAAAGCCGACAATGCAATCCTATCACATGCAGTCTCTACACTCACACTCATGTTGTCACATCTTTGACGCGTAGTGCAGCCGCACCAGGGTAAGGAGGAACCTCACGCCACCCTACACCCTGACATGTCGCCACCGTCCCAGACTCCCCAGCAACGACGCCCACAAGCTACACACACGCATCACCACACGGCAACCACATCAGGGTAAGAGTATACCTTGTGCCACACTACACACTGACACGTCGCCCCCGTCTCAGCCTCCCCAGCACGGGGCCACAGTGGGCGCACACACGGGTTTCGCGACAGCCCAGCTGGCCCACTCCTCGAGCAGAATCCGCGACTGGTGTTGCACCGGCCCACACACTAGTAGGATCCGCGGTACCACTGCCCATCACCCTCACCGTCTACACATTCACACCGCATGACGGCCCAGCCGGCCCACTCTTCGAGTGAAATCCGTGACTGGTGAAGCACCGGTCCGCACACTAGCGGCATCCGCGGTACCACCGCCACACGTCTCACCACATACTCAAAACATGCTCAAAACCATTTTCGTTCTTGTTTTAAAAATATGATGCATGTCAAACAATACGCACGCACACTACAATGAACAACATAAAATCCTAAAGTTCTACAGTGTAGGCCCACTTGGGCAAAACACATGCATGTATTACTTACATGGCGTCCTAAGCTCGCTCGATGCACCGCTTCGCCAAAAAGTGTCTCAACCTAAAACACAAATAATCACTCATCAATATTCACTTCAAAATTCACCAAATAAGCTAGAATAATATTCCTTCACTAAACTTATGAAGTTCCAGTTAAAACGGTCACCAAAAATGGATTCGTCTGAAAACCAGCATAAAGTTCGGATGCGCATAACTTTTGCGTCCGTCAACGGAATCGAACGATTCAAGTGGCTAAACATCCGCTTAGGAACATAGTTTAACCTACTAAGACAGATTATAAAACGGTAAGCCGCAGACAGGTGAAAAACACCAAAAATGGAATCTGCCATTTTTATCCAATTTCACATTTTTGTTTCTCTTCAACCAAAACTCACTCAAATTTAGCTTTACGCACCAAAAATAGCCATGCCACTATCACACGTCGAAATTCAACGAAAAACGCTCACTAATTTGACTTGGACCAAAATCTGACATAAACTTTCTATGCGCAAAACTTTTGCGTCGGATATCGGAATCGAATGATTCCAGCAGCCATACGTTCCTGTAATAACCTAGTTTAACCCACAAAAACAGAATTGGAAACGATCAACCGAAGCCAGGCCAAAACGGCCAAAAACAGAATCTGTTTTTATACGAAAAATAACCAAAATCTCAACTTCGATCCAATCTCGCCAATTTCTTCACCGAACAATCACATTTCAACCTATTAAGAACAATTTAACCCGAAATCAGAAATTCAAGCACAAAATCTAAATTTTTGGCTAAACCTTCTCCCTCGGTTTCTCTCCCTCTCACCGGTCTCCTACTGTCCACCCGCTAACACACACTCACCCTCCTAATCCACTCAACATTTCAGCCAAATTAACAGAAAAACGGAGACAAGCCAAACCTTAGTCTCGGCCAAATCGGACAGAACAGCAGAGGGAGAGAGAGAGACTTACAGGTGGTGTCGCTCTGCACTCGGGTGGGGGAATGAAAGTAAACTAAAATCCGCCTGCTCGGTTGCCGGCAACAGAACCGAATGGGGCCCTTCCTCGCAGTCGTCGGCAGAACACACTTGGCCCTCACCTCGGGGGTTCGAGCAATTGATACCGAACTACCTCGGTTCGGTGGAGAAGCAATGCTCGACTGCGGTTCCGCTCACAAACCCGCGCCCGCCGTCCACCGATCGAAGACCAAAATCGAGCTCCTCGATCGCCCTCTCTCCCGCATTCGCTCTCGGCACTGGCGAAAAACCCGAGCACTGAATGGCTTCGCGAAAGCCTTTCAGTTGTTTTATAAAATTTTTATTTTATAAAATAATTTAAATAATAAAATTACCAAAACACCCTCACGTGTTTTTATCGTCCGTAACTTCCCTAAATTCTCGCCCTCCCGACTTTAAAATCTCGAAAACCACCACAAAACTAGACTTCGAGTTTTATAATTTAATTCCCCCGTTAAATATTTTTCTGAAACTCCAACCGAACTTAAATTAAAAGTTTCGGAAATTAAATTTAAAAATATAAAATTTTCGGGTTATTACAACGTAAGACAAGAACTTTTATTTAGTCATACGAGCTATCGAGCACTGGCAACATTATCTATTATCTAAGGAGTTTGTGATCCATTCTTACAATCAATCACTTAAACACATCAAGAATGAGCACAAACTAAATAAGAGGCACGCAAAGTGGGTGGCATTTTTGGAAAGATTCCCGTACAATCTAAAATATTTAAAGGGATCCGACAATACTGTTGCTGATGCATTGTCCCAAAAGTGAACCCTATTAGCCAAACTTGGAGTCAAATTCTTTGGATTTGATTGGATAAAGATGATTTATGAATCTTACAAAGACTTTGGGCCACAATAACTTAAATGCCAAGACAAGGCAAAAGGAGGGTATAACATAATGGATAGCTTTCTGTGGAAAGAAGGTAGGCTATGCATACCTGACAGTAGCGTCAGGCAATGTCTTGTAACATAAGCCCATAGTGGGGGATTATCAAGACATTTCGGGGAAAAAAACCCTCGAAATACTCAAAGAACGGTTCTACTGGCTACACATGATGAAAGATGTACAACACTTCATAAAACAGTGCATGGTGTTTAAGTAGGCCAAGAGTCGAGTTCTTCCCCAAGCACTATACCTACCTCTATCGGTCCCTACTGATCCTTGAGTGGAGCACAATATGGATTTTGTACTAGATTTATCCTGAACTGCCAGAAGCAAAGACTCTATTATGGTAGTTGTGAACCGTTTTCCAAAGATGGCGCATTTTATCGCTTGCACCAAAGCTGATGACTCTATTCTTACAGCCGACCTTTTCTTTAAGGAAATAATTAGACTCCATGGAGTGCCACAGTCTATAGTGTCTGATCGGGACACCAAGTTCTTAAGCACTTTTTTGAAGGTTTTGTGGAGAAGATTGAGGACTAAGTTGTGTTTTAGCACTTCATTCAACCCCCAGACGGATGGGCAAACAGAAGTGGTCAATCGGATCTTTGGCACTCTTCTTTATAGTGTTGTGGGTAAGAATTTAGCAAATTGGGACATAGTGCTACTCCAATTAGAATTCTATTACAACAGAAGCTTTCACTCCAGCACCCAGCAAACACCCTTTGAGGTAGCCTTTGGATTTAATCCGTTCTCACCACCGTATCTTGTTCCTCTCCATACTAATGAGCTTGTCAACCTTTCAGTGGCAAATAAAGTAGAACAAATTAAGAAGTTGCATGGAACAATCAGTAAAGCCATCGAGAAAAATAATGCCAACTATGCTAAACACGCTAATAAGGGTAGAAAGAAAGTTATATTTAAAGAAGGAGATCTAGTTTGGTTGTACTTTCGCAAAGAAGGATTTTTGGCAAAGAGGCGCTCCAAACTGCTTCCTAGAGCAGAGGGCCCTTTCAAAGTACTTGACCGAATAAATAACGATGCTTATAAATGGAATTACCCAGAGATTACGAAATGCCATCAACCTTCAACGTCCAGAATTTGTCCTCTTACATTGGAGAACAAGTTAGTGAAGAGTATACCGAGTCATTAGATTTGATGTCAAATCTCAATCACTTGGGGAGGATGACATGCCAAGGAGGCCCATTACGAGATCTCAAGCTAAGGCCCTTAATTTACTTAACTTTTTTTCTGATGAGTTTGCTTTTCTTGAAGAAGTTGATCTAATTAGAGATGCTACATGGGAGCCCAGCTTGGAGGACATGGATCAACCTTTGCACACTCTAAAGTGTGATGCATGGATGGACTCATCACATGGCCCAATGGAAATTTATCTTCCCAACCCATAAACTGTGTAACCTTTATTTTATCATTGGCAAACTCTAGCCTTTTTTTTTTCTTTTGTATGAATTATATAAACTACATCATGCATTAGATTGTGTGGTTAAAATTAGATATATGATGGTGGATTGATTATGGTTAGAAGATTCGGCCCAAAATAAATGAAGCCAAGGAACCGGCCCAACAAGCCCACTTTAAGGTAAGTTTTGCAAGTACGATTGGTAGTGTTCACAAGGATGGATGACAGATCAAATATTCTCAATTGATCAACAAAATTCGAGCAAAATGTGAACCATCAGATTGCATGCACAACTCTTCATCTTGACTGTCGATTAGCATCTCATCCAACGGTCCAAATCATCTCCTTGAAGACCTAACCCTAATAATTCACCTTAGGATTTCTATAAATGCATCATTGTTGGTGTTTGTAAGGACCTTTTTCTAAATTAATAGAAGAATCATCTTTCCCTCTCTTGAGAGTAGGTAGACACGAGTGGTTTGTCCACTGTT
Organism: Begonia peltatifolia; assembly: GCA_022433055.1. NCBI lineage: Eukaryota > Viridiplantae > Streptophyta > Magnoliopsida > Cucurbitales > Begoniaceae > Begonia > Begonia peltatifolia. Next base: position 20,312,659 of record CM039519.1, on the reverse strand, counting down.
CTTTTGGCCGTGTGGAGTAGCCCTCCATTGTTCCCCAAGCTCTAAGGTTGCTTGGTAAACTATTAGCCTTCCCTCTCCTCTCTTGTTGAGAATCTAAAAGGATCGAGGACGTGAAAACCCAGCCCCAACGTTGGTTGTTTTTTTCTTCAGAAAAACATTCACCCGTGAGCCTAACGTTAGATAGTCCTCAGGTTCGCCAAGGATTTGCACCATCACCTTCACCTGAGCACTTGTTGCGGGTAACAAAGATCCTGCTCTAGGGACCACCGTGTCAATCGTGCAATAAGCGACTCTTCTATTAAGCGCCCTTCCAGGTAAGCAACTCATACACTTGCGGGTGGTGCTTTGCCATCGACTTCTGAAGCTCTAAGTTCATTGGGCTTCTTTGGGTTCACTGGAACCTTCCTGGTCACTGGGCTACTTTGTAGATTGTCTTAAGTGAGGTTGAATTTGATTAAGTGTGGAATGAAACCTTTAAGTGTGGGTTAACACTATTGAAGAGTCGTACCCAAATTTGCAACCAAACCTTTAAGGCCACCACTAAACTAACCCTACAATGTAACCTAATGCCTAAGTTATGCAAGATTAAAATAGAGGCTAAATGTTGCAAAAATTACAAAAAGGCAATTGTTTGCCAAAATTAAAAGACAAGATAAAATTTGTACAATTTGCTTGGTTACACAATTGATAAAGAGAAGACAAATTCCCTCTTCATTAATTTCATTCAAAGCCTTAAGGAAACCTTTTAATTATAAAACTCACAAACCAATTTGTAGATAAAATAATCAAAATACATAGCTTGGTTTATGCTTTACGGTTCAGCCTCGTAGGCACATCATCCTCCTTAGGTGAGTGAAGATTTATCCTTTAATCCAAAGGGTTGCCTACTTGTACTCTTTTGCATTGGATGAGGGCTATCCCTGTTTCTTCAAAAGAAGTTCCTGCAAAATAGACAAATTGAATTATATGAAAGTTTGGCCATGGATCAGGCTAAGGTTTATTGAGGTCATTCCTTGGCACATCATCCACTCTGGGTCGTTGAATATTTGTCCACAGATCAAAAGGATTTTCTTCTTGTATATTTCTCATTATCCATGGGTTAAAGAGTTTGTTTTGATCAACAAGGCCTACAAAATAGATAAACACATTAGTAGGAAAATCCGACCATGGATTTATCCGTGGATGGTTGAGTGCTTTCCTTGGCACTTCCTCAATTAATCCAAGATTGAATTTGTGAAGTGCCTCCCAAGTTCCATTTCCTTTCTCATTAAAAGTCTTGGCTACAAAAGTTAACAAAATTAGCTTCTTCAAGACAATATATTCTAAATCAAAAATAAGAAGCATACTTATAGAATTACTATCACCAAATTCAAAATTTAACAAAGTTATCTTCTATAAGCAAACATGTTCTAAGGTAAAATCAAGAGATGCACTCATGGAATGACTACTAAATTCATCCATTATATGAGAATTCAAATTCAAAGACGGATATAAAAGGATAAGAGTATGAAATGAATCATCTTTCAAATAATTTTTAAAAGTAGTTATCAAAGAATTAGAATAATTAAGTCTAAAAAACTTATCAAGACTGCTTTTTAAGCATTCTAACCATTCAATCCTAAATAACCAATCAATCAAGGTAATAGTTGGAACATACCTTGCTGGCGAATTACCAACCACTTTCTTTGTGATTCCGTGGTAATGGTCCTTTGATAATACTAAGATTCCAAAATAATCCCTCCTTTTTACCATATAAGAAGATATACAACAAAAATATTTCTTTTTCAATAGATAAGGATTAAATTTGGTTAGATAAGAAAAGGGATCATAAAAATTATGCTCAATCAACCTAATTTTCTTTTCAACCAAGAATAATTCCTTTTCAACTTTCATTTCATAAGTGGTAGGATCAAGCATAAGGTTCAAAATAATAATGAACCCCGCTACAACATCATAAACTTCAAGTTTAACAAAGTTTACTATGATTAACATGTTATGATCTTGAAATGAAAAAGTCAATGGCCAATCACAAAAATTAAACCAACATAATAAATTCTTTCTTTCAAAACGAATGGATTTGAATTAAACAAGACTATTATTTAAAACTAGTTGCATATCATTTAAGAATAAAACTAATTCTATGAAGCTATAAATATGATGCCAAGAAATGATATGTAATGACATTCCAAAGTTTTAAAGTTCATCAAATTGTCAGGCAATAAAGATGTCGTCATGTCCTTAAGCATTAGCTTGAACATAAAGCAAATATTATATTCTTCAAAAACAAGAACAAACATGCCAACATGAAAAAGTAAAACAAAACAAATTATAATCTATATTCCATCCTATTCTAAATAACCAAGAAATTAAATTGTTAGGTGGAATAAACAATGGTATTAAGTCACCTAAAATTTTCCTACACAATTCATCTTTAGAGTTTTTATTTAGAGTGCTAGGTTGACTTAATGATGTACCCCTTAGGCCCGTCACACGATCCCAAGTCCAAGCACACACTTTAACTAACTTACATTCTCACACACTTGTCTCTTGTGCACGTAATGATTCACGTGAAGGATTGGAGCATACAATTGAATGCTTAAAATGGGAAGTGGAGATTCCAGATATGGAGCAAGCAAGAAACGTCCTTACCAGGGAAGCAATCATTGAAGACCATGATACTCTTAAGGGCGTTTGTCTTCCCGAGCAAACTTCTATGTAATATTTTTATTTTGAACTTATTGGGTAAACATTGGCCTTTTTGTTAAACTTATTAAATGTTTAGGTTAATAGATGGAAAGTTTATGGGCTTGGCTTATTTTGGAGTACCAAACCGAGCATGCATGACATGCACACTTTCGGCTGCGCGCGCAAAGGAGGATAGCCGCACGATGGGGCCTCCATCCTTGCTTGATTTGGCCACACCCTTGGCTACCTTTGAAGATGCTTGTCGGCTTTACCTTTTTGGGAAGAAGCATGGACCCATGACTTGGCATTAGGCAAGCCATTGATTTCACTTTGGCTGCTTCCATCTCGGCCGCACAATGCCTCACCAATGGCTGATCACAATCCACCTTTCTTCCAAATTTTGAAGACCAATGCTCAACCCTAAACCCCTCCATCCTAGTTCTATATAAACATCGCATTGGTGTTTATATTTTGGTTGGCAACCTTAATGAGCATCGACACGTTTCTCTAGAGAGAACCGAAGGAGCTACCACCTTCATCAAGGTATATGCTCGGTTTCTTAAAACCGATTAGGAGAAGCTTCCTAGCTTGACAACTTAAGATTGTTGTTCAAGCTTGTGTTCCACTTTTCTCTCCTCCCTTTCAAGGGTTGGAAACAAGAAGAGAGTAGCCAAAACCGGCTCCCCAATTTGAGAATCTTTCTTCAGAAAGATTGTTATTGTCGAAAGCATCATCTTGACTTATCAGCCAACTTGCAGGTTTTATGCATAAGGTTTTCATTTTCAATCAACTTGGACCAAGACCTCAACCATCACACACCCCACTCACTCCACTAATCTCACACAAAATTTTGTTTCATTCTAAGCACATTCGGTTGCTTATTTTCCACCTTTCTTGAGTGTTTCTTGGCTTGGCCGAGCCCAAAGTGCCTAACCGATCTATTTAGTATTCTAGTGACCATCGAAGGGCTAGACCGCAACATTTGGTATCAGAGCCTAGGAAGTCCCCTTGGAGTGTTAGAAATCGAGTTTGTTTGGTTTCCAAACTCATTTGGATGGCTGCACCTTAAAGTTCCAAGTTGGGTTTTCATTACTCATCTAATCGGTTTATTGTTGTTTGTGGTTTATGTTGCTTTATTTCTAATTTCTTTTGAGCCAAAATCATATCTAGTTTGTTTCTTGAGTTGTTAATAATCTACGCATGAAGAAATATCATACCTTAGACTCCATTTTTGTGGGTGCAAATTCCTTCTCCTTTTGGTTAAACAATTGCTAACTACTTTTGTACTTGTTGTCTCCTTGTTATTTCGGGTAACAACACCTTTTTTTCAAGATGACAGACTTTATTCCTTGTGCCACGACAGATGACTATACTCTAACAGCCGACCTATTTTTCAAGGAGATTGTTCGCATGCATGGCATTCTACAATCAATAATGTCAGACAGAGACACTAAGTTTTTGAGCGCCTTCTGGACCACCTTATGAAGAAGGTTGGGGACTAAGTTGTGCATTAGCACTTCTTTCCACCCCCAAACTGATGGGCAAACAGAAGTCGTTAACAGAACCCTAGGCTCCCTTTTACGTAGTGTTGTAGGCAAGAAATTAACTAACTAGGACTTAGTACTTTCAGGTATAGAATTTTCCTACAAACGCACCCTTCATTCCACTACTCAGAAATTGGCCTTTGAGGTTGTTTATGGGTTTAATCCATTTACACCGATGTACCTTGTCCCTTTAACCACTAAGGACTTAGTCAACCCATCAAGTTCAAATAAGGCTGAAGAGATTAAGAAATTGCACGAAACCATGAGAAAGGCTATTGAAAAGAGAAATGAGAGTGAGGTTAAACATGTAAACAAAGGTCACAGGAAAACATTTTTCAAGAAGAAGACTTGGTATGGTTGCACCTACGAAAGAAAAAATTTTCCGATAAAAGAAAGTCTAAGCTTCTACCATGTGCGGATGGACCATTTAAAGTGCTTGAGAGGATCAATGATAACGCCTAAAAAATAGAATTACCGGGTAAATATGGAATATCAACGACTTTCAACGTCCAAGACTTGTCACCCTATTGAAGGCGATAAAGATTAGATCCAGGAGCCCAACTTCTTGGATCTGAGGGTAAATCCTCAGTCACCTAGGGAGCATGATGTGGCCAATAGACCCGTCACACGATCCCAAGGCCAAGCATACACTTTAACTAACTTATATTCTCACACATTTGTCTCTTGTGAAGGTAATGATTCACGTGAAGGATTGGAGCATACAATTGAAAGCTTAAAGTGGGAAGTGGAGACTCAAGATATGGAGCAACCAAGACACATCCTTACTTTGGAAGCAACCATTGAAAACCCTAATGCTCTTAAGGGAATTCGTCTTCCCGAGCAAACTTCTATGTAATGTTTTTATTTTAAACTTATTGGGCAAACATTGACCTTCTTGTTAAACTTATTATTATATGTATGCATTAGGCATTTTGGAGTACCAAACCAAGCATGCATGACATGCACAATTTCAGCCACCCGCGCAAAGGAGGAGAGTCGCACGATGAAGCCTCCATCCTTGCCCGATTGGGCCACACCCTTGGCTGCCTTTTAAGATGCATGTCCCCTTTACCTTTTTAGGAAGAAACATGGACCCATGACTTGGCATTCAACAAGCCATTGATCTAACTTTGGCTCCCTCCATCTCGGTTGCACGATGCCTCACCAATGGCTGATCACAAGCCACCTTTCTTCCACGTTTTGAAGACCAAAGCTCAACCTTAAACCCTTCCATCTTAGGTCTATATAAACATAGCATTGGTGTTTGTATTTTGGCTGGCAAACTTAATGAGCATCGGCATGTTTCTCTGGGGAGAACTGAAGGAGCTACCACCTTATCAAGGTATGTGCTCTGTTTCTTGAAACCGATTACGAGAAGTCTCCTAGCTTGACAACTCAAGGTTGTTGCTCAAGCTTGTGTTCCCCTTTTCTTTTCTCCCTTTCAAAGGTTGGAAATAAGAAGAGAGTGGCCAAAAAAAGTTCCCCAAGTTGAAGAAGAATCTTTCTTCAGAAAGATTGTTATTGCCAAAATCAACATCTTGACTTATCGGCCAACTTGCGGGTTTTATGCATACATTTTTCATTTTCAATCAATTTGTAGCACGACCTCCACCATCACACACCTCATTCACTACACTAATCTCACACAAAATTTGATTTCATTCTAAGCACATTTGGTTGCTTATTTTTCCACTTTTCTTGAGGATTTTTCAGCTTGGCCGAGCCCCAAGGGCCTAACTGATCTATTTAGTGTTCTAGTGACCATCGAAGGGCTAGACCACAACACTTAAAGTGCTACAAGGAATTCTACCATTCCTAGTCCAAGAGAAGAAAGTGGAGAAAACATTTCTTTGTAAAGTATAAAGTTTACTCTAGGTTTGGATTGTAAACGGATCAAGGTAAATAGTATCTAATAGATAGTACTCGTTGGATGTGGGAATTAAGCGTGGATGCATACTTTGCATAAAAAGTTCCCTCTAAAGCATAGGTTAATTCCATGTAGATCTTTACTAAACTTTATCCCTAGGGTCATCATAAAATGGATTATACCACATGATAATCTCTTGAGTTATAAAATTTTGGAAGTTCTCGATTTTGGCTTCTACTTCTTGTGGCTCAATGGTTCTACTAGATTCTACTTCTAGCTCACACTCAACTTCAAGGATAGATTCCTCAAATATAATTAAAATTCCAAAATCTTAAATTTGCTCATTTTCAACCTAAAGTAGAGATTCTTCAAATAACTCTTTAATTCCAAAATCATCAAGGAGATCAATAGGGATAGAGTTTTCTATAAAGTCATCTTCAAAATATTCTAATTGTTTATCAACCCTTTGATCATGAGAGTTATTGTAATGCCCGAAAACCTACTCGTTTCCGGTTCGTTCGCTGCTCCGACACAACATGTGTAACGTCCCCGAGTCGTCCTCAGACTCGGGCCACCAACTGTACACTTACTTGTTTACTAGATAAATTTCTTACAAAATTTAAAATCATTGGTTCCTCGACTCAAAAGGACATGCTTGAAAAATATTTAAGAACTCCACAGCAGAAAACTCAATTAACATCAGTTTGAATAAAACTTCATTTTATGAAACATAGAACAGAGACACCGGTCGGCACCTGTATGCATCGATCGACACTAGGGTTGTCTCTGGTTTTTTGTCGGTCGACACTGGCAAACGCCAGACAACACTACATTTCTCTCGGGTCTTCTCGTCGGTCGACACTGAGAACACCGGACGACACTTTTACACTCATCTCAGAAAGCGGTCGACACCTTAATCCTCTCTACCCTTGCAGATCGAACCCCGCAATCGACACTCTCACTGATTTTACATTAACCGATCGGCACCCACAGTCGCCGGTCGACACCTCATTTCTCTCTGCCCGCACAAGTCAAACCCCGCGGTCGACACTCACATTCTATTTTACACTGACCGGTCTACACTTATAGATTTTGGTCGACACTTTGCACCAGCAGTATAAAAATAACACCAGTTCAGAAGAAAACAAACAACGAAAACTTCAACGATTAAAACCATGAAGTGAATACCTGTATTTTTAAGACATAATTTCCTCAAGTAATTTCAAAAACAGAACCTCACAACAATCTCGACTATGATCGTGCTAAACAAACTTATATCCTCAAAAATCTATACACTTGACTTATACCTCACAAAATAAAACCCAAAAGAGCCACCACCTAGCCTCACTCCACTGGTCGGGTTGTCTTGACGAACTCCACCTGCCAGCACACAGTAGCACGACACCAACCGCCTACTCGTCCGGCCTGGGCTCTCGCAACTCACCCGCTGGAATCTCTGCACCTACACCACGGAACACAGAACATAAGCCTAACGCAAAGTAAGCAGTGCAATATAAAACATAAAACGACAATGCAATCCTATCATATTAAATCTCTATATTCTCACTCATGTTATCACAACCGGTGCCACGTGGTACAGCTGCACCATGGTGAGCCTGGACTCGCTCTCGCTACCTCACACCTTGGCATGTCACCATCGTCTTAGTTCCTCCAGAAACGAGGCCCTCAAACCATACCCACGCGTCACTCCACACACCGCAACCATTCTAGGGTGAGGCTGGACGCACTCACCACACCACCCCCTAGCACGTCGCCATCGTCCCGGTTCCTTCAACAACGAGGCCATAGTTACCGACCACCAGACACACTACAACAGCCATCCTAGGGTAAGGCTGGACGCACTTGCCACACAACCACTTGGCACGTCGCCACCGTCCCGGTTTCTGCAGCAATGGGGCCAAAGTTGCCCACACACACATCGTCCTCACCACCGCTCATCGAACTTCACATTCGCACATAAAACCATGCCCAAATTCATTTTCGTTATCCTTTTCAAAACATGATACATGACAGAACACAAAGAGGCAAAACAGACAATACATCCTTACCGTCCGATGGTGTAGGCCCGTAAGGGCAATGCACATGCACATACTACTTACACTACTTACCTGGTGTACTAGCTTTCCGTGGTGCTTATTTCACTAGAAACCTACTCAACCTACAACAAAACCGTTTTCCCGTCAAAACTCATCCGAATACTCTACTCACGCACTAAAACCACCTTACTAGTAAAACACTTCACGAACTCACCAAAATTGCTCACTAACCCTACTTGGCTCAAAATCAACTTCAACTATTAATGTGCATAACTTTTGCGTCAATTATCAAAATCGCTCGATTCCATTGGCTAAACGCTCCACTCATAACCTAGTTTAACGCACCACAAAGGGTTTCTAAAACGAACATCCGTAACTAGGCTGAAAATTGAAAAATAGTTCAGTTCTAGGGTTTAAAATTTATACATTCTCAGTTTCTCACTCAGACTCGCTCACTTCCTCACCCATCTATCGTATTTATCCTCAATAACCCACAACAATCGATAGTAAACCCAATAAACACTCTAACCTTAAAACCCTATATCTCTATCCACCAATTTCTCCTCAAGCTCCAACACTAAACCAAAATTAAATCACAAACTACATAAACTTACTTTGAACTGTTGAATTGGAGGAGAAAACTAAGAACGATCACCGGTTGAACGTCGCGAGAAGGACAAAACCGAAGGGAATCACGTGGTGGGGGAGAAAAGGGCAACAGAAAGGGGGAGAAGGTTTTCTACGAATCCCTCTCCTCTTTGTTAATTATTATATATATATATATAAAATAATAATAATTATAATTATAATCTAATTACTATTTCATACTCACACTTTAATCTTTTAATCAAACGGCTATTCAATTCGTTTCCGGTCGGATTCTTAAAATTTTCTCCTTACCATTAGTCTCGAAATAATCCCCCACCTAACCGTGCAAATGTTTTGCTCTCCATTCCGACCCGAACCCCGCCGCTCATCACCCAGACAACCCAAAAATTGATACCAGGAACACGATACTCAAGTGTTTGTGCTACGAGAGTATATTAAGATGTCATCAATGAACACTATCACGAATCTATCCAATTGCTCCCTGGATACTTGGTTGATCAGGTCCATAAAGGCAGCTGGAGCGTTAGTCAATCCAAATGACATCACTAAAAACTCATAGTGCCCGTACCACATCCAGAAAGATGTCTTCGGGACATCTTCCTCCCTAACCTTCAACTGCTAGTAAACGAATCTCAGATAAATTTTAGAAAACACTCGTGCCCCCTGAAGCTGATCAAACAGGTCATCTATCCTTGGCCACGGGTACATATTCTTCACCGTCAACTTGTTCAGTTCCCTGTAGTCTACACACATGCGTAGGGATCCATCCTTATTTTTAACGAAAAGCACCGGCGCACCCCACGGGGAAAAATTAGGGCAAATGAAGCCCTTATCTGTCAACTCCTCTAATTGTGCCCTTAACTCTTTCAACTCGGTAGCCGCCAGCCTGTTCGGGTTCTTACACACTATTTCAGCCCCAGGGTACACGTCGATAATGAACTCAATTTTCCTGTTACGGGGGCAAACTTGGCAAATCCTCAAGAAATACCCCTGGTGTAACAACCTGTATTTTTGTAGCATCGATTTTCGGGCTGTCAGTTCTATAAATGGCGGGATTCGGGTTTGAATGGAGAGCGAAAAATTCGTAAGGTTAGGTGGGGAATTATTTCGAGGCTAATGGTGGGGAAAAAATTTTGGTAATCCGACTGAAAGCGGTTTGAATAGCCGTTGGATTAAAATATTAAAGTGTGATAGTGAAATAGTAATTTGATTATTATTATTATTATTATTATTTTTTTTTTTTTATATTTTTAAAATGTTAATAGAGAGGAGAGGGATCTGCAGGAAACCCTCTCCCCCTTTTCTGTTATCCCTCTCCCCCCACCGCGTGACTCCTTTGGGTTCTCCTTCCCGCGTGTGTGCTTTCCTGCCGATAGTACTCTCTGTTCCTTCTCCTCTTAAGTAGTTCCAAGTAAGTTTATGTTGTTAGAGTTTAATTTTGGTTTGGTGTTAGAGCTTGAGGACAAATTGATGGATAAGGAAATTATGGTTTTAGAATTAGAGTGTTTATTGGGTTTACTATTCATTGTAGTGGGTCATTGAGGATAAATGTGATAGATGGGCGAGGAAGCGAGCAAATTTAAGTAAGAAACCAAGAATGTGGAAAATATAAGCCATAGAACGGAACTATTTTCAAACTTTCGGCCTAGCTATGGATATTTGTTTTAGAAACCCTTTTCGTGTGGTCAATTAGGTTATGATTGGAGCATTTGGCCACTAGAATCGGGTGATTCTGATAACCGACGCAAAAGTTATGTGCGTCGGAAGTTAGGTTGAATTTTGACCCGAGATAGGTTAGTGAGCGATTTTGGCAAGTTCGTGAAGTGTTGTGCTATTATGGTGATTTTAGTGTACAAGTAGAGTAGTGGGATGAATCTTGACGGGAAACCAATTTTGTTGTATGTTGAGTCCGAGGAGGTAATAGAAACGAGCACCACGGAAAGCTAGGACGCCAGGTAAGTAGTGTATGCATGTGTTTGGCCAAGGTGGGCCTACACTGAGGAATGTTAGGTGGTGTTGGTTGATTGTGATGTGCGTGTATATTGTTTGGCATTCATCATGTTTTTGAAACTGGAACGAAAATGAATTTGACCATGGTTTTTTTTGTGTGCGAATGTGAAGTGTGATATGTGGTGGTGAGGTCAATGCGTGTGTGGGCAGCTTTGGCCCCGTTGCAAGAGAAACCAGGAAGGTGGCGAGGTGTCAAGGGGTGGTGTGGCAAATGCGTCCAGCCTCATCCTGGGATGGCTGTTGCGGTGTGCGTGTGGTAGTGGGTAACTATGGCCTCGTTGCTGGAGGAACCTGGACGATGGCGACGTGCCAGGGGGTGGTGTGGCGAGTGCATCCAGCCTCACCCTTGAATGGTTGTGGTGCATAGAGTTACGCGTGGGTACGATTTGAGGGCCTCGTTGCTGCAAAAACAGGGACGATGGTGACGTGCCAGGGTGTGAGGTGGCGAGAGAGTCCAAGCCTCACCATGGTGCATCCGTACCATGCGGCACCGGTTGTGACAACATGAGCGAGAATGTAGAGACTGCATGTGATAGGATTGCATAGCCGTTTTACGCTTCATATTGCACTGCATACTGAGCATTAGGCTTATGTTGTGTGTTCCGTGGTGTATGTGCAGAAGTTTTAGCGGGTAAGTTGCTAGAGACTAGACAGGATGAGTAGGTGGTTGGCAACGTGCTACCATGTGCCAACAGGTGGAGTTTGTAGCGGGGGCCCGACCCGTGGAGTGAAATCGGGAGGTAGGTCTTTGGGAGTTGTGTTTTTAAAAAGTCTATATCGAGTGTATAGGTTTTGAGGCATAGATGGGTGGGGATGTTATTAGTCGAGATTGATGTATAGTTGCATTTTTAAACTATTTGAAAGAGTTTAATTGAATGATTCAGGTTTTGAATCCGTAGTTTTAATCCTAGAAGTTTTCGTATCTGTTTTCTTTTGGAATTGCTGTTATTTTTAGGTTGTTGGTGCAAAGTGTCGACTGCAGTCCATAGGCGTGGACCGATCAGTGTAAATTGGGATGTGAGTGTCGACCGCGAGTTTGACCTTTGCGGGCAAAGAGCAATGAGGCGTTGACCGGCGACCTTGCGTGTCGACTGGTTAGCAAAAAATCAGTGATGGTGTCAATCGCGAGGTTCGACCTGCGTGGGCAAAGAGGATCAAATTGTCGACCTGTAAAGCAGGTGTCGACCACTCCCTGAGATGAGCGTAGAAGTGTCGACCGGCAATTACTAGTGTCGACTGACGAGAAGATTCTTAGAGAAATGTGGTGTCAATCGGCTTTTGCCAGTGTCGACCGATGAAAAACCCATGACAACTCCAGTATCGACCAGCATTTGCAGGTGTCGACCGGTTTCTTTATTTCTATGTTTTACAAAGGTGAAGTTATTTAAATCAATTTTAAATTGAGTTTTTCGCTTCGGCGTTCATATGTATTTCTTTTGAAAGTCGTTTTGAGTTGAAGAACCAAAAGTTTTAAATTTTATACAAATTCTGTCAGGGTGAGAAGCGAGTGTATGGTTGACAACCCCGGTTCGGGGATGACTCGGGGCATTACAGATCTGGAGTCAGGGCAGTGAACGAACTAGAAACAGATAGGTTTTCAAGGCATTACAGATATGGTATCAGAGGTTTTACCTAACCAGAAGTGTGACCGACGAGGATGTTAGACCCCTCGGAGGAGGGGTGAGACTGTGAAGGCGAGAGGGCCGATCACAATTCCCACATCGCTTGGGGAAAATGTAGAGAGTACAATTAATAGATGGGAAGAGGGTATGTTATGAGTGTAAGAGCCACGTGGTCGACGTCATTTGATAGATCTCCTAATACCACCAGCCGATGCATGGGAGTGCTCCACAAACTTTAAGTAATTCTTAGAGCCCTAGTAGTTTCGTTTTAGACTTACTAGATGTTGTGGTATAGATGTTTAACGTTATGGTTAGAGAGACGCGTAGGACTGTAGGCGATATGGATGACGCCATTAGACAGCTTACCGAGTTGGTCAACTACCAGTCACAGCAGCTGGAGCAGTTTATGAGTTGGGAGGACCAGGGCCAGTTTAGTGCCCAGACTTCGATGGATCGTGGGGGTGATAGGTTGCACAGGGTCAGACCACCAGTATTCGACGGATCATCTTCGGACCCACTTAGTGCTGAGGAGTGCATTTGAAGTATGGAAGACATGATGGATTACGCCAAAGTAGATGAACAAGACAGAGTATCCAGTGCAGCATTCCACCTTGCGAGCCCAATTTTTTGTGGGATTCGGTGAAGGCGACTACTGATGTGAAGTCCATGACTTGGGAGGAATTTAAGACGACTTTCTTTGGCAAGTACCTCAACCACTCGATCAGAACCTAGAAGATGGTGGAGTTTGCCAAGTTGAGGCAGACAGGTACCGTGGCCGAATATGTGAGACAGTTCGAGGCGCTATCACGGTTTGCTAGTCATTTTGTGAGCCCGAACAAGAACAAAGTTCACCAATTTGTACCGAGTCTGAAGCCAGACATATACATGGGTATGCGGATAGCTGGAACACGAGGGGTGCCTTACGAGGAGGTGGTGGCGAAGACGCTAGACATTGAGGAGGCTAGGACGAAGCTTTCCAGTTATAGAGAGCTGCCAAAACAATAGCCTAGAAGATATTTCAAACAACTATTTCTGGAATCGAGCAAAGAGGAGTCGTCTCAGCAAAAGGGCCTGAAATAGTCCAGTGACAGCTCTAGCAGTCACGGGAGCAACAAGCTACCTCAGGGACCAGAACAGTTTTCGGTATGCCCTAAGTGTCAAAGGAGTCGCCCTAGTGAGTGCAAGGTGGGTGCAGGGCGATGCTACAATTGTGGCGAGGCAGGCCACATGTCTAGAGATTGTCAGAAGCCGCGACAAAATCGGTGCTTCAATTGCAATGAGGTTGGGCATTTTGATAAGAGTTGCCCGAATTTGAGAAAGGTCCTAGCGAGAGTGACAACAAGAGTTTTCGCCCTCATTGAGCAAGACGATGCCGCCCAGCCCTCGATGATTTCAAATAGTATTTTTATTTCGGTCATGGCGGCTTATACCCTTGTTGACACAGGTGCTACTCACTTATTTGTGTCCATTGCCTTTGTGGTCAAGGCAAACTTGGTGGCCAGCTACTCTGGGTAGTTCTATAATGTATTGTTGCCGTCAGGGGAGCACCTATACTGAGATTAAGTGGTACAAGGTGATGTCGTGACAGTGGGAGAAAAACGGTTGTATGCTATCTGATCGTACTCGACATGAAGGGGTATGAGGCTATTTTAGAGATGGATTGGCTGTCTAGACATTATGCCGCGATCGATTGGAGGATAAAAGAGATCCACTTTCGGCTCCCGAGTGGAGAGAGTTGCTCCTTTACGACGGGAAAGTAGGATTTCAGTAGTGTCGTCTATGAGAGCTCAACAGTTGTTACGAGGTGGATGCATGCACTTCTTGGCTAGTGTCATGAACATGCAGTTTCAGGGCAAGGCTCAACTCCAGGACATCCCCATTGTCGAGGATTTTTCGGGGGTATTTCTTGCAAGTTTGTTAGTTGTGCACCATGACAGGGAAATTAAGTTTGTTATCGACGTATACCCTAGAGCCGAGCCAATGTGCAAGAACCCGAACAGGCTGGCAGTTACCGAGTTGAAAGCGTTAAGGGCACAATTAGAGGAGTTGATGGATAAGGGCTTCATACGCCCTAGGTTTTCGCTGTGGGGTGCACCGGTGCTTTTTGTTAAAAAGAAGGACGGATCTTTGCGCATGTGTGTTGACTACAGGGAATGGAACGTGTTGCCAATGATAGATGACTTGTTTGATCAACTTCAGGGGGCACAAGTGTTCTCTAAAATTGATTTAAGGTCCGATTACTATCAGTTGAAGGTTAGAGAGGAAGATGTCCCGAAAACAGCTTTCCAGACGCGGTAGGGCACTATGAGTTTTTAGTGATGCCGTTCGGACTGACTAATGCTCCAGCTGCCTTTATGGACCTGATGAACCACGTATTCAGGGAGCAACTTGATAGATTCATTATAGTATTCATTGATGACATCCTGATATACTCTCAGAGTGAAGATGAGCACGGAGAGCACTTGAGGACCGTCCTGACGACTCTAGGGCAGCACCAACTGTATGCTAAGTTCTCCAAGTGCAAATTTTGGCAGGATAGGATCAAAGTTTTGGGGCATGTCATCTCTCGTGATGGTATTTTTGTGGACCCGGTAAAGGTTCAGTCTGTGAAGGAATGGCCACAACCGACCAGTGCCAGAGAGATACGCAGTTTTCTGGGGCTGGCAGGATATTACTAGAGGTTTATCGAGGGATTTTCAAAAATCGCAGCCCCTTTGACTCGATTGACCAGGAAGAACATGATATATAGTTGGTCCGATGAGTGCGAGGACAGCTTTCAAGCGTTGAAGCAGAGATTGACTACAGCTCATTTGCTAGTACTGCTGGTAGAGGGGGAGAAGTTCAGCATCTATTGCGATGCCTCCAGGGTAGGCTTGGGTTGCGTGCTGATGCAGAATGGAAGGGTGATTGCCTATGCTTCAAGGCAATTGAAGCCCTACGAGAAGAATTATCCCATGCATGACTTGGACTTGGCAGCGGTTGTCTTTGCACTTAAGATCTGGAGGTATTATTTATATGGACAACAATGCGAAATCTTCTCGGACCATCAGAATTTGAAGTATATTTTCACGCAGAATGAGCTAAATTTGAGACAAAGGAGGTGGCTTGAGCTGGTTAAAGACTACGACCTGTAAATCAAGTGTCGTCCGGGAAAAGCAAACGTGGTAGCGAACGCCTTGAGCCGAGTGTCGACTTCAATGTCTGCTATGATTTTAGCAATGCCTATTGAGCTAAAGATTGAAGTACAAGAGTTTGGCCTAGAAGTGATCTCTGATTTGACAGCCACGCTATCGGCGATGTCGTTGAGGCTAACCATCCTGGGCAAAATTAAGCGGGCACAAGAGACTGACCCTGTGTGCAGTAGACTGAAGGCAAGTATGCAGCCCAATGCTAGTACTGAACTAAGCTATTCGGAGGATGAGATTCTGAAGTTTTGGGATAGATGGTATGTCATAAAGAATGAAGAGCTGAAAAGAGAAATATTGTCTGAGGCTCACTCGTCTCCCTTCTCTGTGCATCCTGCAAGCACTAAGATGTATAGAGATTTGAAACAACACTATTGGTGGCCCAATATGAAGTGGCAGATAGCCAAGCACGTTGAGACATGTGTGGTATGCCAGCAGGTAAAGGCAGAGCATCAGAGACCGTCGGCGACGCTTCATCCATTACCTATACCCGAGTAGAAATAGGAGCGGGTCACTTTCGATTTTGTGGTCGGACTGCCAAAGACTGTTAAGGGCCACGATACAATTTGGGTTATTGTAGATAGACTAACAAAGTTGTCTCACTTTTTACCGGTGAGATTGACTTACTCAATGGATCAGTTCGCTCAATTGTACATGCAGGAGATAGTCAGACTTCATGGGGTCCCAGTGTCGATAGTGTCAGACCGAGACCCTAGATTTACGTCTAAGTTTTAGAGTAGTCTACATAAGGCCATGGGTACCAAGTTAGAATTCAGCATGGCCTTCCACCCTCAGACAGACGGACAATCAGAGCGAACCATAAAGATACTAGAAGACATGCTGAGAGCCTGTGTGTTGGAGTTCCAGGAGGCTTGTAACAGGTTCTTGCCGTTGGTGGAATTCTCATATAATAACAGTTACCACTCTACCATTGGCATGGCGCCGTACGAAGCTTTGTACGGGAGAAAGTGTAGGTCGCCATTGTAATGAGACGAGGTTGGAGAAGCAAGACTTATAGGCTCGGATATACTGCAACAGACGGTCGCCAAGATTGCTATTATAAAGAAGAGGGTCGAGGCTACTCAAAGTCGGTAGAAGAGCTATGCCGATCGGAGGAGGCGAGAACTTGAGTTTGGCGTGGGTGATGAGGTGTTTCTGAAGATCTCTCGGTTCAAAGGAGTGGTCAGGTTCATGAAGCGAGGGAAGCTCAACCCTCGTTTTATTAAACTGTTCCCTGTTGCGGAAAGGATAGGGAAGACCGCCTACAAGCTTCAGCTGCCTTCCTCGATGGATGCGATACATAATGTCTTCCATGTCTCCATGCTGGGGAAGTGCATGCGTGATCCTTCTCAGGTGCTTGCACAACAAGATAAAGACGTACAACTAACGCTAACTTAGGAGAAGAAGCCAGTGGCCATATTAAGATTAGCGGTGAATATGTTGCAAAACAAGGAGATTCCCCTGGTCAAAGTTTTCTGGCGCAATCACAATGTTGAGGAGACCACTTGGGAAAGGCGGCAGGACATGGAGCAATAGTATGCATAGTTATTCGGTACGTAAATTTTGAGGACAAAATTCTTTTAAAAGCGGGGAGGATGTAACACCCCGTATTTTCGTGGCATCGATTTTTGGGTTGTCGGGATGATAAACGGTGGGATTCGGGTCAGAATGGAGAGCGAAAAATTCGTAAGGTTAGGTGGGGAATTATTTCGAGGCTAATGGTGCGGAGAAAATTTTGGAAATCCGATTGTAAGCGGTTTGGATAGCCGTTGGATTAAAATATTAAAATGTGATGGTAAAATAGTAATTTGATTATTATTATTATTATTATTATTTTATTTTATTTTTTAAAATGTTAATAGAGAGGAGAGGGATTCGCAGGAAACCCTCTCCCCCTTCTCTGTTATCCCTCTCCCCCCACCGCGTCACCCCTTCAACTTCTCCTTCCCGCGTGTGTGCTCTCCTTCAGCGATCATTCTTCCAGCCGATAATAATCTCTGTTCCTTCTCCTCTTCAGCAAATTCCAAGTAAGTTTATGTAGTTAGTGTTTAATTTGGGTTTGGTGTTAGAGCTTGTGGAGAAATTGATGGATTGGGAAATTAGGGTTTTAGGATTAGTTTATTGGGTTTACTATTGATTGTAGTGGGACATTGAGGATAAATGCGATAGATGGGCGAAGAAGTGAACAAATTTGAGTGAGAAACCGAGAATGTGAAAATTTTAGGCCATAGAACGGAACTATTTTTGAATTTTTGACCTAGGTATGGATATTTGTTTTATAAATCCTTTTGGCGTGGTAAACTAGGTTACGATTGGAGCGTTTGGCCACTAGAATAAAGTGATTCCAATAAATGACGAAAAAGTTATGGACGTCGGAAGTTAGGTTGAATTTGGAGCCGAGATAGGTTAGTAAGCGATTTTGGCGAGTTCGTGAAGTGTTGTGCTAGTATGGTGATTTTAGTGCACAAGTACAGTAGTGGGATGAATTTTGACGGGAAACCAGTTTTGTTGTAGGCTGAGCCCGATGAGGTGATAGAAACTTGCACCACGGAAAGATAGGACGCCATGTAAGTAGTGTACGCATGTGTTATGCCCAGGTCGGCCTACACTGAGGAACGTTAGGTGGGGTCGGTTGATTGTTATGTGTGTGTATATTGTTTGGCATGCATCATGTTTTTTGAAACTAGAACGGAAATGAATTTGAGCATGGCTTTTTTTTATGTACGAATGTGAAGTGAGATGTGTGGTGGTGAGGATGATGCGTATGTGGGCAGCTTTGGCCCCGTTGCTGGAGAAACTGCGATGGTGGAGACGTGCCAGGTGGTGGTGTGGCGAGTGTGTCCAGCCTCACCCTAGGATGGCTGCTGCGGTGTGCGTGTGGTGGTGGGCAACTATGGCCTCGTTGCTGGAGGAACCAGGACGATGGCGACGTGCCAGGAGGTGGTGTGGCAAGTGCGTATAGCCTCACCCTGGAATGGTTGCGGTGCGTAGAGTGACGCGTGGGTACGGTTTAAGGGCCTCGTTGTTGGAGAAACCAGGATCGTGGCGACGTGCCATGGTGTGAGGTGGTGAGAGAGTCCAGCCTCACCATGGTGGGGCCGTACCACGCGGCACCAGTTGTGATGACATGAGCGAGAATGTAGAGACTGCATGTGATAGGATTGCATAGTCGTTTTACGCTTCATATTGCACTACTTACTGAGCATTAGGATTATGTTGTGTGTTCCGTGGTGTAGGTGCAGAGGTTTCAGCGTGTGAGTTGCCAGAGCCTAGACAGGATGAGTAGGCGGTTGGCGTCGTGCTACCATATGCCAACTCGTGGAGTTTGGCGCGGCGGCTTGACCCGTGGAGTGAAACTGGGAGGTAGGTCTCTCGGAGTTGTGCTTTTGAGAGGTCTATGTCGAGTGTTTAGGTTTTGAGTCATAGATGGGTGTGGATGTTATTACTCGGGATTGATGTATAGGTGCATTTTTAAACTATTTGAAAGAATTTAATTGAATGATTCAGGTTTTGAATCGATAGTTTTAATCGTGGAAGTTTTCGTGTCCGTTTTCTTTTGGAATTGCTGTTGTTTTTAGGCTGCTGGTGCAAAGTGTCGACCGCAGTCCATAGTTGTCGACTGGTCAATATAAATTGGATGCAAACGATAATCGCGGGGTTCAACGTGTGCGGGCAGAGGCGATGAAGTGTCCACCGGCGACTGTGGGTGTCAACCTGTTAGTGTAAAATTAGTGAGGGTGTCGACAACGGGGTTAGACCTGCGCGTGCAGAGAGGATCAAAGTGTCGACCTGTGAAAGCAGGTGTCGACCACTCTCTTAAATGAGTGTAGAAGTGTCGACTGGCGATTTCTAGTGTCGACCGACGAGAAGACCCGAGAGAAACATGGTGTCGATCGGCATTCGCCTGTGTCAACCGATGAAAAACCTGAGACAACTCAAGTGTCGATCGACGTTTGCAGGTGCCGACCGGTCTCTTCATTTCTATGTTTTACAAAGGTGAAATTATTTAAACTGATTTTAAATTGAGTTTTCCACTGCGGCGTTCATATGTATTTCTTTTGGAAGTCCTTTTGAGTCGAAGAACCAAAAATTTTAAATTTTATACGAATTCTGTTAGGGTGAGAAGCGACTGTACGGTTGACGACCCGGGTCCGGGAACGACTCGGGGCATTACGGATGTGGAGTCGGGGCAGCGAACGAACCGGAAACAGGTACGCTTTTGGGGCGTTACACCCGAGAAATCCTGCACAATGGGAATGTCCTAGAGTTGAGCCTTGCCCTGAAATTGCGCGTCCATGACACTAACCAGGAATCTCATGCATTCACCTCGTAACAATTTTTAGGCTCTCATAGATGACACTGCCGAAGTCATACTCAAACCATTTCCCGTATTGAGGGAGCAACTCTCTCCACTCGGGAGACAAAAGTGGATCTCTCTTGTACTGCAATCTATCGAGGCATAATGTTTACAAAGCCAATCCATTCCTAAAAGAGCCTCATACCCCTTCACGTCGCGTATTATGAGATCCGCGTACAACCGTTTTTCTCCCACTGTCACAATATCACTTTGTACCACTTGATCTGAGTATAGGCGCTCCTCCGACGACAACAATACATCATATAACTGCCTGGAATAGCTGCGCACTAGATTTGCCTTGACCACAAAGGTAGTGGACACAAACGAATGCGTAGCACCCGTATCGACAACAGTATAAACCGCCATACCCGAAATAAGAATACTACCTCAAATCACCGATGGCTGGGCGGCATCGTCTGGCTCAATGAGGGCAAAGACTCTTGGTGTCACTCTCGCTGGGGCCTTGCCCAAATTCGGCCAACTCCTAGCAAGACGCCCCATGACATTGCAGTTGAAGAACCGATTCTGTTGTGGCTTCTGACAATCGTTGGACATGTGGCCCAGCTCGCCACAGTTGTAGCATCGCCCTGCACCTACCCTGCACTCACCGGGGTGACTCATCTAGCACTTAGGGCATATCAGAAATTGTCCTTGTCCTTGGGGTCGCTTGTTGCTTCCCTGGCTGCTAGAGCTGTCACTAAAGCTTTTTAGGCCCTTTTGCTGAGACGACTCCTCTACAATCGATTGTGGCAACAATTATTTGAAATATTTACTGCGTTGTTCCTTAGGCAGCTCTCTGTTACTTGGAATCTTCATCCTAGCCTCCCCAATGTCTAGCGCCTTCGCCACCACATCCTCGTATGGCACCCCTCGTGTTCCAGCTATCCGCATGTCCATGTATACATCTGGCTTCAGGCCCTATACAAATTGGTGTACTTTGTTCTTCTTCGGGCTCACCAGGTGACTAGCAAACCAAGATAGCGCCTTAAACTGTCTCGCGTATTTGGCCACGGTACCTGTCTTCCTCAACTTGGCAAATTCCACCATCTTCTGGGTCCTGACTGTGTGGCTAAAATACTTGCCGAAAAACATCGTCTTAAATTCCTCCCAAGTCATGGCCTTCACATCGGTGGTCCCACCAAAATCGGGCATCCTTGGCAAGGTGGAATGCCGCACTGGATACCCTATCCTGGTCGTCTACTTTGGTAAGTTGGAAGAAAGAGTAAATTATAAGTTTTATGGAAAATATTGAGCGTTGGATAACCGAATAACTCGAGCTATGGAACGTTTCCGTTCAGGCACATTCAGCAAAGCTATAGGTGTTGGATAAGGAATTGGAATAAACCGTTAAGAACTAGATGTTCTAAGGAATCCGTAGCACTTTGAATCGCCAAAATCGGATGACTATTGGATAAGTTATGCGTTTCCAAATTTGGTCAAAAATTGTGTGGAATTCGGGCTTAGATAGATTAGGTGTTAACGCCTTAATTTTTCTTTAGGGTTTTATGAATTGGAAGGAAAGTATAATTGATGAATGTGTGGTTATATATGTTCTGTAGTTTAGCTAGTAGTCTACGAAATACGAGTTGCTAAGGACGCCAGATAAGTAGTGTAGTAGAGCAGTAGGTGTTTTACCTTCGAGCTTACATCATAGTTCGTTAGGATGCATGCACGTTTACTTTATGTTACGTTTTAGTTGATTATGCATAAAGGTTTTAAATTACGAGAACAAAACGAAAATGAATTTTCATGTTTTTAACGAAATGAAACAGTAGGTTGAGATGAGACGAATGCAATGAGAAGATACGTAAGAAGATAATGAAGGTAGGGTTGAGTGGTCTTGTCCCAAGTGGTGGACCGCGAGCTGTATCACTTTTCCCCTGCTTTACGTGGTGACCTTGTCCTGAGAGGTGGACTGCGAGGTGAGTCATTTTACTAGACTGAGGTTGGCCTTGTCCCATGAGGTGTACCGCGAGGTATGTCACCTTGGTCTAACACGTAAAAAACAACATAGTAGTGAGAAAATAAGAAGATGTAAGATGGAGACGAAAACGAAAGCAGAGACGAAACTGTAGAAACTGCATCTGTTAGGACATGTTTGTTTACAGTATTATGTTTTATGCATTACTTACTTAGCATTAGCCTAATAGATGAGTTCTGTGATGAAGGCGACGACGCTATAGCTGGTGAGTACTTACAGTAGGCCCAAGATTAGGAGGCGGCTGTTATGGCATTTTGACCATGATGAGCATAGGTAAAGGTTTTTGGAGTATAATCAAAATGGTTTTAAGTCGTTATAAGTTTTTTTAAGCCAATTGAATGTACAGACGGATTTCAAACTTTAGTAGTCATTTTCTTATGTAAATAATGATTTTGAGTTGATGGAAAAGTGCACGTTGGGTTATCATTGGCGTTGAGTCAAAGTTCGATTGATTTTGTGAAGCTTTAAGGTTTTTAGGCAGAATCCTGGGAAGACAGTGTCGACCGGTAGGCTTAGTAGTCGACCAAACCCAGCAAGTGTCCACCGCGATGGTCGACCTATGGAGACAGAGCCATACCAGGTGTCGACCTATGTGTGGAAGTGTTGACCGGTTATGTAAAGATGGTAGAAGTGTCGGCCGCAAGATTTGACCGATGGAAATAGAGAGGATGAAGGTGTCGACCTGTGAATATAGGTGTCGACCGCTCTCTGTGATGAGTGTAGAAGTGTCGACCACGGGGTTCGACTTGTACAGGCAGAGAAGATCAGAGTGTGGACCTGTGTTCACAGGTGTCGACCGATTAGCGTGATGAACAGAGAGGTGTCGACCGCGAGGGTCGACCGATAAGCATAGAGCAAATGAAGTATCGATTGGTGCTTACAGGGGTCGACCGAAATTGTCTTTTAATGTTTTAAAAATTGGAAATTTTATTTAAATTGATTTTAATTCGAAGACTTCCGCTACGTCGATTTTAAACGTTTTTAAAAGGTCGTTTTAACTCGAGGAAATAAATTTTTACACGAATTTTACCCGAGTGTGTGCGTCGGAGCAGTAGTTAGCGGATCGCGAATCGTGAGGGTTTTCAGTTCACTACAACTATGATATTAGAGCCAAATGGTCAAACCGTTCAAACGACTACTTAATAGCGCCGATCGCCGCACGACGTGCTTCGACAACCGTAAGTGTTTAAGTTTAGGGTTATTTAGTAGAGGCTTATAAATATAATTAACCATTGTCCAGGAAATTAGTCAAGATGTACAGACAACCGGGACGCTAAAAGTACCGAGAGAGGCAGTTGACTCGAGGAGTGAAGATGACTTGATGACGATCAGACAGTTGACGGAGTTGGTGAACAGACAATCTCAACAATTAGTAGTTTTGCTAAATCGAGAGGTTCAAGGAAATGCGGGGTTCTAGCTCTATCCATGATCAGTCAGGTGATCGATTTTTGAGGTTATGACCATCGACATTTGAGGGGCAATCAGTAGACCCAACAACTGCAAAGTAGTGGGTCCGTACTGTGTAGAGTATGTTTAAGTGTGGGAAGGTAGACGAGGAGGATAAGGTCATGCTAGCCACATTTCATCTAGCGAGAGACACTAGGTTTTGGTAGGAGTCTCTAGAGGCCACCATCGATACAAAGCATTTGACATGGGAGAAGTTTATGTATGTCTTTTATGACAAGTATTTCAACAGCACAGCGTAGACAGCTAAGAGAATGAAGTTCTTACAGTTGAAGCAGACCGGATCGGTGACCGAGTACAACAGGTAATTTGAGTATTTGTCTCAGTTTGTCAGCAATTTGATGAGCCAGAATGAGGATAAGGTGTTTTAGTTTGTACAGAGTTTAAAGCTGTAGATATATAAAGGAGTAAAAATAGCAGGATCTCAAGAGGTACCGTATTCAAAATTGGTGGCAAAGACACTAGAGGTGGAGGAAGTCGAGATGAAATGTGTCAAACAGTCAGAGGCTTCTAAGAGATTCTTCAAGGAGGTTGCCCCACAACATTGTAGAAGTGTCTCCCAGTAGCAACAACAGAGGGATACTAAGAGGTTCAGCGAAGGATCAAGCAACCAGAGTAGTAGCAAAATACCGCAGAGGCCGGTGCAGTACCCCCAATGCCCTAAGTGCTTGAGATATCACCCGGGTGAATGCAGACTAAACTCAAGAAAGTGCTAAAACTACAACGAAGCTGGACACCTGGCTAGAGGTTGCCGAAGCCCATGGTGACTGGGTGCTTTAATTGTAACGAGGTCGACCACGTCAGTAGAGATTGCCCAACTCTGATAAAGGGTCCGACACACACAACACTAAGGGTATTTGCCATGATCGAGTCGGGCGATGATGACCAGCCAGATATAGTGTCAGTTACCATATTGATAAATTATGTACCTGCGTATACTTTGAATGACTCTGTCGCAACGGATTCTTTCATTGCAACCGCTTTTACGGTCAGATTAGACGTATGGCCAATATCAACAGACTGTAGTTACGAAGTGATGTTGCCTTTGGGTGAGCGTATGCATTCTAATCAAGTTGTACGAGATGGTGTAGTGTCGGTGGGAAGTAAAAATTTATTATCCAATCTTATTATAATAGGCGTAACTGGAAATGATGCGATATTGGGAATTGATTGGCTGTTTAAGTACCATGCCAAAATCGACTATAGGACGGGGATAGTGAGTTTTCAACCCCTAGATGGTGAGAAGCATACCTTTCAGGTCTCGAGGAATGCCCGGAATATATCTATCATGGTGCCTGTTAGTGCTCGCCAAGTTTTGATTGGTGAGTCCTTTAGTTTTGTCACTAGTATTATAGTATTATTATTATTATTATTATTATTATTATTATTATAAAAAAGAAAAGAAACCAGAACACCTACGGTGTTGTTCTTCTAGCCCAAGCCCTCCCCCTTTAGTTTTCCTCTTCCCCGCAGTGAAGTCTCGGAGATTCCCTCCGTTGCTCCTCCGTTCCTTCAAATTTAAGGTATATTTTAGTTAGTTTTTGGTACTTAGTTAGTCACCTACCCGTTACGAGAATTAAAACCGAAGTTATTGAAAGTGTTGGAAAGTTTTGGTGAAACCTAGGAGGGGGATACGAGGATTTTAAGTTGGAATTTATTTCTATCAGTATGCTGGTGAAGAGTAGATTATGAGATTTGATAGGAAGGATTGAGTGTTTGATTAGCCGAATATATGAATTGTGGAACGATTTCCGCTCAGCCACGTCCGGCAAAGCGATAGGTGTTGAATTAGGAAATAGAGGAGACCATTGGGAACTAGACATCCTGTGGAACCTGTATCACTTTGGATTGTCCAATTCATACGAGTATTGATGAAGTTATGAATTTCCGAAGTTGGTTGGAAATTGAGTTGAATTTCGAGTTTAATGGAGAGTTTTGGTTTTGTATGAATTATGGCTTTAAAGTTAGAAATTTATGATTTGAACGAGGTAGAATTGATAAATGTGTGATTTTATAGGTATTCGCAATTAGCGTATGAAATTACGAAGTGCGAAGAATTTCTAGGACGCTAGGTAAGTAATGGATTGTTTGCGTTTTGCCTTCAGGTCTACGCCAAGGAACGATAGGAATGCTTGTTTGTTTTGTTGTTTGGTCAGTTAGTTGTGCATATGTGTTGACATGCATCATGGTTTTGAATTACGAAAGAATGAGTTTTGACCATGTTTTGAATTGTTCATTTGAAACATAACCAGATAAGAAAAGATGCCACGTATGGGAACGCCTCGTCATTAACGTGCTAGTGAGAAAGCACTAGGGGGTTCCCATTGATGAAAGTACGTAAAATGACATGCTTTGTGAATGCCTAGTCATTAACGTGCTTGTGAGAAAGCACTATAGGGTTCTATGATTGATGTTACAAGGAGATTTTGTGTGACCGTCCCGTGCGTGAGCACGATGTGTGCCTCTAGTCTCGCTCCGTGGGTTATTGTTTGGCCGTCCTGAGTGTGATAGGATGGGTGCCTACTTGACTCACACGTGAAAGAGGAAGATGATTAATAAAAACGAAACGATAACGAAACAGAGCGTAGAAACTGCATGTGTTAAGGGTTGAGTTATGCATTGATTGTCAGTGCATATTTCATACTTACTAAGCAATAGGGTTATGTTTTGTGTTCCATGGTGTAGGTGACGACAAGTTCGCCAGTAAGTTGTTACATGACGGGCATGACTAGGACGGTGGTTGGTGACGCATGTTGTGTGCCGGTGCAGGCAGTTTGTTGGGATGACATGAGCATGGAGGGATAGGTTGTGAAATTTTGTAAACATTTTGTGTTAAACACTGGTGTATAGATTTTTGAGGATATAGGTTGAGTGGCACAATTATAGTCGGGAGTGGTGTAGGGTTATGTTTTGAAATCACTTGAGGATATTATGTTTTGAAAATATAGGTCTTTACTTCGTAGATTTAATTGTGGAAGTGTTCGTCGTGTGTTTTCTTTTGAACTGATGTTATTTTTATACCTCTGGTGCAAAGTGTCGATTAAAGTCTATAAGTGTCGACCGGTCAGTGTAAAATTGAATGTGAGTGTCTCCCGTGGGGTTCGACCTGTGTGGGCAGAGAGTAATGAGGTGGCGGCCGCCAACCGTCGGTGTCAACCGATTAGTGTAAAATTAGTGAGAGTGTCGACGGTGGGTTTCGACCTGCGCGGGTAGAGTCGAAGTAAGTGTCGACTCATGGTTGTAGGGGTTGACCGGTTAGTGTATAAATGACAGCGGTGTAGACCGCGAAGTTGACCTGCGCAGACAAAGAGGATTAATGTGTCGACCTGTGAAAGCGGTTGCCAACCGTTCTCTGAGATGAACATAGAAGTGTCGACAGGTGTTCTCATTGTCGATAGACGAGAAGACCCGAGAGAAATGTAGTGTCGTCCAGCGTTTGCCAGTGTCGACCGATGAAAAACCTGAGACAACCCAAATGTAGACTGATGCTTACACGTGTCCACCGATTGCTTTATTTTTATGTTTTAAAAAGTGAAGCTTATTTAAATTGATTTTAATCGACTTTTTCGCTGTCATGCTGCTTAAAATATTTTCAAAACTTTCGTTTTAAGTCGACGAATAAAAGTTTTAAATTTTATGCGAAATTTTACGATACGAGTGAAATAGTGAGCAAGTAGCAAATCGGGTGCAAGGTGGACCGGTGACATACAAAGTTGGTATCAGAATACTGAACGAACCGAAAACGTGTCGGTTTCCGTGGCAGTACAGTGTTGGTATCAGAGCCAAATGGCCAAGTCGTTCAAAGAATTACCCAACATTGCCGGCCGCCATGCAACGTGTTCCACAACCTATAAGTATTTATAGTTAGATTGTGACCACGGTTAGATTACACTAACCTCGTACAAGAATTAGCCTAGATGGATAGACGATCGAGACGACCTAGAGTTCCCAGAGAGGCAGCAGGGTCAGAGAATGATAACAACTTGGCTACGATCAGACGACTTACCGAGTTGGTCGCAGGCAGTCCCAACAATTGGGAATGCTACTGAATCAAGGACAAGAGAGTCGTGGAGCGGGTTCTAGTGGAGAAAGGTTCAGGAGATTAAAGTCTCCAACATTTGAGGGCCAGATGACGGATCCGACTGCTGCGGAAAGATGGATCCGCACCATTGAAAACATGTTCAAGTATGCCAATGTGGAGGAGGGGAATATGGTTACATGTGCAACATTCCAACTATCGAACGACGCTCAGAGTTGGTGGGAGACAGTAGAGGCCACCATAGCTGCCCGGGACTTGACCTGGAAGAGATTTAAATAGATGTTTTATGACAAGTATTACAACCGAACGGTCCAAGGTGCGAAGAGATTGGAATTCTTACGGTTAAAGTAGACTGGGCAAGTAGCTGAGTACGTTAGACAGTTTGAATCATTGTCCCAGTTTGCAAGCCAATCAGTGAGTAATGAAAAAGAAAAGGTACTACAGTTTATGCAAGGATTGAAACCGAAGATATATAGAGGCGTGACAATCTCTGGAACCGAGGGAGTACCGTATGCAAGAGTAGTGGCTAAAGCATTGGCAGTGGAAGGGGCAAAAGCCAAATGTGTGAAGCAAAGAGAAGCCACCAAAAGATTCTTTAACGAGATCACACCACAGACAAGCAAGGGAGGATCTTCTTCTGGAACTAAGAGGCCAGGTGGCATTGTGAATGATTCGAGTGGAGGAAAGAAACCGCAAATGCAGAAGAGGTACTCGCAATGTCCAAAGTGCTTGAAGAGTCATCCGGGAGAATGCAGACAGTTTGCAGGCAGATGCTACAATTGCAATGAAGCTGATCATATTTCACGAAACTGCACAAAATCAAGAGTCAATCGATGCTTCACCTGCAATGGGACCGGTCACATATCTAGGGGCTACCGTGCAGCAAAGAAAGGTCCGGTCAAGATGACGCCCAGGATCTTTGCTATGATAGAGCACGTTGGTGAAGATCGACCAACTGTTATTTAAGGTACGGTACTAGTTGATAAGGTGGCTACATTTACGTTGATAGATTTAGGAGCATCACACTCCTTTGTTGCCACGACGTTTGTGGTGAAAGCAAATTTATGGACTAAACTAGCCTGGTGTACATATGAAGTGAGGCTACCATCTGGTGAGCGCATGCATTATGATCAAGTGGTGCGTGACAGTTCCTTATCAATGGGGACTGAGAGTATGCCTGCTAATTTGATTGGGATGGGGATAACTGGCTATGACGTAATATTGGGCATGTATTGGTTGTTTTGGCACTGAACAACGATTAATTGCAGAGCTGGAACTGTTAATTTCCAACCCCCAGATGGTGTGAAACATTCATTGCAAGCTATATAGAATGGGGAGAAGCTATCTGTAATGGCACCCATCAAGGCTCGAAGAGTATTAATGGGTGATCATTTTTGCTTTCTTGCAACAATTTTAGATACTCAATTTCATGTGGAGATAAGACCACAGGATATTGTGGTAGTTCGGGAGTTTCTTGATGTATTTTTGGACAATTTGCCTGGTTTACCCCTAGAGCGGGAAGTCAAGTTTGTGATTGACACATATCCCGGTGTAGAGCCAATATCGAAGAACCCTTACATGTTGGCTCCTCCGGAATTGAAGTAGTTGAAAAAGCAGTTGGAAGAACTGTTGGAAAAGGGGTTCACACGCTTGAGCTTTTCACCATGTGGCGCACCAATCTTATTTGTAAAGAAGAAAGACGTATCACTCCGAAGGTGTATTGATTACAGGGAGCTGAATAAGCTAACCATAAAAAATAAGTATCCATTGCCGAGGATAGACGACTTATTTGATCAACTCTAAGTAGCTTGGATTTTCTGGAGCATAGACTTAAGATCGGGGTATTACCAGCTGAAAGTCAGATCACAGGATATCCCGAAGACGGCCTTTCGGACAAGATACGGACACTATGAATTTTTAGTGATGTCGTTAGGGCTGACAAACTCTCCAGTCGTTTTCATGGATTTGATGAATCGGGTATTCCAAGAGTATATAGATAAATTCATCATTGTATTTATCGACGATATCTTGGTTTATTCTCGTAGTGAAGACGAACATAAAGAGCATTTGAAGATAGTTCTAGAGACATTGAAGTCGCATCGGCTGTATGCAAAATTCTCCAAGTGCAAGTTCAGGCTGGATAAGAGTTATTGTTGGCCTAGCATGAAGAAGTCTGTAGCAAGGTACGTAGAGACATGCTTGATCTGCCAACAAATCAAGGCTGAGCATCAGAGGCCGGCTGAAAAGTTGCAACCATTGCCGGTTCAAGAATGGAAGTGGGACCAAATAACCATGGATTTTGTTGTCGGGTTACCCTGGACGGCAAAGGGATTTGATGCGGTGTGGGTAATTGTGGATCATTTAACCAAATCTGCCCACTTTTTACCAATGAAAATGACGTTCAATATGGACCAGTTTGCGGACCTATACATTCATGAGATAGTGAGGTTGCACGGTGTGCCAGTTTTGATTGTGTCAGACAGGGACCCAAGATTCACATCAAAATTTTGGATGAGTCTGCACAAAGCAATGGGAACACGACTGAATTTCAGTAAAGCCTTTCATTCTCAGACTGATGGACGATCTGAACGGACTATTCAGATTTTAGAGAATATGCTTCGAGTCTGTGTACTAGAGTTACAGGATTCGTGTAGCAAGTATTTATCCTTGGTGGAATTCTTGTACAACAACAGCTATCAGGCTACGATATGTATCACCCCCTACGAAGCTCTGTACGGGAGGAAGTACAGATCACCCCTCTATTGGGATGAAGTCAGTGAAGCCAGCTTAATTGGTCCAGAAATCGTGCGGCAAACGACTGAAAAGATCAAAATTATTCGGTAGTGGATATTGATAGCTCAGTCCACAAAAGAGCTATGCCGATGGAAGAAGGAGAGAATTGGAGTTTAAAGTAGGAGATGAAGTTTTCTTAAAAATTTTGCCGTTCAAGGGTGTTATGAGGTTCGGAGGAGGGGTAAATTGATACCAAGATACGTTGGACCATTCTCGATCACCAAGAAATTTGGAAGAGCTTTGTACCAACTAGAACTGACAGCTTCCATGGAAGGAGTACACAATGTGTTCTACGTGTCGATGCTAAGAAAGTGTCTCAAAGATTCGTCGCACATCAAGGTTCAGCAGGAGATTGAAGTACAACCAACTTTAACGTACGAAGAAAAGCCAATGGAGATTTTAGATGATGCAGTAAGGAAGTTACGCAACAAGGATATTCCGCTAGTGAAAGTATTATAGCATAACCACAATGTAGAAGAAGCAACTTGGGAGCGGCAGCAAGACATGAAGAGTAAGTATCCTAAGTAATTTAGTTAGCACATTTTGGGGAAATAGCTTTTGTGAGGGTTGAATGTAACACCTGAAAATTTTTCCGCTAAAAACTAATTTTCAGAATTTCGTAGTTGTAATCGGCAGAGTTATGGTCGAAATTGTAAACGGAGAAGTTTTTCCTTTAAATAAAAGATTATTTTGATACTAATGGAGAATAGAGAATTTTAAAAATCCAATCGGGAAGGCACCGTATAACAGATTGATTAACCGATTAAGGGTTAAGATTGTAATAGTAATTAGGATTATTATTATTATTATTATAAAAAAATATAAACCAGAACACCTTACGGTGTTGTTCTTCCAGCGCAAGCCCTCCCCGTTCAGTTTTCTTCTTCCCCGCAGTGAAGTCTCGACGATTCCCTCCGTTCCTCCTCCGTTCCTTCAAATTTAAGGTATGTTTTAGTTAGTTTTTGGTAGTTAGTTAGTCATCTAGCCGTTTCAAAACTGAAGTAAGTGAGAGTGTTGGAAAGTTTTGGTGAAACTTAGGAGGGGGATATGAGGATTTGAAGTTGGAATTAATTTCTATTAGTATGCTGATGTTTAATCTAGAAATAGGAGTAGATTATGAGATTTGATGAGAAGGATTGAGTGTTTGATTAGCCGAATATACGAATTTTGCAAAGGTTTTTGCTCTACCACGTCCGGCCAAGCTATAGGTGTTTGATTAGGAAATAGATGAGACCATTGGTAACTAGACATCCTGTGGAGCCTGTATCACTTTGAATCGTCAAATTCGGTCGAGTATTGGAGAAGTTATGAATTTCCAAAGTTGGTCGGAAATTGAGTTGGATTTCGGGTTTAGTGGAGAGTTTTAGTTTTGTATGAATTATGACTTTAAAGTTAGAAATTTATGATTTGAACAGCGTAGAATTGATAAATGTGTGATTTTATAGGTATTTTTAGTTAGCGTACGAAGTTACGAAGTGCGAAGAATTTATAGGACACCAGGTAAGTAATTGATTGTTTGTGTTTTGCCTTCGGGCCTACGCAATGGAACAGTAGGATTGCTTGTTTGTTTTGATTGTTTGTTTTGTTATTTGGTCAGTTAGTTGTGCATATGTGTTGACATGCATCATGGTTTTGAATTATGAAAGAATGCGTTTTGAACATTTTTTGAATTGTGCATATGAAATGTAATCAGATAAGAAAAGATGTCGCGTATGGGAACGCCTCGTCGTTAACGTGCTAGTGAGAAGGTACTAGGTCCCATTGATGAAAGTACATAAGATGACATGGTTTGTGAACGCCTAGTCGTTAACGTGCTAGTGAGAAAGCACTATAGGGTTTTATGATCGATGTTTGGAGGAGATTTTGTGTGGCCATCCCGTGCATGAGCACGATGTATGTCTCTAGTTTCGCTCCGTGGGTCATGGTTTGGCCGTCCGGAGTGTGATAGGATGGCTACCTACTTGACTCACATGTGAAAGTGGAAGATGATTAATAAAAACGAGACGATAACGAAGCAGAGCGTAGAAACTGCATGTGTTAAGGGTTGAGTTGTGAATTGATTTTCACTTCATATTCCATACTTACTAAGCATTAGGCTTATGTTTTGTGTTCCATGGTATAGGTGACGACGAAGTCTCCGGTGAGTTGTTACGTGACGGGCATGACTAGGATGGTGGTTGGTGACGCATGCTGTGTGCCGGTGCAGGCAGTTTGTTGGGGCGACACGACAATGGTGGGATAAGTTATGGAATTTTATAAGCATTTGTGTTAAATACCAGTGTATAGATTTTTGAGGATATAGGTTGAGTGGCACGATTATAGTCGGGAATGGTGTAGGGTTATGTTTTGAAATCACTTGAGGATATTATGTTTTGAAAATATAGGTCTTTACTTCGTGGATTTAATTGTGTAAGTGTTTGTCGTGTGTTTTCTTTTAAACTGGGGTTATTTTTATACTGCTGGTGCAAAGTGTTGACCGAAGTCTATAAGAGTCGACCGGTCAGTGTAAAATGGAATATGAGTGTCGTCTGCGGTGTTCTACCTGTGTGGGCAGAGAGTAATGAGGTGTTGACCGGCGACCGTGAGTGTCGATCGGTTATTGTAAAATCAGTGATAGTGTCGACCGCGGGGTTAGACTTGTGCGGGTAGAGCCAAAGTTAGTGTCGACCAATGGTTGTAGGGGTCGACCGGTTAGTGTAAAAATGATAGCGGTGTCGACCGCGAAGGTCGACTTACGCGGACAGAGAGGATTAAGGTGTCGACCTGTGAAAGCAGTTGCCGACCGCTCTCTTAGATGAGCATAGAAGTGTCGACCAGTGTTCTCAGTGTCGACCGACGAGAAGACCGGAGATAAACGTAGTGTCATCCAGCATTTGTCAGTGTCGACCGATGAAAAACCCGAGACAACCCAAATGTCGACCGATGCTTACAGGTGTCCACCGGTTGCTTTATTTTTATGTTTTAAAAAGTGAAGCTTATTTAAACTTATTTTAATGTAGTTTTCCGCTGTAATGTTGTTTAAAATATAACTGTCGTTTTAAGTCGAAGAATAAAAGTTTTAAATTTAATGCGAAATTTTACGATATGAGTGAAATAGTGAGCAAGTAGCAAACTGGGTCCAAGGTGGACCCGTGACATACAAAGTTGGTATCAGAATAGTGAACGAACTGGAAACGGGTAGGGTTTCCACGATGTTACATCGGCTATATCTCTACAGCCCACTATTTTTGAAAAGATTAAGCAGGCTCAGAAGGACGACGCTGAATGCGGAGAAATTAAATCAAGCATGGCTTCCAATGACTGGTCGGAGTTAAGTTATTCGGACAACGGAATTCTTAAGTTTTGAGATAGGTGGTTTGTTCCGAGTAATGAAGAATTACAAAGAGAAATACTGGCTG
The DNA here is from genome assembly GCA_022433055.1 of Begonia peltatifolia. Classification (NCBI taxonomy): domain Eukaryota; kingdom Viridiplantae; phylum Streptophyta; class Magnoliopsida; order Cucurbitales; family Begoniaceae; genus Begonia; species Begonia peltatifolia. The sequence continues at coordinate 20,279,048 of CM039519.1, read as the reverse complement.
AAGCCCACTATTCGAGGTTTTCTGTGCATGCAGGGAGTACAAAGATGTTCAGGGATCTTAAACAACATTACTGGTGGCCTAATATGAAAATCATTGTAGCAAAGTACGTTGAGATGTGTTCGATTTGCCAGCAAATTAAAGTTGAGCATCAAAGGCCAGGAAGGAAATTACAGCCACTACCTGTTCTTGAGTGGAAATGGGAGCAAATATCGATGGACTTTGTTGTCGGGTTGCCTCGGACAACAAAGGGCTATGATGGTATATGGGTGATTATGGACCGGTTAACAAAATCAGCCTATTTTCTGCCAGTGAAGATGACATATTCTATGAACCAATTCACCGAACTATATGTACAAGAGATCGTACGGTTGCACGGAGTTTCAACTTCGATTGTATTAGACAGAGACCCTAGATTTACATCGAAATTTTGGAAGAGTTTGCACAAAGCCATGGGTACGCAGCTCAATTTTAGTACGAAATTTCATCCTCCGACGGATGGTCAATCTGAGAGCACCATTCAGACGCTGGAGGATATGCTTTGAGCTTGTGTACTGGAGTTCCATGGTTTATGGAGCAGATACCTACCATTGGTGGAGTTTTCTTATAGTAACAGCTTTTAGGTTACGATAGTCATGGCTCCATATGAGGCTTTATACGGGAGAAACTCCAGATCTTTGTTATATTGGGACGAAGTTGACAAATCACGATTAATTGGTCCAGACATTCTGCAACAGATTGCAGAATAGATTGCATTTATTAGACAACGGATTTTAATAGCTCAAAGCCAACAGAAGAGTTATGCAAATCGTCGGAGGAGAGATCTAGAATTTGAAGAGAACGACGAAGTCTTCTTGAAGATCTCTCCATTCAAAGGAGTTGTAAGATTCGAAAAGAGGGGCAAGTTAAACCCTAGGTACATTGGGCCATTTCTTATTATGAATAGAATAGGGAAGACAGCTTTCCAGCTATAACTACCAGCCTCAATGGATAAGATTCACAATGTATTCAACGTGTCCATGTTAATAAAGTCTATAAGAGATCCCTCTCACGTCGTGGAGCAGCAAGATATAGAGATTCAACCCCCTTTAACATATAGGAGGGTGGAATTTAACACCCAAAATTTTTCCGTTCAAACTAATTTTGAATTTACGTGATTGTAATCGGCGGAGTTTTGGTCGAGATTGAGAGCAGAGAATTTCTACTATTAAATTAAAGATTAGTTTGAGGCTAATGGAGAAGAAAAAAAATTTAAGAATCCAATCGGAGAAGAACTGAATAACAGTTTGATTAAACGGTTAAGGGTTGAGTACGATTTACTAATTAGGTTATTATTATTATTATTTAAAAAAAACAGCAACAAAACACCTTACGGTGTTTCTTCCCCAGCACCAAAAACCCCCCTCCCATGTATTTCCCTTCCCCCACGTGAAAGGCCCTCCCTGCCCTCAAAGTTCTTCCTTCCAGCGATGACGATCAGCCATTTCCTTCGTTAATCTTCAACCTACGATAAGTTTTAGTTAGTTTTGAGTAGATAATTAGTCATTTAGTCGTTTTGAGCGGCAAAACTAAGGTTAGAGAGAGTATTTGTTAGTTTTAATAAAACCTTAGGTGGGAGGTATGAAATTTTAGGATTTGGTCGAGTGTTAGTCGTGTATTAGTGTTTAAGTTGGAAGAAAGAGTAGATAATAGGTTTTATGGAAATTATTGAGCATTGGATAACCGAATAACTCGAGTTACGGAACGGTTTTTGTTCGGCCACATTTGGCCAAGTTATAGGTGTTGGATTAGGAATTGGAATAGACTGTTAAGAAGTAGATGTTCTAAGGAATCCGTATCACTTTGAATCGTTCAAATCAAACAAGTATTGGATAAGTTATGCGTTTGTGAATTTGGTCAGAAATTGTGTGGAATTCGGACTTAGATAGATTAGGTGTTAAAGCTTTGATTATCCTTTACAGTTTTATGAATTGGAAGGAAAGTAGAGTTGATGAATGTGTGGTTTTATAGGTTCTCCAATTTAGCGAGCAGTCTACGAAATACGAGTTGCTAAGAACGCCATGTAAGTAGTGTAGTAGAGCAGTAGGTGTTTTGCCTTCGGGCCTACATCATAGTTTGTTAGGATGCATGCACGTTTACTTTATGTTACGTTTTAGTTGATTATACATCATGATTTTAAAATACAAGAACAAAACGGAAATGAATTTCCATGTTTTTAACGGAATGAAACAGTAGGTTGAGATGAGACGAATGAAATGAGAAGATACGTAAAAAGATAATGAAGGTGGGGTTGAGTGGTCTTGTCCCTAGAGGTGGACCGCGAGGTGTATCACTCTTCTCCCGCTTTACGTGGTGGCCTTGTCTTGAGAGGCGGACCGCGAGGTGAGTCATTTTACAAAACTGAGGTTGGCCTTGTCCTATGAGGAAGACCGCGAGGTGTGTCACCTTGGTCTAGCACGTAAAAAAGAATCCAGTAGTAAAAAGATAAAGAAGACGTAAGGCAAAGACGAAAACGAAGCAGAGATGAAACTGTAGAAATTGCATCTGTTAGAACGTGTTTGTTTACAGTATTTTGTTTTATGCATTACTTACTTAGCATTAGGTTAATAGATGAGTTCTGTGATGTAGGTGACGACGCTATAGCTTGTGAGTACTTAGAGCTGCCCCAGGACTAGTAGGCGGTTCGAGGAATGCGCTCGTGGACAACCCGGCTAGCTGTTAGAGCATTTTGACCATGGTGGGCATAGGTACAAGTTTTGGGAGTGTAATCGAAACAGTTTTAAGTTGTTTTGAGCCAATTGAATGTATAGACGAACTTCAAAGTTTAGCAGTCGTTTGTTTTTGTAACACCCCGAGAAACCCCGCGTTCTCGGTGCGCTACAGTGCATCTACCCACTACACACACACACGAACACTTAACCTAATTCACTCAATTTAATACCCTTTTTTTTTTTTTTGATTCGAAAACAACTCGCGTCTCCCTTTCGACACCTCACGCACACTCTCACGGTGCCGCACATACCACTCAACGTTGCTGTGTTTCGCGCACCCTCACAGCGCCGCGTGCCACACGCACCCTGCCGCTGTACAGCATGTCCGCGCGCACACCCTCACCCGGTGTCGCACGACCCGTGGGTACCCAACAGGGCCGCATGCCCCGCGCACCTGCGATCACGCC
>CM039519.1:20140250-20260873 GCA_022433055.1 Begonia peltatifolia | reverse complement strand
GTGAAATTCGAATTGAAATCAAGAATCAGACTTTTTTTTATTTTGGAGCAGCTTCTGTTTTTGGCCGTTTCGTTCTACGTTCAGTTGATCGTTTTAAATCCTGTCTTAGTGGGTTAAAATAGGTGGTTAGAGGAACGTATGGCCGCTGGAATCATTCGATTCCGTAATCCGACGCAAAAGTTATGCGCGTCGGAAATTTATGGCGAATTTTGGTCCGAGTCAAATTAGCGAGCGTTTTTCATAGAATTTCGACCTGTGATAGTAGCATAGCGGTTTTTGATGCGTAAAACTAGTTGCGAGTGAGTTTTGGTTGAAGAGAAGCGAAAATGTGAAATTGGATAAAAATGGCAGATTCGGTTTTTAGCATTTTTCACTTGTCTGTGGCTTACCGTTTTAAAATCTGTCTTAATAGGTTAAATTAGGTTCGTGAGGGGACGTTTAGCCACTTGAATCACTCGATTCCGTTAACGGACGCAAAAGTTATGCGCGTCCGAACTTTAGGCTGGTTTTTGGCCGAACCAAACCAATGACCCGTTTTAGTTGGAATTTCATGAGTGTAGTTAAGGAAGGTTATTTTTAGCTATTTGGTGAATTTTGAGATAAATACTGATGAGAGATTGGTTGTGTTTTAGGTTGAGACTTTTTGGCGATGCTGTGCATCGAGCGAGCTTAGGACGTCAGGTAAGTAGTGCATGCATGCGTTTTGCCCAAACGGGCCTACACTGTAGAACTTTAGGGTTTATGTGATTGATTGTGGTGTGCGTGCATATTGTTTGTCATGCATCATATTTTAAAAACGTGGACGAAAATAGTTTTGAGCATGTTTTGAGTATGTGGTGAGACGTGTGGCGGTGGTACCGCGGATCCCGCTAGTGTGAAGGCCGGTGCTTCACCAGTCGCGGATTTCGCTCGAGTAGTGGGCCGGCTGGGCCGTCATGCAGTGTGAATGTGTTAACGGTGAGGGTGATGGGCAGTGGTACGGCGGATCCTACTATTGTGTGGGCCGGTGCAATACCAGGCTAGGCTGTCGCGAAATGTGTGTGTGTAGCAACTCTGGCCCTGTGCTGGGGAGGCTGGGATGGAGGCGATGTGTCAGGGTTTAGTGTTGCTGTGGGGTGATGCGTGTGTGTAGCTTGTGGGCCTCGTTGCTGGGAAGTCCGGGACGGTAGCGACGTACCAGGGTGTAGAGTGGCGTTAGGTTCCTCCTTACCCTGGTGCGGTTACACTACGCGTCAAAGATGTGACAACATGACTGTGAGTGTAGAGACTGCATGTGATAGGATTGCATCGTCGGCTTTTAATTTCATATTGTACTACTTACTGAGCGTTAGGCTTACGTTGTGTGTTCTATGGTGTAGGTACTGACGATATTGCTGATGAGCCTCGAGAGCCTAGTCCTGAGGCATAGGATGGTTGGTGGCGTGCGACCGAGGCACCGGACGGCGAATTTTATTAGGGCGACCCGACTCGTGGTGGTGGTAGGTGATGTTGAGATTCGTGGGTTGTTATTTTGTGTCAGGTATTTATGTGGATAGAGGAGTTCGTATAAACGTCGGTTGTACAAGATGGTATAGAGTGGTTGTAGTGTTTTGGGGACGCGTACGTACTTTTATATGTTAGAGTATGATATTGCTCTATACTGTGGACTTTCTTCATTTGTATTTCATGGAATTTCGTTGTCTTTAATCTCTGATTATGTTATGGAGATTATCTGGATGGTTGATAGATAAATACTGTTAGTTTTTGGTGAACTGTGTTCAGGGTTTAAATTTTGGGATGAGTACAGTAAGTGCTAGAGAACTGTCGATGAGCGTGGGAGTGCGTCGTGATTGAAGGTGCGCGGGGACGCGGCCTTGCGGTGCTCACAGATCGTGCAGCGCCGGGTTACGGCGTGCGTGCGAACGTACTGTACGGAGGCAGGGTGCGTGGCGTATGCGGCGTTGTGAGCGTGCGCGTGACGCGGTGATGTTGAGTTGGCACGCGCGGCACCGCAAGGGTGCGCGCGGGGCATCAAGGTGGGGACGTGAGTGTGCGGCACCGATTTTGGGTAGTTCGAGGGGTATGTTGGACTCCTTCCTAGGATTTCGAGTCTTGTTGGTTTATTTTAAAACTATTTTAAATTATTTTCCTTTCCGTTGTGTATTTTTATATTGAGGATTTCGTGTTTCCTCTTCGGGACGCGAGTTGTTTTCAAATCGAGTCGAAAATTTTTCGTACTCACAAATGTTCTTTTGAAGATGATTTGAAAACGAAAGTACTATTAAACTGAGTGAGTTATGTCAACTTTTAGTGTGTATATGTAGACGTACTGTAGCGCACCGGGAACGTGGGGTTTTCTCGTGATGTTACAATCCTGGTACAGAGCCAATATCGAAAAACCCTTATAGGTTGGCTCCTCCTGAATTGAAGAAGTTGAAAAAGCCGTTGCAAGAACTACTAGAGAAAGGATTCATACGCCCGAGCTTTTCACCATGGGGCGCACCGGTCCTGTTTGTAAAGAAGAAAGGTGGATCGCTTCGAATTTGTATTGATTACAGGGAGCTAAATAAGCTAACCATAAAGAATAAATATTCATTGCCAAGGATAGATGACTTATTTGATCAATTTCAAGGAGCTCGGATTTTCTCGAAGATAGACTTGAGATCGGGGTATTATCAGCTAAAGGTTAGATCGCAGGATATATCGAAGACAACCTTTTGGACTAGATACAGATGCTATAAATTTTTGGTAATGTCGTTTGGGCTGACAAATGCCACAGTAGTTTTTATGGGCTTAATGAATCGGTTATTCCAAGAGTATCTAGATAAGTTCGTCATCGTATTTATCGACAATATCTTGGTTTACTCCCGTAACGAAGAAGAGCATAAGTAGCATTTGAAGATGGTTCAGGAGACATTGAAGCAGCATCGACTGTATGCAAAGTTCTCCAAGTGCAAATTCTGGCAGGATAAGGTCCATTTCCTCGGACATGTGATTTCTAGTGGAGGAATATCGGTGGATCCAGCTAAGATACAATTGATCAATGAATTGCCTCAGCTAAAGAGTGTCAGCGGGATTCGAAGCTTTCTGGAGTTAGCTGGCTACTACAAGAAGTTTATTGAGGGGTTTTCAAGGATTGCAACACCACTAACTTGTCTGACAAGAAAAGACGTCAAGTATGTATGGTCGGAGCACTGTGGGCACAGTTTCCAGATAATGAAGCAGAAATTGACTACAGCTCCAGCATTGACACTTCCGTTGATTGATGAGAAGTTCAGTATTTATTGTGATGCTTCCATAATCGGATTGGGTTGTGTCTTGATGCAGAATGGAAAGGTGATCGCTTATGCTTCAAGGCAATTAAAGTCTTATGAGCGAAATTATCCGATTCATGATTTGGAGTTAGCGGCGGTTGTGTTCGCACTAAAGATCTGAGGCACTATCTCTATGGACAGCAATGTGAGGTATACTCAGATCACAAGAGTCTGAAGTATATCTTCACTCAGAAGGAGCAGAATATAAGGCAGAGGCGGTGATTGGAGCTCGTGAAGGACTACGACCTAGAGATCAAATACCACCCTGGCAAGACCAATGCAGTGGCTGATGCATTAAGCCGGATTTCAACCTCAGCTTCAGCAATGCTTGCCGATATTCCTAAAGAGTTGAGTGCAGAATTTCAGAGATTTGATTTGGAGCTAGTCTCAGATGCGGCGGTAGAATTATCAGTCTTATCTCTAAAGCCGTCAATTCTTGAGAAACTTAGAGGAGTCTAACAAGATGATCAAAGGTGCAGCGAGTTTAGGTCGAGCATAATATCTGATGACTGAACCTAGTTCATCTGTTCAGATGACAGGATCCTAAAGTTCCGAAATAGATGGTATGTTCCGAACAATGGTCAACTTCATGAGTAAGTTTTGTCTGAAGTGCACTACTCAAGGTTTTATGTTCATCCCGGAAGCACCAATATGTACAGAAACCTTAGGAAACATTATTGGTGGCTTGGTATGAAGAAGTCTGTGGCAAAGTACGTAGAGACATACTTGATCTGCCAGCAAATCAAGGCTGAGCATCAGAGACCGGCTGGGAGGTTGCAACCATTGCCGATTCCTGAATGGAAGTGTGATCAAATATCCATGGGCTTTGTCGTTCGATTACCCCTGACAGTGAAAGGATTTGATTCGGTGTGGGTGATCGTGGATCGTTTGACCAAATCCGCCCATTTCCTACCAGTGAAGATGACATTCAATATGGACCAATTCGCTAACCTGTACATTCAAGAGATAGTAAGATTACATGGAGTGCCGATTTTGATTGTGTCGGACAGGGACCCAAGATTCACATCAAAGTTTTGGAACAATCTGAACAAAGCAATGGGGACACGACTAAATTTTAGTACAACCTTTCATCCTCAGACTGACGGACAATCTGAATAGACTATTCTGATTTTGGAGAATATGCTTCGAGCCTGTGTACTAGAATTCTAGGGTTTGCGGAGCAAGTCTTTGCCCTTGGTGGAATTCTCGTACAACAATAGCTATCAGACTACGATAGGTATGACCCCTTACGAAGATTTATACGGAAGAAAGTGGAGATCGCCCCTTTATTGGGATGAAGTCAGTGAAGTTTGTTTGATTGGTCCAGAAATTTTGCAGCAAACAATGGATAAGATTAAGGTTATTCGGCAGCGGATATTGACAGCCCAAAGTAGACAAAAGAGATATACCGACGGAAGGAGACGGGAATTGGAATTTGAAGTAGCAGATGAAGTTTTTCTGAAAGTTTCACCGTTTAAAGGTGTCATGAGGTTCGGGAGAAAGGGTAAATTGAGCCCAAGATACATTGGACCATTCCCGATCACAAAGAGAATTGGAAGGGTTGCGTACCAACTAGAACTGCCAACTTCTATGGAAGGAGTTCATAATGTATTCCACGTGTCAATGCTAAGAAAGTGTCTCAGAGATCCGTCGCACGTTATAGTCCAGCACAACCAACCTTAGCATACGAGGAAAAGCCAGTGAAGATTTTTAATTATGCAGTGAATACATTACGCAACAAGGATATTGCGCTGGTGAAGGTGGTGTGGCGTAACCACAATGTGGAGGAGGCAACGCGGGAAAGATAACAGGATATGATGGAACGTTATCCTGAGTTGTTTAGATAGCAAATTTTGGGGACAAAATTTTTGTAAGGAGGGTGGAATGTAACACGCAAAAATTTTCTATCAGATTTCATTTCAGATTTTTGTAATTATAATCGGTGGTGTTTTGGTCCGAATTAATAACTGAAAATTTCTTTCCTCGAGTAAAAGATTATTTTGAGGCTAATGGTTGAGAGAGAAATTTGAAAATTCAACTTGAATCGGACGTAATCACAGAATTATGAAACGATTAAGAGTTGAGGGCAGTTTGGTAATTAGGAAATAAAATTATATATATATATAAGTTGGAAAGAAGAACCCCATTGGCGTTCTTCCTCCCAAAGACCTCTTCCCCTTCCCCGTTTCTTCTCTCCGCGAGCAAACGGCAACCGATTCACGATTCTTCCTCCGTTCTTTCGAATCATGGTAAGTTCTAGCTAGTTTTGGGTAGCTAGTTGATGTATTAGTGTTAATAGTGACAAAAAAAACGGGTTTGGCAAGAGTATAGGGTGATTCGGTGAAAACCTAGGCAAGTAATGCGAGACGTTGAGTGTAGAGTCAAATTTCATACGCATATTGGTGGTTATGATAGAAATAGGAGTGGATTACGAGAGTTGGTGGGAAAGACTTAGGTAGTTGATTGGCCGAGTATGTGAATTTTTATAACGGCATTTGTTCGGCCACGTTCGGTAAGCCGTGGACGTCCGAAAGGGAAATGGATTAAGCACATAGCAAACTAGACATCCTAAGGAACTTGTAGTACTTTGTATCGTCCAATTTGGATGAGTATTGGAGAAGTTGTGAATTTCCGGAGTTGCACGAAAATTGTACGGGATTCCGGGTTTAGTGCAGAGTTTCGGTTTTGGTATGAGTTAGGACTTTCAAGATAGGGAGTTATGACTTGATTGAGTGAGAATTGATGGATGTATAATTTTACAGGTATTCCATTTAGAGCACGAAGTTACGAAGCACGAAAGATTTTGAGAACGCCAGGTAAGTGATGGATCGTTTGTGAATTGCCTTCGGGCCTACACCATGGAATGGCAGGATTTTTTGTTTGCTGGATTGTTTGTTTGCTTTTATTGTTATTTGGTTGTTTGGTCAATGGGTCGTGCATATTGTGTTGTCATGCATCATGATTTTGAACTACGAAAGACGAGTTTTCAGTATGTTTTGAACTGTGCATATGAAATGTAATCAGATAAGAAAAGATTTGCCACGCATGGGTGAACGCCTCGTCGTTAACGTGCTAGTGAGAAAGCACTAGGGGGTTCACATGGATGAATGTACATGAGATGACATGGTTTGCGAACGCCTCATCATTAACGTGCTAGTGAGAGAGCACTAGAGGGTTCAACGATCGATGTTTGGAGGAGATTTTGGTTGGCCGTTCCGTGTGAGATCATGATGTGTGCCTCCAACCTCGCTCCGTGGGTCATGGTGTGGCTGTCCTGAGTGGAGCAGGTTGTGCATCTACTTGACCCACACGTGAAAGTGAAAGATGAATCCAACGAAACGAAAACGAAACAAAGTGTAGAAACTGCATGTGTTAGGGGTTGTGTTATGCATTGGTTTAAATTCATATTGCATACTTGCTAAGCATTAGGCTTACGTTTTATGTTCCGTGGTATAGGTGATGACGAGCTATCTGGTGAGTTGCTAGGTGGTGGGCATACCTAGGTCGGTGTTGGCGGAGGACGTCGTACGCCGGTGTAGTCAGTTGTTGGGGCGACACGACCATGGCAAGTTAGATGGTGGTATTCTTGTAAGTATTTTGAGTTGAATAACGATTTATAGATTTTGAGGTTATAGGTAGCGTGGTGCGGGTATAGTCGTCATTTGAGGAAGAATTATGTTGTTTTGAAATTTACTTGGAGAATTTATGTTTTCAAATTATAGGTTTTCCTTGGTGAATTTGATCGAGAAATGTTTGTCGTGCATTTTTAAATGAATTGATGTTGATTTTCACTGATATTGGTGTGAAGTGTCGACCGAATCCCATAGGTGTCTACAGGTCAGTGTAAATGGGAGAGTGAGTGTGGACCGCAAGGTTCAACCGACGCGGGCAAAGAGGAACGAGGTGTCGACTGGCGACCGTGGGTGTCGACCGGTTAGTGCAAATAGAGCGAGAGTGTCGACCGCGGGGGACAACCTGTGTGGGCAGGGAGAGTCAAAGTGTCGACCTGCAAATGCAAGTGTCGACCGCTCTCCTAGTTGAGTATAGAAGTGTCGACCGGTGATTTCAAGTGTCAATCGATGAAAAGACCCGAGAGAAATGTAGTGTCGACCGGTGTTCCCGTTGTCGACCGATGAAAAACCCAAGACCATTCAAGTGTCGACCGGCGTTTACAAGTGTAGACCGGTCTCTGTATTCTGTGTATCAAAAGGGTGAAGTTTACTTAAACCGATTTTAAACGAGTTTCCGCTGCGGCATTTATATGTATTTCTTTTGGAAGTCGTTTTGAGTCGAAAAATAAACCTTTCAAATTTCTAAGAAATATTTGGTAGAGGATATGAGGAACGGTGACGAGTAGTAGTTGGTAGCGAACCGGGAATCACGAAGGATTTTCGTGGCATTACACTTTTAATGCACGATACTTTATGTTATAGGATTTAGTCGAGTGTTTGTCGTGTATTGCTGTTTAAGCTGGAAGAATGGGTAGACTATAGGTTTTTGTGGAGAAAATTGAGCGTTTAGAGAGCCGGATAACTCGGGTTGTGGAATGGTCTCCGTTCGGTCACATCCGGCCAAGTTGTTGATATTAAATTAGGAAATAGATGAGACCATTAGAAACTAGACGTCCTAGGGAGCCTGTAGCACTTTGGATCGTCTAATTCGGACGACTATTAAAGAAGTTATGAATTTTCGAAGTTGGTAAGAAATTGAGTTGGATTTCGGGTTTAATAGATAGTTTTGGTTGTATACGAGTTATGACTTTCAAGCTAGGAATTTATGAGTTGAACGAAGTATAATTGATGAATGTGTGATTTTATATGTATTCGAGTCAGCGAGCAAACTACGAGTTTTGGCATACGAATTGCTAAGGATGCCAGGTAAGTAATGTAGTAAAAGTTTTGCCTTTGGCCCTACATCACAGTTCAGTAGGATGCATTGCACATTTATTTTAAGCTATGCTTTCATGGTTGTGCATCATTGCTTTAAAGTAGAAGAACGAGACGAAAATGAATTTTCATGTATTTATGAGACGAAAATAGTAAGATGTGAGTAGTACAAAACGAAATTGAGAAGATACGTAAGTAGATAATGAAGGTGAAGTTGAGTGGCATGGTCCTATGAGGGGGCCCGTGAGGTATGCCATTTCTTCCCCCGCTTTACGTGGTGGCCCTTGTCCGATAAGGGGAATTGCGAAAAGTACCACTTTACTAGGCTAAAGTTGGCTCTGTCCTATGAGGGGGCCCGTGAGATGGGTCACCTTGGTCTAGCACGTAAAGAAAAACTCAGTAGTAAAAAGATAAATAAGATGTCAGAAAGAGACGAAAACAAACGTAGAAACAAAACTGTAGAAACTCATTGTGTTAGTGGGTATTTGATTTAGTGTGTTTATGTGCATTACTTACTTAGCATTAATCTAATAGTTGAGTTATGTGATGTAGGTAACGAAGCGATAGCTGCTGAGGAGTCAGAACGAGCCTAGGACTAGGAGGCACGTGGAGGAGCACGCTCGTGGATGATCCGACCAGCTGTTAGGGCAATTTTAATACGGTATTCATAGGTACGGGTGTAGAGGACGATTCGGAGTCGTTTTGAATCATTTTGTAAAGAAAATAAATTTTGAAGGTTCAGTAATAGTCTGGACGTATTTAACGATTTTTAGTTGACTGCAAAAATGATGGTTTTGTTGTTTTCAATGTCGAGTCGAAATTGATCGTATTGAGAAAAATTGAGGTTCTATTTAGTTTCTGTGAGGGAAGTATCGACCGGTAGGCTTAGTGGTCGACCCGACCCTCCAAGTGTCGACAGCGAGGGTCGACCTGCACGGGCAGAGCCGAAGTAAGTGTCGATCTATGGTTGTAGGTGTCGACCGGTAGCGTAAAAATAGCAGTGGTGTCGACCGTTTGGGTAGACCTACTAGGACAGAGAGAGAGAAGGTGTCAACCGGTGCACACAGGTGTCGACCAATGAAAAAAAACCGAGAGAAATGTGATGTCGAACAGTCTTCGCCAGTGTCAACCGATGCAAAACCCTAGACAACCCAAGTATCGACCGAGGCTTACAGGTGTCGACTAGTTTCTCTCCATAAGGTTTTGGTCAAGTGAAGTTTTAGTTAAACTAATTTTAATCGAATTTTTCGCTGCGATTCTATTTAAAATATTTTCAAAAATGTTATCTTAGGTCGAGCAACAAAAGTTTTAAATTTTACTCAAATATTCCGAGCCTGTTTGTTGGAGTAGTAGTTGTGAACGAAACAGAATCCATGTAGGGTTTCCAGGGCGTTACAATACATCACGCTATACCCATGATACGAGCATATACTCTCAAACTAAACCGTTAGAGTTTGTATAGAATTCAAACTAAAAATACAAGGATCAAAGATATTATGGGAGCACTATCAAATTTCGAGAATGAAATTTCTTTAAAGAGGATAGATTGTAACGTATCAAAAATCATTCCTCAAAATCAAGCTAGATTTCAAATTTCAAATTTCTGCATATTAAAATCCTAATTAATAATCAATTAAATTAATTTTCTCAATTTAGCTCAATCAATACCTAATGAAAGATTTATTTCCAATCTAAGGAAAGAGAATAATTTTCTTTTATTTCGTCGCTGAATCTGCCCATTAGGTAAGGAAAGATTCATGCTAATCTTATCAAAAAATTGGAGGAGCGGAGTGCAAAACTCTCCTATAAATATAGGTGTTGTAATAACCCGGAAATTTCGAATTTTAATTTTTAGTTTTCGGAATTTTTAGTTAATCCCGGTCGGATTTTGAGAAATATTTCAACGGAAAAGATTTAAATTATAAGGCTCGAGGCCTACTTTTGCGATTGATTTTCAGAATTTAAAGTCGAGAAGTTACGAAATTTCGGACGATTGAAGCACGTGAGGGCAATTTGGTAATTTGTATTTATTTTGTAATTTAAAAAAAAAAAATTGTAAAACACCCGCATGGCTTCGCGAGGAAGCCATTCGGTTGTTTCCTCTGTGCACCCGAGAGAGCCGAGAGAGAAGACGACCGGGAGCAGGGCGGTCGTGTGCTGGAGTCGGAGCTGTGACGGCCGACGAGCGCGAGTGTGAGGTGTGAGTTGCGAGCAGGGGTTGCTATTCCGACGAACCGGAGCCGTTCGGTTCCAGCAACTCGAGTGCCCGAAGTGAAAGCCGAGTGTTCGGCCGACGACCCCGAGGGGCTGGTTTCCGGCCAATTCTGCTGCCAACTACCAGACGTGTTGCTGGAGTCCTTCTCCCACCCAAGTGCCGGATGCCACCACTTGGTAAGTCTTCTCCCTCTGCTGTCCTATCCGTATGAACCGAGACTGAGGTTCAGCTCCTCTTCGTTTTTTTTTTCTCTCTTTGAATTTGGCGGCAAATGTGAGGGGATTGAGAGGGTGAGTGTGTAGGTTAGCAAGTGGACAGCAGGAGACCGGTGAGAGGGAGGGAAGCCGAGGGAGAAGGTTGAGCCAAAAGTCAGACTTTGTGCTGGAATTTCTGATTTTTGGGTTAGATTGTGCTTAATAGGTGAAATGTGAGTGTTCGGTGCAGAGAACTTGCGGGATTTGCCCGAAGTTGAGATTTCGGCTATTTTTCGTATAAAAACAGCTTCTGTTTTTGGCTTGTTTTGGCTAGGCTTAAGTTGATCATTTCAAATTCTGTCTTTGTGGGTTAAAGTAGGTTGTTAGAAGAACGTGTGGCCACTAGAATCGTTCGATTCCGATATCCGACGCAAAAGTTATGCGCGTCGGAAGTTTATGCGGGATTTTGGTTTAAGTCAAATTAGTGACTGTTTTTCGTAGAAATTCGATGTGTGAGAGTAGCATAGCCATTTTGATGCATATAACTAGTTGGGAGTGAGTTTTGGTTGAAGGGAAGTGAAAATGTGAAATTTTAATAAAAATGGCAGATTTGGTTATTGGCATTTTTTGCCTATCTGCGGCCTACCGATTTAAAATCTGTCTTGGGATGTTACACTAGGTTCCTAAGGGAACGTTTAGCCACTTGAATCGATCGATTCCGTTGGCGGACGCAAAAGTTATGCACATCCGAACGTTGGGCTGGTTTTCAGCCAAACCGAACCAATGAACCGTTTTAGTTGAAATTTCGTGAGTGAAGTTAGAGAAGGTTGTTTTTTAGCTAGTTGGTAAATGTTGGGATAAATACTGATGAGAAATTGGTTGTGTTTTAGGTTGAGGCTTTCTGTTGGCAAAGCTGTGCATCGAGCGAGCTTAGGACGCCAGGTAAGTAGTGCATGCATGTGTTTTGCCCAAGTGGGCCTACACTGTAGAACTTTAGTGTTTATGTGATTGATTGCGGTGTGTGTGCGTATTGTGTGATATGCATCATATTTTTTTTAAAACGGGAACGAAAATGATTTTTAGCATGCTTTGATGTATGAGGTGAGACGTGTGGCGGTGGTACCGCGGATCCCGCTAGTGTACGGGCCGGTGCTTCACCAGTCGCGGATCCTACTCGAGGGGTGGGCCGGCTGGGCCGTCATGCGGCGTGAATGTGTTGACGGTGAGGATATGGGCAGTGGTACCGCGGATCCTACTAGTGTGTGGGCCGGTGCAACACCAGTCGCGGATCCTACTCAAGGGGTGGGCCGGCTGGGCTGTCGCGAAACGTGTGTGTATGGCAACTGTGGCCCCGTGTTGGGGAGGCTGGGACGGGGACGACGTGTCAGGGTGTAGAGTGGCGCGAGGTACACCCTTACCCTGATGTGGTTGCCGTGTGGTGATACGTGTGTGTAGCTTGTGGGCCTCGTTGCTGGGGAGTCCGGGACGGTGGCGACGTGTCAGGGTGTAGGGTGGCGTGAGGTTCCTCCTTACCTTGGTGCGGCTGCACTACGCGTCACAGTTGTGACAACATGAGTGTGAGTGTAGAGACTGCATGTGATAGGATTGCATTGTCGGCTATTACTTTCATATCGCATTACTTACTGAGCGTTAGGCTTATGTTGTGTGTTCTGTGGTGTAGGTGCTGACGATACTGCTGGTGAGCCTCGAGTGCCTAGTCCTGAGGCGTAGGATGGTTGGCGGCGTGCGACTGCGGCACCAAATGGCGGACTTTTGTTAGGGCGACCCGACCCGTGGAGATGGTAGGTTGTGACCTGGTCGGTTTGTGGGTTTTCTTTCTTTTGCGGTGATTATGTACGGGGGATGGGATTGGTTGTTGTATATGCGTCAGCGTATAGGTATATGGAGTGCGTGTGATTTTGGTGACGTACGCAGATATTTTTCATGTTAGAGAATGATATTACTCTATACTGGAGACTTTCTTCATTTGTATTTGATGGATTTTCGTCGTCTTCTTACTCTGATTTAGTTATGGTGATTTCTCTGGATGATGGATAGATAAACATTGTTGGATTATGGTGAATTGTGTGCAGGGTTTAAATTTTTGGGATAGTCAGTTTTTAGCCGTTACTCTGCCGAAATTTCGGGAGAGAGGCTGGGAGTCGAGGAGATAAGAAATAGGTTGAGGTGTGAACAGTAAATGGTAGAAAAAGGTAGATGAGCGTGGAAGTGCGGCGTGATCGCAGGTGCGTGGGGCACGCGGCCCTGCGGGTGCACACGGGTCATGCGGCGCCGGGTGAGGGCGTGCGTGCGTGCAGACGTGCTGTACAGAGGCAGGGTGCGTGGGGCACGCGGCGCTGTGAGCATGCGCGAGATACAGTGACGTTGGGTTGGCACGTGCGTCACTGCGAGGGTGTACGCGGGGTGTCAGAGTGGGGACGTGAGTGCTTGGGACCGGACTGTGTAGTTTGTGGGGTGCGTGGGATTTTTTTTTTTCCAAGGATTTCAAGTTTTATCGTTTTATCTCAAATTATTTTAAATGGTTTTCTTTACCGCTCCGTAGTTTTATGTTGAGGACTTCGTGTTTCCTCTTCGGGACGTGAGTTGTTTTTTTAAATCGAGTCGAAATATTTTCATACTCACAAATGTTCTTTTGAAAATGATTTGAAAACGAAAGGGGTATTGAATTGAGTTAATTAGGTCAAGTGTTAGTGTGTGTGTGTGTAGTGGGTAGATGCACTGTAGCGCACCGGGGACGTGTGGGTTCTCGGGGTGCTACAGGTGTTCGGTGGGGGAGGATACTCACACCACAATTTTTTTTCACTCGAGTTCAAACAAACTCTTACCTCTTTGGTCACAGGCGACGAAACTTTGAAGAAACAGCAACTCCAAAGGCAAGCTTCTCGGTGAACTTCCTCTAGTGCGAAGAACAGCCACCCATCGACGTAAGTTCCTCCCTCACTCTGTCCCTCTCGATTTTTGCTCTCCCTCACTCTCGATCTCTCGCTCTCTCTCTCTCTCGGCAGAAATAGGAAAAGGAAATGAGTTGGTTTTATTTAAAAACCCAAATCGGTTTTTTCAGAAGGTCCAACTGAACCAAACCAAATCGGCGCATTTGACCAGAATGGGGCAGTTGACCTGGATCGATCCAGTTGACCCAGATCGGCCCAGTTGACACGAGTTGGTATTTGAGCACGCATGTTTCGGCATAGCTTATAATAGTATAAAGATAAATTGGTATAACATATTGTATATGGATGAAACTTATGTAATTGAAGGAAAATATGTGATAGCAAAAGCCTGAACGACAATGAGATGGTGAGCTTGAACATTAATGGTACTGACATAATTGCAAAATCCTGAACGACAATGAGATGATGAGCTTTACCGAAAATAAGTTGACAAAGCCTGAACGGTTGAGTCTAAGGTTGGAAAATGAGTACCAACTATTTCTGTAATCATGATTCGGTAAGGGTAAATGTAAATTTCTTACCCTTGCACGTATTTTTGTTTTCTGAGTTAATTCTCATGTTTTGAATAATTTTGTTGCGTAGGTGAGTTTTTATCTTTGAAGGAAACTATCTACGATCGAGAATCTCCCAGTGGCAAACGACCATACACACGGATACATTGATTTTCCCAAGAAAATAATTTAAAATATTATGCTTTACTTTTTAAAAGTATTTTGGTTTTTATTTGAATTCTGAAAAAAATTTGTTGAATTTTATTATTATAGTTTTTATGAATTATTTATGATTATGTATTTATTTCGAATAAATTTAATTATTGTTTTAATTACAGATTCTGCGCATTTAATGATTTTTATTCAAGATTTAAAAAAAATATTTTAAGCTGAAAATTTAACGCTTGATTTTAAATTAAATTTTGGAAAAAATTTCTAAGGTTTCAAATGATGATTTGTAAATTGGGGATTTTAAAATTGGGGCGTTACAACTAATGAGCTCGTTTTTCTTGTAGGAGTTGATCTTAATGGAGATATCACATGTGGGAGCCCAACTTGGAGGACATGGATCAACACTTGCACACTCGGAATTAGGTTGCAAGGATGGATTCAACACATGGCCCAATGGGAATTGGTCTTCCCCACCTATAAACTGCGTAACCCTTATTTGCACTTTATTTTTATTTTCTTTTTAGCAAACTATAGTCTTTATGTATGAATTTTATAAATTGTATCATGCATTAAATTGTTTGGTTAGCACTAGATGTATGATGGGTTGAAGACTCGGTCGCAAAAGAAAAAAAGAAAGCCGATTTTGAATATATGTGCAACATTCTATTTGTGGGATCAATTGAAGAAATGGCTCAAAGGAAAGCTCTAACCAATGGTAAGGAACTTGCAGGTACATTCTAGAGGTTCGCAAGGATAGATGATAAAGCAAAGAAGCACCATTGATGGAAGAAGGCTCGGCCATGCATGATGGTTATTGATTGCGCGCGTGTGGATGAGCTTCTTGGCTGTCGATTGCTTCCTTCATCCAATGGATCTCCTTTCTCCTTTTCAAATGCCAAACCCTAATCATCTACCTTAGGCTTTCAATTTAAGGCATAGCTATTGATGTGTGTAAGAACTTTTGAAAAATTTAATATACAAGTCTCTTTTTCCTAATCAAAGTGTTAGAAGAATCTGAGTGGTTGTCCACGATTTCTTAATCATGTGGAGAAGCCCTCCATTGTTCCTCAAGCTCTAAGGTTGCTTTGTGAACTCTTATCATTTCCTCTCCTCTCTCATTGAGAGTCTAAAACGATTGAGGACGTGAAACCTAGCCCAAAGGTTGTTGTTTTTCTTTGGAAAAATATGCACCTGTGAGCCTAACGTGAGATAGCTCTCGGGTCCTTCAAGGGTTTTCTATTTTCATACATTTCCACACATTGCTTCGTCATCATTCACGGTTTCCTTCACATACTTTCACCTTCCATTTAGCTACATTTCCATCTTCATTTTCATCACCCATTTTCATCTTCATTTCATGATTTTTGTGCACATTCACTTTCACTCGAGCATTTTGCATATTTTGTGGGTAAACACGGTTCTTTTTCTATGGACTCATCTTGTCATAAGGGCGCGTCTGCAATGGATAGCCTAGCCAAGAAGGAGTGCGGAAAAGAGGAGAGCCCAACCAAGAATGCTACGCGTGGGAGACAGCATGTGGTATAACACCCGAAAAATTTATCGGACAGTTTCCTTTAAATGCGCAATATTTTATGTTATAGGATTCAGTCGAGTGTTAGTCGTGTATTGGTGTTTAAGTTGGAAGAATAGGTAGACTATAGGTTTTTATGGAGAAAATTGAACGTTTAGAGAGCCGAATAACTCGGGTTGCGGAACGGTCTCCGTTCAGCCACATCCGACCAAGTTGTCGATATTAAATTAGGAAATGGATAAGACCATTAGAAACTAGACGTCTTGTGGAGCCTGTAGCACTTTGGATCGTCCAATTCGGACTACTATTGCAGAAGTTTAGAATTTCTGAAGTTGGTCGAAAATTGAGTTGGATTTCAGATTTAATAGATAGTTTTGGTTGTATACGAGTTATAACTTTCAACCTAGGAATTTATGAGTAGAACGAAGTAGAATTGATGAATGTGTGATTTTATAGATATTCGAGTTAGCAAGCGAACTACGAGTTTCGGCATATGAATTGCTAAGGACGCCAGGTAAGTAATGTAGTAGAAGTTTTACCTTTGGGCCTACATCACAGTTCAGTAAGATGCATTGCACGTTGATTTTATGTTATGATTTCATAGGTGTGCATCATTGCTTTAAAGTAGAAGAACGAGACGAAAATGAATTTCCATATATTTATGAGATGAAAATAGTAGGATGTGGGTAGTGCAGGACGAAATTGAGAAGATATGTAAATAGATAATGAACGTGGAGTTGAGTGGCATGGTCCTATGAAGGGGGTCGTGAAGTATGCCATTTCTTCCTCCGCTTTACGTGGTGGTCCTGCTCCTATAAGGGGGATTGCGAGCAGTACCACTTTACTAGGCTAATTTTTGCTCTGTCCTATGAGTGGAAATTTGAGATGGGTCACCATGGTCTAGTGCGTAAAGAAGAACCCAGTAGTAAGAAGATAAAGAAGATGTAAGAAATAGACGAAAACGAACGTATAGACGAAACTGTAGAAACTCAATGTGTTAGGGGGTGTTTGATTTAGTTTGTGTTTATGTGCATTACTTACTTAACATTAAGCTGATAGTTGAGTTCTGTGACGTACCTGACAAAGCGATTACAGATAAGTACTCAGAACGAGCCCAGGACTAGTAGGCATATGGAAGAGCACGCTCATGGATGATCCGGCCAGCTATTATGGTTATTTTAACGCGATGTTCATAGGTACGAGTGTAGAGGTCGAGTCGAAGTCGTTTTGAGTCACTTTGTAAAGAAAATAGATTTTGAAGGTTCAGTAGTAGTCTGGACGTATTTAACGTTTCTTAGTTGATTGCAAAAATGATGATTTTGTTGTTTTTAACGTCGAGTCGAAGTTGATCGTATTGAGAAAAATTGAGGTTTTATTGAGGTTCTGTGAGAGAAGTGTCGACCGGTAGGCTTAGTGGTCTACCAGAACCTGCAAGTGTCGACAGTGAGGGTCGACCTGCATGGGCAGAGCCGAAGTAAGTGTCAACCTATGGTTGTAGGTGTCGACTGGCAGCGTAAAATGGCAGCGGTGTCGACCGTCTGGGTAGACCTAGTAGGATAGAGAGGGAGAAGGTGTCAACCAGTGCACACATGTCTCGACCAATGAAAAAAACCGAGAGAAACGTAGAACGGTGTTTGCCAGTGTCGACCGATGAAAAACGCAAGACCACCCAAGTGTCGACCGAGGCTTATAGGTGTCGACCGGTTTCTCTCCATAAGGTTTTGGTCAAGTGAAGTTTTACTTAAACTGATTTTAATCAATTTTTCGTTGTGATACTGTTTAAAATATCTTCAAAAATATCATTTTAAGTCGAGCAACAAAATTTTTAAATTTTACTTAAATTTTTTAGAGTAGTAGTCGTGAATGAAACGGGATCCATGTAGGGTTTTTGGGGCGTTACAATACATCACGCTATACCCATAATACGCGCATATACTCTCAAACTAAACCATTAGAGTTTATATAGAATTCAAACTAAAAATACAAGGATAAAAGATATTATGGGAGCACTATCAAATTTCGAGAATGAAATTTCTTTAAGGAGGGTAGATTGTAACGTATCAAAAATCATTCCTCAAAATCAAGCTAGATTTCCAATTTCTAATTTTTGCATATTAAAACCCTAATTAATAATCAATTAAATTAATTTTCTCAATTTATCTCAATCAATACCTAATGAAAGATTTATTTCCAATCTAAGGAAAGAGAATAATTTTCTTTTACTTGGTCGCTGAATTTCCCATTGGGTAATGACAGATTCATGGTACTCTTATCAAAAAATTGGAGGAGCGGAGTGCAAACCTCTCCTATAAATATAGGTATTCAGTGGAGGAGGAAACTCACACCATAATTCTTTTCCCCTCGATTTCAGACAAACTCTCACCTCTTTGGTCACCGGTGACGAAACTTCGAAGAAACAGCAACTGCAAAGGCAAGCTTCTCGGTGAACTTCCTCTAGTGCGAAGAACAGCCACCCATCGACGTAACTTCTTCCCTCCCCTCGCTCTATCCCTCTCGGTTTCGCTCTCCCTCACTGCCGATCTTTCGCTCTCTCTCTCTCTCTCTCTCTCTCACTCTCACTCTCTATCTCTCTCTCTCTCTCATCGGAAATAGGAAAAGAAAAGGAGTTGGTTTTATTTAAAAACCATAACCGATTTTTTAGAAGGTCCAGCTTAACCAAACCGAATCGGCCCAGTTGACCAGGATCGGGCCAGTTGACCCGGATCGATCCAGTTGACCTAGATCGGCCCAGTTGACTCGAATCAGCCCAGTTGATCCAGATCGGAACAGTTGACCCAGATTGACCCAGTTGATCCAGATCGGCGCAGTTGACCCAAACCGGCACATTCTAACCCGACTTCAACCCAAACCAAATTTTGACTTGAATGTGACCTAACCAATCCAAGATTAAATCGGTAAGGGTTTTCTATCCAAATTTTTTTGAAGTTGGAATTAATTAAGTAAGATTTTAATATTGACATTCAAATTAGGTAGGAGAGATCCAAGAAGTCATCCGAACCGATCAAACCAACCCAATTCGACCCAAGAGAACAACGTAAGTAATTTCTGTTTAAATTTATTTGAAATTGGATTTATTAAGTAGAAATATAATAGGAAAGATTCTATTTGAACAGGGTTTTATTTGGAATAGTAAACAAATCCCGATAACCATACCGTTCGGAATCCATGTAAGTAAAAATACAGTTTTCCCATGTTTTGGCCATGGGCCTATATCATATTACACGAGTTGATATTTAAGCACGCATGTTTCGGCATAGCTTAGAATAGTATAAAGATAATATTTGTAGGACATATTGTATGTGCATGAAACTGATGGAATTGAAGGAAAATATATGATAGCAAAAGCCTGAACGACATTGAAATGATGAATTTGAACATTAATGGTACTGACATAATAGCAAAAGTCTGAACGACAATGAGATGATGAGTTTGATCAAAAGTAAGTCGACAAATCTTGAACGACAATGATAGGGCTGAGTCTAAAGTTGGTAAATGAGTACCAATTATTTCTGTAATCCGGATACGGTAAGGGTAAATGTAAATTTTTGACTCTTGCACGTCTTTTTTCTTGGTGAGTTAATTCTTATGCTTTGAATAATTTTGTGGTGTATGTGAGTTTTTATCTGAGAAGGAACTAGCTGCGATCGGGAATCTCCTACTGGCAAACGACCATACAGAAGAAGACATTGATTTTTCTGAGAAAAGAATTTAAAATATTATGTTTCAGTTTTTAAAAGTATTTTTGTTTTTATTTTAATTCCGAATAAAATATGTTGAATTTTATTATTAGAGTTTTTATAAATTATTTATAATTTTCCATTTATTTCGAATAAGTTTAATTATTGTTTTAATTACAGCTTCTGAGCATTTAATGATTTTTATTCAAAATTTAAAAAAAATGTTTTAAGGGAAAAATTTAACGGTCGATTTTAAATTAAATTTTGGAAAAAATTTTTAAGGTTTCAAATTATGGTTTGTGAATTGGGGATTTTGAAATCGAGGCGTTACAACTAATGAGTTTGTTTTTATTTTAGGAGTTGATATTATTGGAGATATCAAATGGGAGCGTAACTTGGAGGACATGTATCAACCCTTGCACACTTGGAATTAGGTTGCAAGGATGGATTCAACACATGGCCCAATGAGAATTGGTCTTCCCGGCCCATAAACCGTGTAACCTTTATTTGCACTTTATTTTTCTTTTCTTTTTAGCAAACTCTAGCCTTTATGTATGAATTTTATAAATTTTATCATGCATTAAATTGTTTGATTAGGACTAGATGAATGATGGGTTGAAGACTCGGTCACAAAAGAAAAAAAGAGAGCCAATTTTGAATATATGTGCAACATTCTATTTGTGGGATCAATTGAAGAAATGGCCCAAAGGAAAGCTCTAACCAATGGTAAGAAACTTGCAGGTACATTCTAGAGGTTCACAAGGATAGATGATAAAGCAAAGAAGCACCATTGATGGAATAAGGCTCGGCCATGCATGATGGCTGTTGATTGCGCGTGTGTCGATGAGCTTCTTGGCTGCCGATTGCTTCCTTCATCTAATGGATCTCCTTCCTCCATTTCAAATGCCAAACCCTAATCATCTACCTTAGGCTTTCTATTTAAGGCATAACTATTGGTGTGTGTAAGAACTTTTGACAAATTTAATATGCAAGTCTCTTTTTCCTAATCGAAGTGTTAGAAGAACTTGAGTGGTTGTCCACGATTTCTTAATCATGTGAAGAAGCCCTCCATTGTTCCTCAAGCTCTAAGGTTGCTATGTGAACTCTTATCATTTTCTCTCCTCTCTCATTGAGAGTCTAAAACGATTGAGAACGTGAAACCTAGCCCAAAGGTGGTTGTTTTTCTTTGGAAAAATATGCACCTGTGAGCCTAACGTGAGATAGCTCTCGGTTCCTTCAAGGGTTTTCTATTTTCATACATTTCCATACATTGCTTCATCATAATTCACTGTTTCCTTCACAGACTTTCACCTTCCATTTAGCTACATTTCCATCTTCATTTTCATCACTCATTTTCATCTTCATTTCATGATTTTTGCGCACATTCACTTTCACTCGAGCACTTTGCATATTTTGTGGGTAAACACGGTTCTTTTTCTATGGACTCGTCTTGTCAGAAGGGCGCGTCTACAATGGATAGCCTAGCCAAGAAGGAGCACGGAAAAAAGGAGAGCCCAGCCAAGGATGCTACATGCGGGAGACAGCATGTGGTATAACACCTGAAAAATTTATCGGACAGTTTGCTTTTAATGCGTGATATTTTATGTTATAAGGTTTATCGTTTATTAAGAATAAAGAATATTATTGGAGGTTGTAAGGTCAATATTGTGAGGTTAAATGGATAATTGGATCAATGAGACAAACTAGTAAATGTTAAGTATGTAATTAGAAGAATGGGAGGGCAAATTGCGAAGGATAGTAATGGTTGGTGAGGTTGAACCACTTAAAGCTTGACAACTAACCAAAGTTTCCTTAAGAAGCTCCCCATTGTTATTTGTTGAAGATAAAAGCTAACAAAGCACTCACTCTCTCCTTCTCTCATGATTTCTCCTCTTCCTTCCACGATCTTCTTCTCCACGCCAAACCCCCCATTCTCTCTCAATCTTTGATTTTGAAGAGAAACCCACAACTTTCTCTCACCTTTCCAAGCTTCTCTGAAGTTTGTCAAGGCTTTCAAGGTAAGGGTTATGTTTTCTTTACTAGGTTAAATGTCTCCTGGATTATGAAAGATAGAAAAGAAGTTGTTGGAATATTTTGGTTGTTTTGTTGGATGGTTGAATGAGCTTGGAGCAAGGTTCACGAAAATTAGACTTTATCGTGCTCTATCTTTTGTGTTTTTATGCCTCAATATATTTGTATTTGTAATGCCCTGCTAGCAACGACCCGAAAATCCCTCTAGTTTCTGGTTCGCTGTCATACCCTACCGAACAACCCGTCTCTCCCATTTACCTAATTTGTATGAAAATTTAATTTTTTTGTTTGAAAACGTTTTATAAAGACTTACGCAGCTGAGACGGCACCTGCGCGGAGTACTAATCAAAAGAAAACACGTTTATTTTTGTTGAGTTAATTTTTAAAATAATAACTAGAAAACCAGTCGACCTCGGTAAACACCGGTCGACACCTGACCCGTTCTGTACCTAAGGGTCGACACCTATATAAATAGGTTGGCACCTCGGTCACCTCTGTTTGTACAAGTCGACACTAGCTTGTAGCAGTCGATACCCTGATCCTCTATGCCCGTCCCGGTCGAATCTCGCGGTTGACACCTTTACGTTTAACTCACAGAGCGGTTGACACCTGCTTTCACAGGTTGACACCTTAATCCTCTCTGTCCGCACCGGTCGAACATCGTGGTCGATACTTCTACATACGTCACACAGAGTGGTCGACACCTGTCTTCAGAAGTCGACACCTTAATTATCTCTGCCTGCACCGGTCATACATTGTGGTCGACACTCTCACCATTTTTCCACTAACCAATCGACACCTAAAGGCACAAGTCGACACCTAGCTTGGTTCTGTCTCCGCGGTCGACATTTGCCTAGTTCGGTTGACACCTAGCCATACTGGTCGACAACTTGCACCAGTAGCCTAAAACTATATTCAGCACTCAACAAAGAAACAAACGACGAAAACCCTCGATCAATTAAACCACAAAGTAAAACCTTGATTTTTGCATCAAAACCTCCCAAGTAGTTTCAAAATACGACTATACATCATCCCAACTATTAATGTTGAAAACCCACCTATACATAAAAAAATATATACTTGACATGGACTCTTCAAAATACATCCTTCAAAACTCACCATTTCCCCCAAAACGCTCTCCACGGGTCGAGTCGCCCTAACACACTCACCCCCTCGGCACATGGTAGCATGCTGTCAACTGCCTACTCACCCTGGTTGAGCTCTCAAAACTCACCGGTAGAAATCTCTACACCTACACAACAGAACACAAAACATAAGCCTAATGCTCAGTAAGTCGTGCGAAAATGAACCACGAAAACCATCAACGCAATCATAACACATAAAGTCTCTACTTTCTCACTCATGTTGTCATAACTTGATCCAAGACGTACAGTCGTACTAGGGTGAGGCTGGACACTGGCCACACCGCCCCCTGGCACGTCGCCACCATCAAAGTTTCTTTAGCAACGAGGCCCACAAGCTGCACACACATGTGTCACCCCACACAACAACCATCTTAGAGTAAGACTGACGCACTCGCCACACCACCCCATGGCAAGTCACCACCGTACCGATTCCTCAAGCAATAGGGCAAGAGTTGCTCACCACTACACATACCGCAGCAGCTGTAACACTCGGGATTTCTGTAATTTAATTTTCAAAAATTCATATTGGTAAAAAGTAGAGTTTCGGTCGGAATCGAGAGCGGAGAATTTGTTTTAGTAGATAAAAGATTATTTCGAGACTAATGGAGAACAGAAACTTTTAGGAATCCGCCAAAAAAATGACTGAATAGCCGTTTGGTTAAAAGATTAAAGTGTAAAGGCAAAAAATTAATTAGTTTATTATTATTATTATTTTAATAAAAAAATTTTCATACATAAACAGAATAGCTTCACGAAGGAAGCCATTATGCTTCTCTTCTCTTTTCCTATCACCGAGCGTAAGAGCAAGGGAGGGCTAAGCGACGAGCTAGGATTCGCCGACGACCGACAAGAGGGAGGGATGCCGATGTGCAAAGAACTTCGACGAGCTGAGAGGAGCAGCTGTTCGGCCCTTTCCGTGCAAAAAACTGAAGGTAAACCCCCTGTTTCAGTTTCTGTTGATCAAGTGTGAGGGCTTGCTCGTTTTCAAATTTCTGATGGTTCGAGCTCGATTTCTGGAGTGATTAGGAGGTAGAAGTAATGGTGTTGTTGCTGAGGGTTATGAGCTCCAAAAATTTTTTAGGAGGACTTGGATGATTGAACTATAACTTAGATTTTTCTGAACTCGAAATCTCCAACGGTAGTTAGATTATGCTTAATAGGTTAGAGTGTGATGGATTGTTGAGAAATCTAGTGCGTTTTGGGACTTTTAACTTAGTTACGATTAATTGTTTTAAATTCAGTTTTGGTATGTTATACTAGGTTATGAGTGGAGCGTTTAGCCTCTGGAATCGAGTGATTCTGACAACCGATGCAAAAGTTATGGGTGTTGGAAGTTATGTTGATTTTGGCCAAAATTGGGTTAGCGAGCCATCTGGGTTGGGCTTTGGTGGACTGAGTTATTAGTCGTAATTTTAGTACATGGGATGAGTTGTGAGATGAGTTTTAATGTGAATTGTTATGTGATAGGTTTAACCCAAGGAAGTGATAGAAACGAGCATAACAAAAGCTAAGTAATCCAGGTAAGTTGTGTTTGCATGTGCATTGCCCTTACGGGCTTACACCATGAGACAGTAGGGTGATATTGTGTGTTTTGCATGTTTTTGTTTAATCATGCATCATGTTTTGAAAAGCGTAACGAAAATGAATTTGAGCGTGGTTTTATTTGCGATTGTGAAAAGTGACGTGTTGTGGTGAGAATGATGTGTGTGTGGATAACTTTGGCCCCGTTGCTGGAGGAATCGAGATGGTGGCGATGTGCCAGAGGGTGGTGTGGCGAGTGCATCCAACCTCACCCTGGGATGGCTGCTGCGATGTGTGTGTGGTGGTGGGCAACTATGGCCCTGTTGTTGGAGGAACCGGGACGGTGGCAACGTGCCAGGGGGTGGTGGGGTGAGTGCATCCTGCCTCACCTTAGAATGGTTGCGGTGTGTGGAGTGATGCGTGTACAGTCTGAGGGCCTCGTTGCTGGAGGAACTGGGATGATGGCGACGTGCCAGGGTATGAGGTGGCAAGAGAGTCCAGCCTCACCATGGTGCGGCTGTACCACACGGCACTAGTTGTGACAACAAGAGCTTGAGTGTAAAGACTACATGTGATAGGATTACATTGTCAGTTTTATGTTTCATATTGCACTACTTACTGAGCCTTAGGCTTATGTTGTGTGTTCTGTGGTGTAGGTGCAGAGATTACTGCTGTTGAGTTACAAGAGCCCAGGAAGGATGAGTAGGCAGTTGGCGGCGTGCTACCATGTGCCGGCAGGTGAAGTTCATCAAGGCAGCCCGATCGGTGGAGTGAAGCCGGATGGTAGGTTCTGAGAGTTGTGTTTTGTAGAGTCCATGTCGAGTGTATAGATTTTGAGGCATAGGCGGGTTTGAATGTTTATAGTCGGGATTGGTATATAGTCGTGTTTTGAAAGTACTCGTGGAATTTTTGTCTTAAAAATACAGGTCTTCAATTTGTGGTTTTAATCGCAGAAGGTTTTGCCGTTCGATTTTCCTTTAAACTGGTGTTATTTTTAGGTTGCTGGTGTAAAGTGTCGACCAGTGTGCTTAGGTGTCGACCGGTCTGTGTAAATGTGATGAGAGTGTCGACCATGGGGTTCGACCTGTGCGGGCAGAAAGAAGTAAAGTGTCGACCGATGTCTGTCGGTGTCGATCGATCAGTGTAAAATCAATTGAAGTTAATTGAAGTGTTGACCGCTTCTTGTTATGTGCATGGAAGTGTCGACCGCAAAGATCGACCGGAGCGGGCAGAAAGTATTAAGGTGTCGACCTATAAAGACAAATGTCGACCGCTCCGTGTGACGAATGTAGAGGTGTGGACCGCGAGGTTTGACCAGGGGCATGCAAAGAGAATTAAAGTGTTGATCGGCGTTTACAGGTGTCGTCCAGTTCTTTTTTTTATGTTTTAAAAGTAAAGTTTTATTTAAACTGATTTTTAATCAAGTCTTCCGGTGCGACGATTTTTTTAAATGTTTTCAAAGATGTTGTTTTAAGCCGAGAAATCAAAAGTTTTAAATTTTATAAGAAATTTATCAAGGAAATGAGTAAGTGTAGGGTTGGCGACCCGGGTCTGGCGACAACTCGAGAGCGCTACAGAGGTAATGACAGAGCAGAGCGAGTCAGAAATTACGTTGGTTTCTAGGGCACTACAGTAGCCATCCCAAGGTGAGGCAAGACGTACTCGCCACACCACCCTCCTGGCACGTCACCGCCGTCTCGATTCCTTTAGCAACGGGGGCAAAGCTACCCGCACACTCATCGTTCTCGCCGCCACGCATCACACTTCACGCTCGCACATAAAACCATGCTCAAATTCATTTCGTTACAATTTTCAAAACATGATGCATGACTGAAACAAAATATGCAAAACATATAATACACACAACCATTCCTACCGTCCTATGATGTAGCCCCATAAGGCCAATGCGCATGCACATACTATTTACCTGATGTTCTTAACTTCTATGGTGATCGACCTCTATCAATTTCTCGGGCTCAACCTATCACACAATCAATTCATATTAAATTCTATCTCACAACTCATTTTACATACTAAAATTACGACTACTAACTCAATCCATCAAAGCTTGACTAAAATGGCTCACTAACCCGAGTCGGGTAAAAAAATAAACCTAACTTCCAATGCGCATAACTTTTGCATCGGTTATCAGAATCACTCGATTTTAACGGCTACACACTCGTTAGATGTCTATTTTCTAAGGTCTCATCTATTTAAGAATCTAACATCTACAGCTTGGCTGAATGTGGCCGAACAGAAACCATTCTGTAACCCGAGTTTTTCGGCTGTCCAACACTTAATCCTTTCAATAAAAACCTATAACCTAATTTTACTTTCCAATTAAACACCAATATACGAATAAAAATCAGCTATAAATCTCCAAATTCTTATCTCTCTCCTAGGGTTCCACCAAACTATATTATACTTTCTTTAACTTCATTTTTACCGCTAAAAACACTAAAGGACTAACTATTTACTCAGAAATTAACTCGAACTTATCGAAAATCTGAAGATTGGCGACGAAACGGAGAGGATCGGCTGTCGCTGGAAGGGAGAACACCGAAGTCGCACCCTGGGGAGGATGAGTAACTGAAGGGGGGAGAGGGGTTTACGAATCTCTCTCCTCTCTGTTTTTTTATATATATAATAATAATAATAATAATAACTTAATTACAATATCACCCTTACCATTTAATCACTTAACCAAACCGCTATTCAGTCCGTTTACAATCTGATTCTTAAAATTTTTTCTTCTCTGTTAGCCTCGAAATAATTTTTTATCTATTAGTACAAATTCTCCGCTTTCAATGTTGACCAAAACTCTGTCGTTTACCAATACGAAATTCTGAAAATTGTTTAACAGAAATCTCGGGCATCACATTCCACCCTTCTTAAAAAATTCTGTCATCAAAATTTACGTAACAATTAATTCTTGACATTGACACCGCAAAATCCATTGTCCCATATCCAGATTCTCCTAAAGAAGTGTTTAGTCTACCCTAAGTTCTTAGTTCTTTAATGTCCTTGCATTTAACTTCATTCTTCAATATGTGATTATCCTACAAATACTTGAGTTTGTTCCATCCGATTACCTCCTAGTTTCCATTTACATTCTAAAACTTTAGAAGTTCCACCATTAATTTAACCAGTTATGATCTAACTTCCAAAAGTCTTCTATCTTAACTCCACATCTAGGCTCCCTTGGCTAGAATTTGCTCAAATCCTAACTTCTCTACCTCGATCATCCTTAAAGGCTTCATACTTGAACAATTCTAAACTATTAATTTTAACCTTAAATCGTTTCTGAATATTCTTCTCACTTCCTTACAATGATTCATCAAAATTCTCAATTTCCAAACTCATACTTAGTACAATTGGTAAAATACTACTCTAAATCTGTAACACCTCGTAATTTTTGTTAGTACAATTTCGGGTTGCCAGAGCGATACACGGCGGAGTTCTAGTTCAAATTTAGAGCGGAGAATTTGTACAGCTAGGTGAAGGATTATTTCGGATTTAATGGAAAATAGAAATTTGTGAAATTAAGGGCAAGGACGGGTCAAAAAACCGTTTAACTGGATGATTAAAATGTGAGGACAAAAAGCTAATTAAAGATTTATTATATTAATAATATAATAAATTATATGAGAGGGAAGGGAAAAAACCCCTCCCCCTCCCCTGTGTTTTTTTCCCCTTCACGGAGTCTCCCTGCGTTCTAATTTCTCCTCACGTGAAAGGCTGTCTTCCTCACCCCTTTCCCTGTTGTTTCTCCGTCCACCTGATAGTGTGCTTGATTCTCCTCCATTCTAACAATTTAAGGTCAGTTTGAGTAGTTATAGCGTAGTTTTGGGTTGAATTTAGAGTTTGATGAGAGATTGATAGATAGAAATTTAGGGTTTAAGTTTTGGGATGCTTATTGGGTTATTATTGATTATTGTGGGATTATTAATGGTAAATACGATTGAATGGTGAGTAAGTAAGCGAGTTTGAACGACGAACAGAGAATGTAGGATTTTAAACACTAAATCAGAACTGATTTTGAATTTTTGGCTTCTCTATGGGTGTCGCGTTCAAAAACCCTTTTGCTATGTTAAACTAGGTTATGAGTGGGTGTGTAGCAGCTAGAATCGAGTGATTTCGATAACCGATGCAAAAGTTATGCGAGTTCGAAGCTTGGTTCAGTTTTTGGCATAACCAAATTAGTGACCCATCAATTTGGTTTTATGGGTTTAGCTAGAAGCCATGATTTTAGCATGAATAGTAAATCTTGAGGTGAATGTTGATGAGTGAATGTTTATGTTTTAGGTCGAGCCTAGGATTTATAGAAATGAGCACCCCAAAAGGCTAAGCACGCTAGGTAAGTAGTGTATGCACGTGTTTTAACCAAGTTGGCCTACACCGAGGAACATTAGAATTTTGTTGTTTGATTGTGATGTGCGTGCGTATTGTTTGACATGCATCATGTTTTGAAAATGGTACAAAAATGGTTTTGAGCATGCTTCGCGTAAGTGGTGGTGAGACGCGTGGCGGTGGTACTACGGACCTTGCTCGGGGAGTGGGATGGTCCATAACGAACCACGAATTTTGCTCGGTGAGTGGGACGGCTGGGCTGTCACGCGGCATGTATATGTTGACGGTGAGGATGATGGATGGTGGCGCCTCAAATCCTGCTCGGCTAGTGGGCCAGTGCATCTACAGTCGCGGATCCTAAGGGGTGGGCTAGATCAGCTGTCGCATAATGTGCGTGTGGCAACTGTGGCCCGTTGCTGGGGAGATCGGGAGGGTTGTGACGTATCAGGGTGTAGAGTGCGAGGTTCACCCTCACCGTGGTGTTGTTGCTTTGAGGTGGCGCCTGTGTGTGGTTTGTGGGCCTCATTGCAAGGGAGTCCGGGACGGTGGTGACATCTTAGGGTATAGCGTGGTGCGAGGTTCACCCTCATCATGACACGCTATACTACGCATCACATATTTTTGACAACATGAGCGTGAACGTAGAAATTACATGTAATAGGATTGCATTGTCGGTTTTACGTTTCATATCGCACTACTTACTAAGCGTAGGCTTATGTTGCGTGTTCTGTGGTGTAGGTGCGGAGATTCCTGCGAGTGAGTTACGAGACACCAGACAGGACAAGTAGGCGGTTGGCGGTGTACTACCATGTGCCAACAGGTGTAGTTCGTCAGGGCAACCAGACCCGTGGAGCGAGGCGGGATGGTAGGTTTTGAGGGTTGTGTTTCGTGGAGTCCATGTTAGCTCTATAGATTTTGAAGTATAGGTGGGTTTGAATGCAATAGTCGGGATTAATGTATAGATGTATGTTGAAACTATTTGGGAGATTTTGATTGAACAATCCAGGTTTTTTTTCGGTGGTTTTAAATTGCGGGAGTTTACGTCGTTTGTTTTCTTTTGAACTGGTGTTTTCTTTAGGCTCCTGGTGCAAGGTGTCGACTGGTATGCATAGGTGTCAATCGAACTAAGCAAATGTCGACCGCGAGGGTCGACCTACGGGGACAGAGAGAAATAAAGTGTCGACCTGTGTCTTTAGGTGTCGACCAGTTATTGTAAAAATGGTGAGAGTGTCCCCCGCGGGGTTCGACTTGTGCGGACAAAGAGAAATAAATTGTCTACCGGTGCCTTTAGGTGTCGACCGGTTAGTGTAAAATGGTGAGATTGTCGACCGCGAGATTCGATTGGGGGCGGGCAAACAGAAATAAAGTGTCAACCGGTGAAGACAAATGTCAACCGCTCCGTGTGACGAGCGTAGAGGTATTGACCGCGAGGTTCGACCTGGGGCAGGCAGAGAGAATTAAAGTGTCGACCTCTGTTTACAGGTTTCAACTGTTCCTTTTTTTATGTTTTAAAAGTAAAGTTTTATTTAAACTAATTTTAATTGAGTCTTCCTCTGTGACGTTTTTAAACATTTTCAAAGATGTCGTTTTAAGTTGAGAAATAAAAGTTCTAAAATTTTGTACAAAATTTATCGTGGAAATGAGTAAGTGTACGGTTGGCGACCCGGGTCGGGGGACAACTCGGAGGTGCTGTAGAGGTGGTGACAGAGCAAAGCGAGTCAGAAAATGGCGTGGATTTTTAGGGAGGTACAGTTATGGTATCAAAGCCTGAACCCAACCGGAAGTGTGGCCGGGATACCGAGCCCCTCAGAGGAGGGGTGAGATTGTGAAGGCAAAAGGGTATGTCACAATTCCCACACTGCTTGGAGAAAAGGTAATGGTTACGATTAGTAGGAGGAAAAGGGGATGTTACCAGTGTCAGAGCCACGGGATTGACGTGGTTCGATAGATTTCCTAACACCACTAGCTGCTGCATGGAAGTGCTCCACCAACTATAAGTATTCCTTAGAACCCTCGTAGCTTTGTTTAGAATCACTAGATGTTGTGATGTGAAGGATTAATGTTATGGTTAGAGAGACGCATAGAGCTGTAGGTGTTATGGATGATGCCGTTAGGTAGCATACCGAGTTGGTCAACTCCCAGTCTCAGTAGCTGAAACAGTTTATGAGTAGAGAGGACCAGGGCTAGTCTAGTGCCAAGACTTCAACGGATTGTGGGGGTGATAGGTTCCACAAGGTCAAACCCATGGTATTCGACGGATTATCTTCGGACCCACTTATTGCTGAAAAGTGGATTCGAAGTATGGAAGACATGATGGATTATGCCAAAGTTGACGATCGGGACAGGGTATCCAGTGCGACATTCCACCTTGCCAAGAATGCTCGATTTTGGTGGGATTCGGTGAAGGCAACCACCAATGTGAAGGCCATGATATGGAAAGAGTTTAAGACGGTGTTCTTTGTTAAGTATTTCAGCCACTCAGTCAGGACCTGGAAGATGGTGGAGTTTGCCCGGTTGAGACAGACGAGTACCGTGGCCGAATACGTGAGACAGTTTGAGACACTGTCTAGGTTTGCTAGTCACCGGGTGAGCCTGAACGAGAACAAAGTACACCAATTTGTATAGGGCCTGAAGCTAGATGTATACATGGGCATGAAAATAGCTGGAACACGAGGGGTGCCTTACGAAGACGTGGTGTCGAAGACCTCACACGTTGAGTAGGCCAGTACGAAGCTTCCTAGTTGTAGAGAGCCGCCAAAGAAGCAGGCCAAGAAATTTTTTAAAGAGTTATTGCCTCAGTCAAGCGGAGAAGAGTCATCTCAGCGGAAGGGCCAGAAGAGGCATAATGATAGCTCTAGCAGCTAGGGGAGCAACAAGTGGTCGTAGGGGTCGTGGCAGTTTCCACTATGCCCTAAGTGTTAGAGGAGTCACCCCGGTGAGTGCAGGGTAGGCTCGGGGTGATGCTTCAACTGTAGTGAGGCGGGCCACATGTCTCGAGATTGTTAGAAGCTGCGACAAAATAGGTGCTTCAACTGCAGTGAAGTGGTGCATTTTCCTAGGAGTTGCCCGAATTTAAGTAGGACTCCAGCGAGGGTTGCATCGAGAGTTTTCTCCCTCATTGAGCCGGATGATGCTGCCCAACTGTCGGTGATCTTAGGTAGTATTCTTATTTCGGGCATGGCGGCTTGTACTATTGTCGATACGGGTGCTACGCATTTGTTTGTGTCTACCGCCTTTGTGGTCAAGGCGAATCTAGTGCCCGATTATTCTGGAAAGTTTTATGATGTGTTGTTGCCGTCGGGGGATCGTTTATTAGGTGGCACAAGGTGATATTGGGACAGTGGGAGAAAAACGGTTCTATGCTGATTTGATCATACTCGACATGAAGCGGTATGAAGCTATTTTGGTGATGGATTGGTTGTCTAGACATTATGGCACAATAAATTGCATGACCAAAGAGATCCATTTTCGACCCTCGAGCG
The DNA here is from genome assembly GCA_022433055.1 of Begonia peltatifolia. NCBI lineage: Eukaryota > Viridiplantae > Streptophyta > Magnoliopsida > Cucurbitales > Begoniaceae > Begonia > Begonia peltatifolia. The sequence continues at coordinate 20,228,893 of CM039519.1, read as the reverse complement.
GAGAGAGCTGCTCCTTCAGGGCGGGAAAAAGCTTGGGCAAGATTTCAGCTGTGTCGTCTATGAGAGCCCAGCAGTTGTTACGAGGTGGATGTATGAGCTTCTTGGCTAATGTCGTGGACGCGCAGTTTTAGGGCGGGGTTCAACTCCAGGACATCCCTGTTGTACAGGATTTTCTGAGAGTATTTCTTGAGGATCTGTCGGGCTGCCCCCTGACTGGGAGATCGAGTTCAGTATTGATGTATATTCTGGTGCTTAACCAATGTGTAAGAACCCGTACAGACTGGCACTTACTAAGCTGAATAAGTTCAAGGCGGAACTGGAAGAATTGACGGATAAGGGTTTTCTACGCCTTAGTTTCTTGCCGTGTGGTGCGCCGGTTCTTTTTGTCAAGAAGAAGGACGGGTCCCTACGTATGTTCATTGATTACAGGGAGCTAAATAAGCTGACAGTGAAGAATAGGTACCCGCTACTGAGGATAGATGACTTCTTTGATCAGCAGCAAGGTGCACGAGCATTTTCCCAGATTTATTTGAGGTCCGGCTACTACTAGTTGAAAGTTAAGGAGGAAGACATCCCGAAGACTGCTTTCCATATGACGTATAGACTTTATGAGTTTTTGGTGATGTCATTTGGGCTGACCAACTCCCCGGCAACCTTCATGGACCTGATGAAGCGAGAATTCATGTAGCACTTGGATAGATTTGTAATAGTGTTTATTGATGACATCCTAATATACTCTCCGAGCGAGGATGAGCACAAATAGCACTTGATGATCGTGCTGACGACTCTGGCGCAGCACTGACTATATGCTAAGTTCTCTAAGTGCGAATTTTGGCTGGACAGGATCAACGTTTTGGGACACGTCATCTCCTGTGATGGTATTTTAGTAGATTCGGCGAAAGTTCAGGTCGTTAAGAAGGGGCCGCGACCGACCAATGCCAGTTAGATACGTAGTTTTCTGGGATTGGCGGGATACTATCGGAGATTTATTGAGGGATTCTCCAAGATCGCAGCCCTTTTGACTCGATTAACCAGGAAGGATGTGAAGCATGAATGGTCTAACGAGTGTGAAGGCAGCTTCCAAACACTGAAGCAGAAGTTGACTACAACTCCTTTGTTGACTCTGCCAATGGAGGGCGAGAAGTTCAGTATATATTGTGATGCCTCCAGGATAGGCTTAGGTTGCGTGTTCATGCAGAGTGGGAGGGTGATTGCCTATGCTTCCAGGCAATTAAAACCCTACCAGCAGAATTACCCCACGCATGACTTGGAGTTAGCGGCGGTGGTCTTTGCACTTAAAATATGGAGGCATTATTTGTATTGACAACAGCGTGAGATCTTCTCGGACCACCAGAGCTTGAAGTATATCTTCACGTAGAAGGAGCTGAACTTAAGACAAAGAAGGTGTCTCGTTTTCTGGTTAAGGACTATGATATGAAAATCAAGTATCATCCGATGGCAATAGACGTCTAAGCCGAGTGTTAGCTTCGATGTCTGCTATGATTCCAACAATGCCTACCAAGGTAAGGATCGAGATGCAGAAGTTTGGACTATAAGTGGTTTCTGATTTGCCAGCCACACTTTCGGCGATGTCATTAAGGTCGACCATCTTGGACAGAATTAAGCACACCCAAGAGACTGACCCTGAGTGCAGTGGGCTGAAGGCAGGTATAGAGACCAATGCTAACACTGAACTCGACTTTTCAAAGGATGTGATCCTGAAGTTTCGGGATAGGTGGTACATCCTCAAAGATGAAGAGATAAAGAAAGAAATACTATGAGAAGTTCACTCATCTTATTTCACTGTACATCCAGGCAGAACAAGATGTATAGGGATCTGAGGCAACACTATTGGTGACTTAATATGAAGCGGGAGGTAGCCTAGTATGTCGAGACCTGCATGGTATGCCAACAGGCAAAGGCTGAGCATCACAGACCGTCGGGTATGCTTCAGCCACTGCCCATACCGGAGTGGAAGGTGGGAGCATGTTACTATGGACTTTGTGGTTGGGTTACCGACGACTGCCAAAGGCCACGATCCAATCTGGGTGATTGTGGACATGTTGATGAAGTCATCTTACTTTTTGCCTATGAGGATAACTTATTCCATGGATCAGTTCACTGAGCTATACATTCAGAAGCTGATCAGATTGCATGGGATCCCGGTGTCGATAGTGTTAGACCGAGATCCCAGGTTTACTTCTAAGTTTTGGAAGAGTCTACATAAGGACATGGGTAGTAGGCTGGAGTTTAGTACGACCTTTCACCCTCAGACTGATTGGCAGTTAGAGCAGACCATACAGATACTGGAACAGGTTCTTGTCATTGGTCAAGTTCTAGTATAATAACAATTATCAGTCCACCATTGGTATCCCGACGTACAAGGCTTTGTATGGGAGGAAGTGTGTTGCGACCTAGCCCTTGCTCGATCACTAGAACACTCAAAAAGATCAGTTAGGGCCTTGGATCTAGGCCAAGCCGAGAGACTCTCAAGAAAATGGAAAAATGAACAGCCAAATGTGCTTGGAATGAAACGAAATTTGGTGAGAGATTAGTGGAGTGAGTGAGGTGTGTGATGGTAGTGGTCGTGGTCCAAGTTGATTATAAATGAAGAACTTATGCACAAAACCCGCAAGTTGGCCGATAAGTCAAGATAATGCTTTCGGTAATCACAATCTTTCCATGGAAAGATTCTCAACTTGGGGAACCGTTTTTGGCTACTCTATTCTTGTTTCCTTCCCTTTAAAGGGAGGAGAGAAAAGTGGAACACAAGCTCGAGCAACAACCTTGAGTTGCTAAGCTAGGAGGCTTCTCCTAATCGGTTCAAGGAACCGAGCACATACTTTGAAAGGTGGTGGAAAACTCCTTCGATTTTCTCTAGAGAAACATGCCGATGCTCATTCAATTTGCCAACCAAAATACAAATACCAATGCTATGTTTATATAGGCCTAGCATGGAGTGGTTTAGGACTGAGCTTTTGGTCTTCAAAACTTGGAAAGATGTGGCTTGCAACTAGCTCAAGATTGATGCAATGTGCGGCTGAGATGGGGACAGCCAAGATGTGATCAATGGCTTGCTGAATGCCAAGTCATGGATCCATATTTCTTCCACAAAAGGTAAAGGGGACAAGCATCTCAAAAGGCAGCTCAACGGTGTGGCCAAATCGGGTAAGATTGGCCACCATCATGTGGCTCTCCTCCTTGGCGCGCGCTTGGCCGAGAGTTGGCATGCTCGGTTGGTGCTTCAAATTAAGGCAACCCCAAAACCTTTCCATTATCTATCATAGCCATTCAATCTAGTCCGAAATACTCAATGTATGCACACAATAATAAGTTTAACAAGAAGGCTAATGTTTGCCTAATAAGTTCAAAATAAAACATTACATAGAATTTTTCTCGGGAAGACAAATTTCCTTAAAAGCATCATGATCTTTGATAGTGGCTTCCCAAGCAAGGACGTGCCTTGGTTGCTACACCTCTTTAGTCTCCACTTCCTACTTTAAACTTTCAATTTCTGGCTCCATTAAATCATTACCTGCACAAGAGACAAGCGTGTGATAATGTAAGTTATTTAAAGTGTGTGCTGGGACTTGAGATCGTGTGACGGGCCTATGGGGTACATCATCCTCCTCAGGTGACCGTGGATTTGCCCTTAAATCCAATAAGTTTAGGTCCTGGAACTGATCTCCATCGCCTTTATAGGGTGACAAGTCTTGGACGTTGAAAGTCATGGATATTCTATATTCACCCAGTAATTCTATTTTGTAGGCGTTATCATTGATCCTCTCAAGTACTTTAAATGGTCCATCCGCATGAGGTAGAAGCTTAGACTTTCTTTTATCAGAAAATCTTTCCTTCCGTAGGTGTAACCATACCAAGTCTGCTTCTTGAAAAATGACTTCTTTGCGACCTTTGTTCACGTGCTTAGCCACACTCTCATTTATCTTTTCAATCGCCTTTCGCACTGTTTCGTGCAATTTCTTAATTTGTTCGGCTTTATTTGCACCTGATGGGTTGGCTAAGTCCTTAGTAGGTAAAGGGACAAGGTCCAACGGTGTAAATGGATTAAACCCATAGGCAACCTCAAAAGGCGATTTCTGAGTAGTGGAATGAAGGGTGTGGTTGTAGGAAAATTCCAAACCTAGAAGTATGATGTCTCAGTTAGACAATTTCTTACCTACAACACTGCATAAGAGAAAGCCTAGAGTCCTGTTTACAAGTTCCGCTTGCCCATTTGTTTGGGGATGAAAAGAAGTGCTGAAGCACAACTTAGTCCCCACCCTTCTCAATAAAGTGGTCCAGAAGGCACTTAAAAACTTAGTGTCTCTGTCAGACACTATTGAGTGTGGAATGCCATGCAGCTGAATAATCTCTTTAAAAAATAGGTCGGCGGTTAAAGTACAGTCATCTGTCTTGGCACAAGGAATAAAGTGTGCCATCTTGGAAAATCTATCCACGACCACCATGATCGAATCCTTAGCTCGGGCGGTCCGTGATAGTCCTAATACAAAGTCCATACTGACTGGAATCCAGGGGCGAGAAGGGACGGGTAAGGCATGTATAAGCCTTGAGGTAGAACTCTGCTTTTAGATTTCTTGCAAACTATGCACGTCTCTACCAGGCAATGCACATCTTTCATCATATGAGGCCAGAAGAAGTATTCGTTAAGCATATCAAGGTCTTATTTTTCCCAAAATGATTGGCTAAGCCCCCACAATGAGCTTCTTTCACGAGGCATCGTCTTAAGCTTCATTGAGGAATGCACAATTTTCCCGTTTTGACCAAATAACCATCCATGAGGCAATAATCTCCTTCAACCTTGTCTAGGCATCGGGCATAATAAGGTCTAAAGTCAGAGTCAAAGGCGTAGCTATCCTTCATCCATTCAAATCCAAAAAATCTCACTCCTGGCTCGGTGAAAAGGATGCGCTTCCTAGATACGGCGTCTGCTACTACATTATTTTCTCCCGTGAGATACTTTAGGGTATATGGAAACCTTTATAGAAATTCTACCCATTTTGCATGCCTTTTGCTCAGCCTATGTTGACTTTTAATATGCCGTAAAGTTTGATGATCAGTGTTGATACCGAATTCTATCAATAAGAGATAGTGCTGCCGGTGCTCTACTGCTCGTATGACTGCGTAAAACTCTTTATCATAAGTAGAATAATTTAGCATGGCTCCTTTTATCTTCTCACTGAAATATGCGATGAGTCATTGGTCTTGCATAAGTACTGCTCCTATTCCAACTCCTGACACATCACTTTTAACTTCGAATACCTTATTGAAGTCAGGAAAAGCAAGTACGGGGGAGTGACATAACTTTTCCTTAATTAACTCAAAACTCTTTTGACAAATCGGGGTCCAAGTAAACTCTTTCCCTTTCTTGGTGCAGTATATAAGGGGTGTAGTTATTGAGCTAAAGTTTTGGATAAATCTCCTATAAAATGAGGCTAGCCCATGGAAACTCCGTATTTCCGACATGGAATTGGGCGTAGGCTAGTCCTTAATGGCTTTGATTTTACCCTCGTCAGCTTCCATACCATTTTTGAAGATTTTAAAGCCTAAGAAATAAATCTTGTCCTGTGCGAAGGAGCACTTGCTAAGGTTCCCAAATAACTTAGCTTTCCTAATGGTATGGAAAAGAGTACTAAGGTGGTTAAGTTGTTGTGGAAAGTCCAAGATATACACTAATATGTCCTCAAAGTAGACAACAATGAACTTACCAAGGTATTCTTTGAGTACATGGTGCATGAGTCGCATAAACGTGCTTGGGGCGTTAGAAAGCCCAAAGGGCATGACCATCCATTCAAATAAGCCATACTTGGTTTTAAAAGCTGTCTTCCACTCATCTTCTTCCTTCATGCGTATCTGATGATAACCACTTTTAATATCCACTTTGGAAAAGATTGAGGCTCCACTGAGTTCATCTAAAATGTCCTCGAGCCTAGGGATGGAAAATCTATATTTGACTGTGATGTGGTTCATGACTCGGCTATCGACATACATCCTCATGGTGCCGTCTTTCTTAGAAACTAATAGTGAGGGAACGGTACAGGGGCTCATGGTCTCTCTTATGTAGCCCTTGTCTAATAATTATTGCACCTGATCTTGTAGTTTTTTGGTCTCTTTGGGGTTCATTCGATAGGCTGGTCGATTGGGTAGTGCAGCTCCGGTTTGGAGATCAATTTGGTGTTCTATGCCACTTAGACGTGGTAAACCTTTAGGTAAATCTTCGGGAAACACGTATTGGAACTGATGTAGTAGATTTTTAACGGGGGTGGGTACGTCCCCTAGTTCCATCACTTTATCCCAGAATAGTATCAAAATCATGGGATCCCCTCTAAACACGGATGCTTCTAGTTCAGCATTAGTCATGAAGAGACTCGCTTTATTTTTTTCTTCTCTTTTAGAGACTGGCTTTATTCTTTTATTCTCTTTTAATAGCTTCATTCTTAGCTATTTGTTCAGAGGTCATGGGTGCTAACTTAAAAGCTTTGCCTTCAAATTTGAGGGAATAGTAATTGAAATGTCCATCGTAGTTCACTTTTCGGTCAAATTGCCAAGGTCGCTCTAAAAGCAAATGACTTACACTCATAGGCACAACATCGCAAAGAACCGATCCTTATACTTGCCTAAAGCAAAGTCGACCCTTAGTTGTTTAGTAACTTTAACATCATCTCTATCATCTAACCATTTAAGCTTATATGGGTGGGGCTGAGTACTAGTCTCTAACCCTAACTTTGTCACTAAGTCTTTGGCGCCCACGTTCGCAAAACTTCCTTCATCAATAATGAGAGAACACAACTTATCCTTGATGAGGCACTTACTGTGGAAGATGTTCTCACGCTGCCAATCCTCTCCTGAACTCTTGGTTATGAGAAGTAGGTAATCTAGTAGGTAATCTAGACCAACAACTTAGAGAACCAACAACTTAGGTAATCTAGACCAACAACTTAGAGAATTAACCATTGGCATGAAACACATTATGGAATCCCTCAACAAGAGAAATTATAGAGAACCCTCCTGAGAGGTTCCATCTAGAGTCTGACCCGAACATCCTGGCAGACGGTTCCCAGAGTTAGATCCTAACTCGAATGAAGAAAGACTTGACGACCTTAGGTGAGGAAACACACTTTTTGATGATGAGGATTAATAGACCTTCGATGAAGAAGAGAATTTTCACCCTAGTCAACGAAAGGATTACGAGGACATTATGAGAGTAAAGATACATGTTCCACTCTTTGATGAGACATGTGATGGACTAGTGTTATGAGTAGAAAAGGTCTTCAACTATTATGAGTACTCTGATAAAGTGAAGATTCAACTAGTATCCATAGAGCTCACAGGATATGTGTCCCTCTGATGGTCGAACATTAAGCTCTAAAGACGACGGATAGGAGATGAGCCTATTTCCACCTGGCGAGTAATGGAGTCACTCAAGACTAAGAGGTTCGTACCTAGCCATTACCGACAAGACCTATTCCTTCAAATCCAAAACGTCTGATAAGGTAGTCATTCCATTGAAGCCTACTTTACTTAATTTGAGACCCTTAGGATCCAAGTAGATATGGAAGAACCCAAGGAGCAGGTAATCGCGAGATTCATTCGAGGATTGAATAGGGACATAGCAGACCTCGTTGAATTACACCCCGCCGACGATAGTTCACATGGCTATAACAATTGAGCAACAACTTAATAGGAAAAGAAAATCCAACTTTCTTCCAAAGTTTACCCCAAGGATTCCCCCTAAAGTTACGCCTAAGCCTCCCGAGCAGAATAAAGCCTTCAATAAGGCTAAAGGAAAGAAGTCTTTTACCCGTAGTTGGCAATCCAAAGAATTTAGTAGTAGATCCTTAGTAGAGCATTCCAACCCAATTAGAGCACTAGAGCTTAAGTACTATAAATGCCACAGTCTAGGTCATTACATGGCTCAATGACCTAACTTTCGAGTGATGGTTATTAAGGAAGATACGGGAGAGGTCAAGAGCGAGGATGAGCAAGAGGTGGAAGTAGAGGATGTTGACGAGAGTGGCACCAAAGACAAAAATGTTCACCCTCCCGAGGGACTCTTACTTATGATCAGGAGACGAGTCCTCGTGACTAACAGCTCAGGCAAAGATTGCCAGCGTGAAAACATCTTTGACGGCAGATGTCTCATCAAGGATAAATTATTCTCTTTGATTATAGATGGAGAAAGTTGTTCGAATCTATCATCTAATGAGTTAGTTAAGAAGTTAGGATTAGAAACAACTACACATCCCCACCCTTATAGGTTGCATTAGTTAGATGATAGGGATGATGCCAAGGTCTCTCAGCAAGTGAGAGTAGATTTTGCTTTGGGAAAGTATCAAGATTCTGTCTTATGCGAGTTAGTGCAAGCCACTTACTTCTAGGCCAACCATGGCAGTTTGATCGTAGAGTTAACCATGATGGGTATTCTAACTATTATTCCCTTAAGTTTGGTGTAAAAACGATTAGGTTAGCACCCATGACCCCCGAGCCGATATCAAAGGACGATGTCGTGAGAAAAGAGGCCAAGAATAAAGCCAACCTTTATATGACTATGACGTAAATAGAAGCTTATGTGCTTTGAGGAGATCCCGTGATCCTAATATTATTTTGAGGTAGAGTTATGAAGCTAGGAGTTATTCCTAAGCCCGTTAAGAAGTTGCTTAATCAATACCAAGACATGTTTCCTAAGGAACTCCCCAAAGGATTACCATCACCATATGGTATAGAACACCATATTGACCTCCAACCTGTGGCCATGCTACCAAATAGACCAGCCTATCGAATAAACCCCGAGGAGACCAAGAAGCTTCAAGAATAAGTACAAGAACTTTTGGACAAAGGATACATACAAGAGTTCATGAGCCCCTGTGTTGTTCCCTCCCTGCTTGTACCTAAGAAAGACGGCCCAATGAGAATGTGTGTCGATATCCGAGCCATGAATCAGATTACAATAAAATATAGATTCCTAATCCCTAGACTCCAAGATATGCTGGATGAGCTCAGCGGAGCCTCCATATTTTCTAAAGTTGACCTTAATAGCGGTAACCACCAGATACGAATTAAAGAAGGGGATGAGTGGAAGACGGCATTTAAGACTAAGTGCAGGCTAGTTGAATTGATGGTGATGCCCTTTGGATTATCAAACGCCCTGAGTACTTTCATGAGACTCATGCACCACGTGCTTAAGGATTTCCTAGGAATATTTATCGTTGTCTACTTTGACGACATCTTAGTGTATAGTCTAGACCTTCCACAGCACCTCAATCACCTCAGTATACTCTTCCAAACCCTACGAAAAGCTCAATTATTTGAAAATTTTAGTAAATGTTCTTTCGGGCAAGACAAGGTTTATTTCCTAGGGTTTATCATTTCTAAGGATGACATGGCCTACCCTAAATTCTATAACTGAAGTACGTAGCTTCCAAGGAGTAGCCTCGTTCTACAAAAGGTTCATCAAAAACTTTAGCTCCATAGCCCCACCACTCACCTATTGCATAAAGAAAGGAAAAGAGTTTACTTAGACCCCGGCATGCCAAAAGAGCTTTGAGCAAATTAAGGACAAGTTATGCCACTCACAAGTGCTATCACTCCCGAATTTTGATAAAGTATTTAAAATTAAGAGTGACACTTCTAGAGTAGGCATAGGAGCCATACTCATTCAAGAGGGGAAACCCATTGCATACTTTAGCTTGAAGTTAAAAGGAGTCGTACTTGGTAACTCCACTTACGATAAAGAATTCTACGTTGTTATACGAGCAATAGAATGATGGCAGCGTTACCTCTTGTCTCAAGAATTTGTTATTCATACTGACTACCAGGCTTTGAGACACATCAAAAGTCAACGCAAGTTAAACAAGAGGCATGTGAACTGGGTAGAGTTTTTGGAGAGGTTACCATACATTCTGAAGTATGTGAAAGGAGAAAATAACGTAGTCGCCGATGTGTTTTCAAGGAAACAGATTTTGCTTACCGAGTTAGGGACTAGATTCTTTGACTCTGAATGGATTAAGCATACCTATGAATCTGACCCTATTTTTGGATCTTATTACACCAAGTGCAAGGAACAAGCCTAAGGAGACTATCGATTTATGGACCGCTACTTGGTGAGAGTGAGAAAATTGTGTATTTTGCAAAGACGTTTAAGGCGATGTCTTGTAAAAAAAGCCCAATGTGAATGATTAGCGAGTCATTTTGGGGAGAAGAAGACACTCGATGTGCTTAAGGAACACTTCTACTAGCCCCATATGAAACAAGACGTGCACTGCATGGTGGAAACATGCGTCGTCTGCAAGAAAGCCAAGAGTAAGGTTCTACCACAAGGCTTATATATGCCTTTTTACCCATCCCCTCGCACCCTTTGGTTGAAGTCAGTATGGACTTCATTTTTGGATTGCTTGGGACTGCTCGCAATAAGGATTTGGTCATCGTAGTTGTGCATCGTTTCTCGAAGATGGTACATTTAATTCCTTGTTCAAAAACGGATGACGCCTTTTTTATAGGTGACCTATTTTTCAGAGAAATTATTTGCCTGCATGGCAAACCACATTCCATAGTGTCGGACCATGACAATAAATTTTTGAACGCCTTCTGGACCACTTTGTGGAAGATGTTGGGGGCAAAGCTGTGTTTTATTACATCTATTCACCCCAAATTTGATGGGCAAATGGAATTTTTTAATAGAACCTTAGCCTATTTCTTACGCAGCATTGTAGGTAAGAAATTATCCAATTGGGATGTAGTCCTTCCGGGATTGGAATTTGCTTAAAATCGTACCCTTCATTCCACCACTAAGCATTCGCCCTTTGAGGTCGCCTATGGGTTTAATCCTTATACACCGTTGAACCTTGTTGCTTTACCATTTATTAATCTGGCCAACCCATCAAGAGCGAGCAAGGCTGATTAGATCAAGAAATTACATGAGAGCAATGTCAAGCCATCAAAAAGAGAAATACGAGCGTGGCTAAACGAGTAAACAAAGGTCGAAAAAAAGTTATGTTTAAATAAGGAGATCTGGTTTGGTTACACTTGTGCAAAGATAGATATCCTGACACAAGAAAATATAAGCTTCTTACTCGAGCGGATGGACCATTCAAGGTGTTGCAGCGCATTAATAACAACGCTTATTAGATTCAACTGTCGGGCGATTATGGAGTATCGACAAACTTCAACGTCATGGAGCTATCCATCCCCTCGTACCCTTGGGTTGAAGTCAGTATGGACTTCATTTCGAGATTGCTTGGGACTACTCGCAATAAGGATTTGGTCATGGTAGTTGTGGATCGTTTCTCCAAGATGGTACATTTAATTCCTTGTAAAAAAACGGATGACGCCTTTTTTATAGGTGACCTATTTTTCAGAGAAATCGTTCGCGTTCATTGCATACCACATTCCATAGTGTCGGACCATGACAATAAATTTTTGAACGCCTTCTGGACCACTTTGTAGAAGAAGTTGGGGACAAAGCTGTGTTTTAGTACATCTATTCACCCCCAATTTGATGGGCAAACGGAATTTTTAATAGAACCTTAGCCTATTTCTTATGCAGTATTGTAGGTAAGAAATTATCCTATTGGGATGTAGTCCTTCCAGGATTGGAATTTGCTTACAATCGTACCCTTCATTCTACCACTAATCATTCGCCCTTTGAGGTCACCTATGGATTTAATCCTTATACACCGTTGAATCTTGTTCCTTTACCATTTATTAATCTAGCCAACCCATCAAGAGCGAGCAAGGCTGATTAGATCAAGAAATTACATGAGAGCATTTGTCAAGCCATCAAAAAGAGAAATACGAGCGTGGCTAAACGAGTAAACAAAGGTCGAAACGAAGTTATCTTTAAAGAAGGAGATCTGGTTTGGTTACACTTGTGCAAAGATAGATTTCCTGACATAAGAAAATGTCAGCTTCTTACTCGAGCGGATGGACCATTCAAGGTGTTGCAGCGCATTAATAACAATGCTTATTAGATTGAACTGTCGGGCGATTATGCAGTATCGGCAAACTTCAACATCATAGAGCTATCCATCCCCTCGCACCCTTGGGTTAAAGTCAGTATGGACTTCATTTCGGGATTGCTTAGGACTGCTCACAATAAAGATTTGGTCATGGTAGTTGTGGACCGTTTCTCCAAGATGGCACATTTAATTCCTTATTCAAAAACAGATGACGCCTTTTTTATAGATGACCTATTTTGCAGAGAAATCGTTCGCCTGCATGGCATACCACATTCCATAGTGTCGGACCATGACAATAAATTTTTGAGCGCCTTCTGGACCACTTTGTGGAAGAAGTTGGGGACAAATCTGTGTTTTAGTACATCTATTCACCCCCATACTGATGGGCAAACCGAAGTTGTTAATAGAACCTTAGCCTATTTCTTACGTAGTATTGTAGGTAAGAAATTATCCAGTTGGGATGTAGTCCTTTCTGGATTGGAATTTGCTTACAATAGTACCCTTGATTCCACCACTAAGCATTCACCCTTTGAGGTCGCCTATGGGTTTAATCCTTGTACATCATTGAACCTTGTTTCTTTACCAATTATTAATCTGGTCAACCCATCAAGAGCGAGCAAGGGTAATTAGATCAAGAAATTACATGAGAGCATATGTCAAGCCATCAAAAAGAGAAATACCGGTGCGGCTAAAAGAGTAAACAAAGGTCGAAAAGAAGTTATCTTTAAAGAATGAGATTTTGTTTGGTTACACTTGTCCAAAGATGGATTTCCCGACACAAGAAAATATAAGCTTCTTACTCGAGCGGATGAACCATTCAAGGTGTTGCAGCGGATTATTAACAACGCTTATGAGATTCAACTGTCGGGCGATTATGGAGTATTGGCAAACTTCAACGTCATGGAGCTATCACCATATATAAGCGATGAAGAACAATCCGAGGGGCCTAAATTAAAGGATTTGAGGTCAAATCCTCAATCACCTCGTGAGCATGTTGTGCCCCATAAGCTAATCATACGGTTCCAAACCCGAGGCCATAAATTAACTCATCAATGTTCTTACACACTTGTCTCTTTTGCAATAAACGGTTCATGTGAAGACTTGGAGAACACCTTCGGAGACTTGAAATAGGAGATCAAAGCTATGGATATGGACCAACAAAAGCATCTTGTCACCTGGAAGATCAAGCAAGGCGATGAAGATGCTCACATGGAAATTGGTCTTCCCAAGCCATGACTTGTATTTATTTTTTTCGTTCGAACTTATTTCGGCAAACATCGGCCTTCTTGTTAAACTTTATTATATGCATGTATGTTAGATATTAAGGACTAGATGTATGGTAGGATAGAGGTGTTATGGTTTTGGGTTTAGGCCAATGAAACATGGCTTGCATGGAAGCTCATATGGTGGCCCAAGGTGAGACCTCACCTTACCAAACCTTAGCCCACTACCATTAGGCCTATAAATCATGGTAATTGGTGCTTGTAATCTTTTGGTAAACTTTGAATGACCATCCACGGATTTCCTTCAAACTTGAAGAAGCTTGGAGCAAGAAGCACCAAGCTAAGGCTCGATTGGTTCTCAACCAAGAGGTTGCGCCCCCAAAACCTCCCTTCTAGCTTGGTATGAAGCGCCCCAAAAACCCATGCGGTTTCTGGCTTTCTCTGCTCTATCACTACCTTTATAGCGCCCCCGAGTCATCCCTGGACCCGAGTCGCCAATCGTACACTTACTCATTTCCTCGATAAATTCGCATAAAATTTTAAGCTTTTTTTCTCGACTTAAAACGACAACTTTGAAAATATTTAAAAATGTCGCAGCGTAAACTCGATCAAAATCAGCTTAAATAAAAACTTCACCTTTCAAAACATAAAAAAAAAAAAAAGAAACTGGTCGACATATGTAAACACCGGTCGACACTTTAATACTCTCTGCTCGCCCCAAGTAGAACCTTGCAGTCGACATCTCTACGCTCGTCACGCATTGCGATCGACACTTGTCTTCATCGGCCCACACTTCAATTCTCTCTGCCCGCCCCCGATCAAACCTCGTGGTCGACACTCTTGCAATTTTTACACTAATCGGTCAACACCTAAGGACACTAGTCAACATCTAGTTTGGCTCTGTTTCCGTTGGTCGACCCCCGCAGTCGACATTTGCCTAGTTTGGTCGACACCTACGAATACCGGTCGACACTTTAGACCAGCAGCCTAAAGAAAACAACAACTGTTCAAAAGAAATGAACGACGAAAACTCCCACAATTTAAAACCATCGAATAAAAACATAGATTCTTCAATCACACTCTCCCAAGTAGTTTCAATTACATCTATCGACATTTGAATTATTCGTTTATACAACAAAATCTATACACCATATACATTCCCAAAGTACATCAACCGAAACCATCCACAAATCACCGAAGGAAAAACAGAGCGGAAGGAAATAAATTTGACAACTATCGATGAAGAAAGTCCACAGTATAGATCAACGCAATGCTCATACATATAATATATACACGCGTCCTCAAAACCAACCGAACAACCAGGAAATCCACATCTATGCACTAAAACATCGGGGAAAACCAAATCGTCCCCAAAATACCACAAGGAAAAACAACCCCGAAAACCTCACGAAACTCACCACCTCCACAGGTCAGGTCGTCCTAACAGTCCGCCGTCCGGTGCCTCAGTCGGACGCCGCCAATTGCCCTAATGCTCTACACTAGCCTCTCGAATCTCACCAGCAGGAATCTCTGTACCTACACCACATAACACACAACATAAGCCTAACGCTCAATAAATAGTTCAATATGAAACATAAAACCGACAATGCAATCCTATCACATGCAATCTCTACATTCTAGCTCGTGTTGTCGTAACCTGTGTCGTGTTGTACAGCCGCACCATGGTGAGGCTGAACTCTGTCGCTACCTCATTGTAACACCCCGGAAATCCTCCATGATTCCTGATTTGCTACCAACTACTACGCGTCACCATCACTCATATCCTCTACTAAATATTTCATTGAAATTTGAAAGCTTTGTTTTTCGACTCAAAACGTCCTTTTTTTTTTTTACTCAAAAAGACTTGCAAAGAAATACATATAAATGCTGCAGCGGAAACTTTGTTTAAGTTCGGTTTAAATAAACTTCACCCTTTTTAAAATATAAAAATAAAGGGACCGGTCAACACCTGCAAACGCCAGTCGACACTTGAGTGGTCTCGGGTTTTTCATCTGTCGACACCGGGAGGTTGACACTATATTTCTCTCTGGTCTTTTCATCGGTCGACACCGGGGACACCGGTCGACACTTTTACACTCGTTTCAGAGAGGGGTCGAAACCCGCTGTCGCAGGTCGACACCTTGATCCTCTCTGCTCGCTCAGGTAGACTCTCGCGGTCGACATTCACCTTCTATTTTACACTGACCGGTTGACACCTATGGACGTCGGTCGACACTTTGCACCCCAGAAACCTAAATAGAATTTAAAACAAAAAAACACGGTTTTGACTAAACGTTTAAAATCATGAATCCTTTTCTCGACTCAATTTACAAGCCTATTACATGCACCAAAATATTCCATCCAAATTCAAATCTCTCTTTTACAACAAAATAACCAAGTACGACTCAAAATATCTCACCGCCTATACTTACACCCACCATAGTCAAAACCTCTAAACAGTTAGCCTAGTCGTCTCACGTACGTTCCCCTCCAACCGCCTCCTAGTCTTAGGCAAGCTCGGGATACTCATTAACTGCTGCGTCGTCACCTACGTCACAGAACTCAACTATTAGTCTAAGCTAAGTAAGTAATGCATACATACATACTAAAAACAAATGTCTCCTACACATGCAGTTTTTACAGTTTCGTTTCTACTTTTTGTTTTCGTCTCTTTCTTACATCTTCTTTATCTTCTTACTACTAGTTTCTTCTTTACGTGCTAGATCAAGGTGACACACCTCGCGGTCCACCTCTCGGGACAAGACCACTCAACCCCACCTTTATTATCTTCTTACGTATCTTCTCGTTTTATTCGTTTCATCTAATCCTATTGTTTCACTTTGTAAAAATATAGAAATTCATTTTCGTTTCTTCTCGTAAATTAAAACCATGATGCACAATCAATAAACGTGCAATGCAACCTACTGTACTGTAATATAGGCTTGAGGGAAAAACTCCTACTACATTACTTACCTGGCGTCCTTAGCACTCGTAATCCAAATTTCGTAAACTAACTAGAAAACCCATAAAATTATACATCCGTCAATTCTAACTTATTAAATTCATAACTCCCTATCTTGAAAGTCTTAACTCATACCAAAATCGAAACTCTCCACTAAACCTGAAATCCCGCACCATTTCCGTACAACTTTGGAAATTCACAACTTCTCCAATATTCGTCCAAATTGGACGATTCAAAGTACTACGGGTTTCTCGTAACATCTAATTTATAATGGTCTCATCCCTTTCCAATTCGAATGTCCATGACTCGACCGAACGTGGCCGAATAGACACCGTTCCAAAAATTCACATACTTGGCCAATCAACCTCCCAAATCTTTGGCACCAATTCTCGTAATCCACTCCTGTTTCTATCCTAAGCACCACTATGCGGATGAAATTCAACTCTATACTCAAATTCTCACACTCCTAAGTTTTCACCAAATCACCTTATACTATTGGAAAACCCATTTTTGTCACTTATAACACTAATGCATCAACTAACTACACAAAATTAACTAGAACTTACTGTGATTCGGAAGAACGGAGGAGGAATCAATCGCCGATCGATCACGGGAGAGGAGAAACGAGAGAGAGGGGGGGGGGGGGGGGGGGTTGCTGAGGAAGAAGAACACAGATGGTGTTTTTCTTCTTAAATTTTTTTTATATTATTTAATATAATTAATTCTAATTACTATTTCTCCCTCAATCATAACTCTTTCAATAAATCTACTAAACAGTCAGTGCTCGGGTAAAATGTTAAAATTTCTCCTTCACCATTATTCCTGAAATAATTCTATACCGAATATTACAAACTTTCCAACCTCGATTCTTACTCGAACCTCGCCATTGACCGATACGAAACTCTGAAAAATGGAATTCACTAAAAGTTTTTGGGTGTTACACTCACACCCTGGTGCGTCGCCACCATCCCGGTCCCTCCAACAACAGGGCCCACTTGCCGTACATACGCGTCACTCCACACACTATAACCATCCCAGGGTGAGGTTGGACGCACTCGCTACACCACCCCTTGGCATGTCGCCACTGCCCCAGTTCCTCCATCAACTGGGCAGAGTTGCTCACAACGACACAGACACCGCAGCAGGCATCGCAAGGTGAGGCTGGACGCACTTGCCAAAGCACTCCCTGGCACGTTGCCACCGTCCCAGTTCCTCCAACAACCGGGCCAAAGCAGTCCACACACATCTTTCTCACAGCCACGCGTGACACTTCACATTCACGTGTAAAATCATGCTCAAATTTATTTTTCTTACCCTTTCCAAAACTTGATGCATGATTGAACAAAACACACAATACCTCCCTACCGTCCCATGGTGTAGGCTCGTAAGGGCAATGCAATTGAAAACACTATTTACCTGGTGTCCGAACTTTTTGTGGTTCTCATTTCTATCACTTCCTCGGGTTCAACCTATCACATCACCAATTCACATTAAAACTCGTCTCACAACCCATTCTACGTACTAAAAACTACAGCTACTAACTCAATCTATCAAAGCCTGACTAAAATGGCTCCCTAACAAGAATTTCGGTCAAAAGTCGATCTAACATTCAATGCACATGCGTTGGTTATCGGAATCACTCGATTCCAATGGCTAAACGCTCCACTAATAACCTAGTTTAACATATTGAAAGAGAATTTAAAGAGATCAACCGTTGCTAGGGCGGAAATTTGAAAACAGAATAGATTGTAGGGCCTAAAATCTTACATTCTCGGTCTTTCAGCAAAACGCGACCATTTCCTCACAAATCCATCACGTTTATCGCGATAACCCACAACCATCTATAATAATTCACATAAACACTTCAACCCTAAAACTCTAAATCTCTATCCACCAAATTTCTCATCAAACTTTACCCCTAACCAAAACTAAACCATAAACTACTTAAAATCTACCTTACCTTTGAAATGGAGTAAAAAACTGAGAGTGGTCATTGGCTGAACGTCGCTGGAAAGAGAGAATTGCTGAGGGAGGGCTTCCATTCCCTTTTTGTTCACGTGGGCGAGGGGCAGCAGAAACAGAGAGGGAGAGGATTCATGATCTTCTCTCTTCTCCGTTATCCCTTTTATAATTTTTTTTATTTTTTAATGATAATAATAATAATAACAACTTAATGACTATATCGTCCTCACACTTTATTCTTTTAGCTAAACTGTTAATCGGTCCGTCTACAGTCGGATTCCTAAAATTTTTTATTCTCTATTATCCTTGAAATAATCTTTTATCTAGTGGTTCAAATTCTCCGCTCTTAATTCTGACCAAAACTCTTCCGTTTAGCAATACGAATTTCAGAAAATTATATTAGCGGAAAAAAATACCTGGGTGTTTCATGGTAGCTTGAAAGGGTTGCTGGCCATCTTCGTCCTCACTATTCTAAGAGTGGAAAACAGCAAGAAATGGCCACAAACCGTGTCTGTGAATTGAGTTTCCTTCCCCGGAAGAAAACTTTGCCAAAAGCTTCAAAACATTGCTTATTGGCTGATTCTTAGAATAGTTACATAACTTCTTCTACATAATGAATCTACACCACATCTTCCACCATCACATACCTCGCTCACAACACTAATCTCACCTGAAAGTTCATTTCATTCTGTGCACGTTTAGTTGTTCATCTTGATCCGTTTTTGATTTTTTCCCGGTTTGACCGTTTCCAAGGAGCAACAATCCATCTCTTCGTTCTCGAACTTGATCAGTACGCAAGAATCGGAACACAAAGTGAGAGAGAGAGAGAGTCAAATTCAATGGTACGTCACCAAGTCTCTTCACAAATGTTGGAACTTGATTTCGACCTACGACCGAGACGATTTGCAAATTACCTCCTCACTACTTCTCTATCTCACCCTCTCTCTCTCCCCCTATGTCTCTCTCTCAGTTGCTCTCTCTCTCTCTCTTTCAAAATCTTTTCACCAATGTCGAAACTTGGCTCCAACCTTTAATCAAAACAATTCGTACACAACCTCCTCTCTCTCTCTCTCTATCTCTCTCTCACTCTTGCTCTCTCTCCCTCTCTATGTATTTATCTATCTATCTATTAATCGATCTCTCTATCTATCTATCTATCTCTCTCTCTCTCGATAAAGACAATTTGCACACAACCTCCTCTCTCTCTCTCTCTCTTTGTGTCTCCTTCCCTCTCTCTCTCTCTCTCAAAATCTTATAACAAATGTTGGAATTTGATATCGATATTCGATCGAGACGATTCATAAAAAAATCTCCTTTCTTTCTCTCATTATCTCTCTCTCTCTATCTCTCTCTTTATCTCTCTCTCGATCAAGACGATTCGCACGCAACCTCCTCTCTCTCTCTAAATCTCTTCATGAATAATGGCGCTTGATCCTGATTTTTGATCAAGACGATTCGCACACAACCTCTTCTCTCACTCTTTCTCCCTCTCTCGCTCAAACAGTCTCTCTCTATCTCTCCATCTCTCTGCCTCTCAATCTATCTCTCTCTCTCCCTCACACACATACACTCTCTCTCTTGAAATCTCTTCGCGATGTTGGAGCTTGATTCCAACCTTCGATCAAAATGATTCATACACAACCTCCTCTCTCTATCTCTTTCTCTCACAAAATCTCTTCTTGAATGTTTGAACTTGATTCCGACCTTCGATCGAGAAGATTTACACAAAACCTCCTCTCTCTCTCTTGAAATCTCTTCACGAATGTGGGAACTTGATTCCAACCTTCGATCGAGAAGATTTGCAGATGGCCTCCTCTCTCTCTCTCTGTCTCTCTCTCTCTCTTTCTCACACTTTCTCTTTCACCTTCTCCCTCAAAATCTCTCCACAAATGTTGAAACTTGATTCTGACCTTTGATCGAGACGATTTGCTCACAACCGCCTTTCTCTTCTCTCTCTCCCTCTATCTGCCTCTTTATTCTGACTTTCGATTGAGACGATTTTCACACAATCACCTCTCTCTCCCTTTCTTAACGAATGTTAGAACTTGAGTCTGACCTTTGATCGCAATGATTCGCACAAAACCTCCTCTCTCTCCAAAGCTTTTCACAAGTGTTGGAACTTGGTTCTGACCTTCAATAGAAATGCTTTACACACAACCTCCTCACTCTCTCTTTCTCTAAAAAAATCTCGTTACAAATGTTTGAAATTGATTCCGACCTTCGATTGAGACGATTCAAAGGAAACCTCCACTCTCTCTCTCTCTGTCTCACACTTTCTCTTTCACTTTATCTCTCAAAACTTCACAAATATTGGAACTTGATTCCAACCTTTAACCAAGACGATTTGCACACAACCTACTTTCTCCTTCTCTCTATTTATCTTTTTCGAAATTTCGTCAGGAATGTGGAAACTTGATTCTAACCTTCAATCGAGACGATTTGCACACAATCACATCTCTGTCTCTGTCTCTCTCTCACTCGAAATCTCCTAACGAATGTGGGCACTTGATGCCGACCATCAATCGAGATTATTTGCACACAACCTCCTTTTTCTCTCCCTCTCTCTCTCTTTCTCTATCTCCCACTCTGTAACAACCTCTTTTTCCTATTAAGATATTGTCTGCCTTGTGTTGTTCTAGGATTTGCCTATAGTCGAATATGAGATTTACTTAGACTAGAATCCAGGATTTGCCTATACTCAGGTTCTCCAAGGATTGCCCCGCAATTTGAGGTTTGTACTGCAATCTGTGCTTTGCTCGGCAATCATGGCCCTCACGGATTTGTTTTCAACGAGGACCTCCCAAGTGGTCATCTAACTTGGTCCAGTTCTCGCCTGAGCACTCTTAACTTCGGAGTTCTAATGAGATCCGGTGCAATTGTGCTACAAAACACGTGTTACTTTCTAGGAGAGACATTCTTTATATATGTTTCATTTCTATTTTCCCCCGAGCGATGTGGGATTGCACCCAACCCCCCTTTTGGGTCGTCACAATCCCCTCTCTAGGGGTCCAACGTTCTCGTTGGCCACATTCTTGGTCAGGTTAAGGTTCTGATACCATACTGTAATGACCCCCGATAAATTTCGAATTTTTACAGAGCGTTTTAAATGTGAACTTCTTAAAAAAATGAGTAAAAAAAAAACCTTTTGAACAAACCAAAGTAAACTTGAAATCGTTTAGAACGTAGTGAAAGACTTTTTGTTTAAATGCCGTTTTTTTGAAAAAATCTAAATCGTAAAAAGGTAACATTTTTTTTAACCAGTGTTCCCAGAACAGTGCATGGCCGATCGATCGGCACCCCTTGTGTCGATCGATTGGCACCTTTTCAGCGCTACGCTCGCGATCGCCAACATCAGGGGTCGATCAATCGCTCACCATTGAGCAATCGATAGGCACCCTTTCGGGTGCCGATTATTGAGGCCAAACACGGGTCAATCGGTCTGCTCTCCCAGCCAACTGATTAGAAGCACTGCGCGCTCTGTCTATGAGCGTGCTTCCTTCAACGAGGGCTGATCGCCATTGGTTTATCGATCACACCAAATTGAGCAATCGATATGTACCTCCTCTGGTGCCGTTTGTGGCTCAATATTCTTGGCCAATCGGTCAGCTAGCCCTCTGTCCCGGATCCACCTTTCTTTCATTGCAAGTGCCGACCGATTGGTAGTCTTGGCTGATCGGTCGGCACTACCACTATTCTTGCTTTTCCCATTCCTGAAACATCAACAATTCCTCAATGATAATTACTCTCTTCAAATCTAACCAAACCTTCGATCACTAAACAGAATACCAATCCCATTTCACAGAAACTTATCCATGACATTTCTATTAAAATATAGTGTTTATAAAATCGATTCACGGATGCACTGCATTCATTTCAAACCATCCCTTTTTCTATACAAACTATTTCTATGCCTAAAAGATATATTTTTAGCAAAACGTTTAAACCCATGAAATTTGTTTACATGAAATCTTAAAATAAACTTTGCAATAAGAGGTGTTTTTAATCAAAACGTTCATCTTAAAACTTACTCACACATCCACGAATCAAAATCGTCCAACAACCCCCAACTACCCCATGGATGCTCCTCTTCAACTGCTTTCGCTATTCTTCTGCGGATTCGTGAAAGTCACTGGCTAATTCTTCATCTACTTCACAAAATTGTACTATGAGTCTAATACTCAATAAGTATGCTTATATGAAGTTAAAAATACTTTTACTGAATTTCTTAAGAAATGGGGTTTGTACTTTTCATCTGTTATGTTTTCGTTCTTTCCTTGGAAGAATCTAGCACCTCCCTAAAGTTATGATTTAAATGACGACAAATGGACGATCAACTCCTCCGAAGCTAACATTGGGGAGTTTTACCTTTACCAAAGCTACAATCCTTATGATGATGGAGGGCGGATTAATTTCTCCAAAGCTTATATTGGAGAAAGATAGACCCTAACCAAGTCTGCAACCTGAGTGACGATAGAGATGCGGTCGATCCCTCTAAAGTTAAGACCTACGTGACGATAATGGTGCGGTTAATTCTTCTAAAGCTGAGATTCCTATATTCAATTAAGGGTGAATCACTTTCTTCAAAGCGTAACTGTTTTGTTTCATTATATTTCATAGCATGCTATACTGTTTCATTCGTATCATCTCATAAATTCATGCGCAAGTTCATTTTTGTAACCTTCCTAAAACATGATGCATGATCATATAAAGCAAGCATAATGCATACAACATAATTCTAGCATTTTGTGATGTAGGTCCAAAATGGACAAAGCACATGAAAAACATAGTTACCTCGAGTCCTTGGCAATTTGAGGGTACTCGAATCCTATGTCAATAACGTGCTTAACCTATAACATATTAACCTCAACATCAATCACCATAATAATACATTGATCATATAACTCTGAACCTACCCAAACCAACCAATTTCCTCAAATCACAAGCCTCAAACATCCAAACTTGATAATAATTTCCAAGACAACAGATACCAAGTTCATTGTCAAACACTTTTATATTTTTATTTATTTCAACCTCAACAAACCAATTTCAACAAATCCAAGGATTTTCAAACATAGTACCTCAAGTAACTCCATTGAAACGTCCCAATGCAGTTAGTTTTAAACCAAGTATCAACAATTACACCAATTCATGTTTCAACCCAAAACTTAAACACCCATCAACAAAGTCGACCAAACCATACTCGAATCTCATAAATCTCACAACAAAATAACACATTTTTCATTCATAACCCATAAAACTCCTAAACATTTCAAAATCTAACTCTTACCTTGATTATCTTGAAGGATAGATAGTGGAGAGGAGGAGGAAGGAGAAACTTTTGTGATGGGTGGTGTTGTAGTGAGAAACAGTTAATGAGGGAGAGAGAGCTGTTGTGAGAGAGGGAAAACATGAAAGAGAGGGAAGGAGAAGAAAAGATGGTTTTTCTTCTTCTGGAGAGGGGAAACGTAAAAGAGGGAGAGAGGAGTGTTTGGCTGCATAAGAGAAAGAAGAAAACTTCTTCAAGAAGCTTGGAAATCTAAAAATTCCAAAATCCCATTTAATTAAATTTTCAAATCCACATTACCATTTATATTTACACATCTAAATCTCCCTTTTAAATTATCCTATCTTCTAAATCCTCAAATTTTGCCTTCCTAATTCCATTTACTTTTTGTTTGCCTATTTGTAAAATTATTTCAATCTTATGTACATAACTGAATTACGCGGTAAAATTCTCGGCTATTACATTCTACTCCCGTTAATAAAATTTTGTCATCAAAATTTGCTTACCAAATAATTCTTGATATTGTTGCATCATGTCCTGCCGTCTTTCGCATGGGGTTTCCTCCAAATTGTGGTTGCGCCACAACATCTTGACCAATGGGATTTCTTTATTGCATAGCACTTTCGGGGTTGATTCCAGAATTTTAATTGGCTTTTCCTCGTAAGTTAAGGTCAGTTGAATCTCGATATCCCCTTGTTCCACTATCTGCGAGGGATTACTTATACATTTTCTCAGCATCGATACATGAAAGACGTTATGAGTTTCCACCATTGAGAGTAGTAACTGTAACCTGTAGGCTAATTTCCCTATCCTCTTTTCAATAGAGAATGGTTTGATAAACCGAGGACTGTGCTTTCTTTTCCTCCAGAATCTCATAACTCCTTCGAATTAAGAGATTTTCAGAAATACTTCATACCTTCATTGAATTCAAACTCTCTTCGCCTCTAGTCTGCATAACTATTCTGTCGGCTTTGAGCTGTCTCAATTTTTTTTCTAATAATTGCTATCTTCTCAATAGTTTGCTACAAGATCTCTGACCCAATAGCTCTGCTTCTCTAACTTCATCCCAGTATAATAGCGATCTGTATTTTCTACCATATAATGGCTCATACGATGCCATGCCTATCGTGGACTGATAACCGTTGTTGTATAAGAACTCCACCAACGGTAGAAACTTACTCCATAAAGCTAGAAATTCCAGCACCCAAGGTCTTAGAATGTCTTCTAGAATCTGGATCGTTCTTTCACACTATACATCAGTTTGGGAATGAAATGTCGTACTGAAATCCATATAAGTCTCTATAGCCTTGTGCAAACTCTTCCAGAATTTAGATATGAACCTAGGGTCACGATCTGACCGATAGATATTGGAATTCTGTGTAGTCTGACAATTTCTTGGATATAAAGCTCTGCATACTGGTCCATAGAAAATGTCATCTTCACTGACACAAAGTGGGAAGACTTCGTCAATCCGTCAACGATAACCCAAATACTGTCATGCCCCTTTGTTGTCTTTGGCAATCCGACCACGAAGTCTGTAGATATGTGCTCCCACTTCCATTCTGGTATGGGCAGGGGTTGAAGTGTGTCTGCTTGCCTCTGGTGTTCTGCTTTTACTTGCTGGGAGATTACATGCTGCTCCACATACTTCACTATGTACCGTTTTATACTAGGACACCAGAAATGCAGCTTCTAATCTTTGTACACCTTGGTGCTTTCGGGATGCACAGAAAAAGCGGAAGAACGAGCTTCTGACAGTATTTCAAAATGCAATTATGGATCTCTAGGAACATACTATCTATTTCTGAACTTTAATACCCCATCCTCTGAATAGCTAAACTCATATGCATTATTGGACTCCATGTTCATCATGAAATTATTGCATTTCGAATCTTCTTCTGAGCTTCTTTAATTTTATCTAAAACCGTTGGCTATAGAGTTATAGCAAAAAGCTTAGCCGTCAAATCCTCCACAAACTCCGTATTAAATCTTTGAATCTCTGAATTCAACGTAGTTGACATAGCAGACGTCGTAGATGAAGTCGGGGCTAACATTCTGCTCAACGTATCAACTACTTTATTGCCTTTACCAGGGTGATACTTGATCTCAAAGTCATAGTCCATGACAAACTCCAACAACCTCCTCTGTCTCATGTTTTTTCTGCGTAAATATGTACTTAAGGCTTTTATGATTGGAGAATATCTCACATCGGTGTACATATAAGTAGTGTCTCTATATCTTTAAAGCAAAGACGATGACGGCTAATTCAAGATAATGGGTAGGGTAGTTCTGTTCGTAAGTCTTCATCCGTCTTGACGCATAGGCAATTACTTTTCCATCCTGCATCAGAACACACCACAATTTGTAACCCTCAACCCCAGTAAGATATTTTCCACAGTCGTCCATACAGCCCTCATAGATTTGTTTGGTAAGGACTTATCAAGCGGTCACCCAACTTATTATTACTATCACCGTAGGAGTTGTTATGGGATCCGATGCTATCATGTCCCAAAAAATGCATCATACTTTCTAGTGGAGGTATCCTTTATATATGTTTCAATTTTTATTTTCCCCCCAAGCGATGTGGGATTGCGCCCAAGCGATGTGGGATTGCGCCCAAGCCCCTTTTTCTAACGATCCGGGATTTGCCAATACTTGAATATGAGATTTGCCTATACTCGGGTTTCTCCAAAGTTTGCCCCGCAATATGAGGTTTGCCCTACAATTGCACTCATGATCTTTTGGGTCATCACAATTACCCCCGTCATGGGGACCAATGTTCTCGCTGGCCACATTTCAGGTTGGGTAGAGGCTCGGATACCATTTATATCTTACCCATTTAAATCTCCCTTTTAAATGATCATATCTTCTAAATACTCAAATTTTGGCTTCTCAATTCTATTTACTTTTTATTTGACTATCTTTAAAATTTTAGGTGAATCTCATGTACATAGCTTAATTACTCGGTAAAGTCCTCAGGTATTACACCATTTGATCAATGGTGGAAAAGAACTATGTCATCCATCTTTAAGTGCACTTCATGGTGTCCTTGCATGAGCCAAAACTTCTCTACTTGATGCTTTTTGAACGTGTTTTTTTTTTTTTTTGCAATGCTTCCTTTAGATGTGCCGAGCCAGGATTTGCCAAACCAAACCATACTATCATCATACATCTAATCCTATCATGCGTGTAAACCTAACCACACAATGTAATGCATGCACGCAATTAATGGCTACTGTTTGCTAATACAAGAAAAAGGCAAAATGTTTGCCAAAGTTAAAGAAAAATGGTTACACAGATTGGATGTCAGAAAGAAAAATTCTCGTCTCATTTCCTTTGATCCCTTGTTCCCAAATGAGGATAGGTAAGGGTTGGGACATCATATCTATGGGTATCAATTTTAACTTGAAGTTATGAGAACATTGGATATTGAGAACCCGAGAGCCTTCAACGATGCACAACTAAGACTTAGGAACGTGTTTGAATCATGTCTTAAGAAACGGAGCTTGACCCTTACTGAACTCGTTTTTCGTACAAAAGCTATATTGTAACACCCCGTACCGCAACGCCACGAAAACCCCTCTAATTTCCGATTCGCTATGATATCCTACCGAACAACCCGTCTCTCCCTCTTACCCAATTTCTATCAAAATTTAAATTTTTTTTGTTCGAAAACATTTTTTAAAGACTTACGCAGCGGAAACGACACTTGCGCGAAGGACTCATCAAAAGAAAACACATTTATTTTTGTTTCGTTAAGTTTTAAAATTGATAACTAGAAAACCGGTTGACCCCTATGGACACCAGTCGACACCATACCCGTTCTGCACCCAAGGGTCGACACCTATATACATAGGTCGGCACCTTGGTCGCCTCTGTTTCCACAAGTCGACACTTGCATGCAGCGGTCGACACCCGGATCTTCTCTATCCGTCCCGGTCGAACCTCACGGTCGACACCCCTACGTTCATCACAAAGCAGTCGACATCTACCATCACCGGTCGACACCTTAATTCTCTATGCCAGCACCAGTCAAACCTCATGGTCGACATTATCATTATTTTTACGCTAAGTGGTCGATACGTAAAGACACAGGTCGACGCCTACTTTTGTTCTGTCCTTGTAGGTCGACTCTTCCGGTTGATATTTGACTAGTTCGGACGACACCTAAGCATACCGGTCGACATCTTGCACTAGCAACCTTAAGAAAACCTCAGCACTCAATATAGAAACAAACGACGAAAGCCCCCGATCAATTAAACCACAAAGTAAAACTTGGATTTATCCTTCAAAATCTCCCAAGTAGTTTCAAAATACATCTACTAACGTTTAAAATATCCGTTTATACATCAAAATCTATACACGAGTTTCCTATACCCTTGTCATAGACTCCTAAAAAATACATTCTTCAAAACTCACTATTTCTCCCAAAACACTCTCCACGGTCGAGTCGCCCCCTAACACACTCCAATCGCCAACACAAGGTACCACGCCGCTAACTGCCTACTCGCCCTGGCTGGGCTCTCAGAACTCACTGGTAGAATTCTCTGTACCTACACCACATAACACAAAATATATGCCTAACGCTCAGTAAGTAGTGCAATATGAAGCATAAAACCGACAATGCAATCCTATCACATGCAGTCTCTATATGCTCACTAATGTTATCGTAACATGTGCCGCGATGTACAGCTGCACCAAGGTGAGGCTTGATGCTCTCGCCACACCACCCCCTAGCACGTTGGCACTGCCTCGATTTCTTTAGCAATGAGGCCCACAAGCTGCATACGCGCATCACCCAACACAGCAACAATCCCAGGGTGAGGCTTGACGCACTCGTGACACCACCCCCTGACACGTCGCCACCGTCCCGGTTCTTCCACTAATGGGGCCAGAGTTGCTCACCACGACACGCACACCGCAGCAGCCATCCTAGGGTGAGGTTAGACGCACTCGTCACACCACCCCCAAGCACGTCGCCACCATCCCGGTTCCTCTAGGAACGGGGTCAAAGCTGCCTACACACACATCATTCTCACCACTACGCGTCACACTTCACATTCATACATAAAACTATGCTCAAATTCATTTTCATTACACTTTTCAAAACACGATGCATGAGTGAAACAAAACATGCAAAACACACAATACACATAACCATTCCTACCGTCCTATGGTGCAGGCCCATAAGGGCAATACGCATGCACACACTACTTACCTGGCCTCCTGAGCTTCTGTGGTGATCGACCTCTATCAATTTCTCGGGCTCAACCTATCACTTAACCAATTAACATTAAATTCCATTTCAAAACTAATTCTACGTACTAAAATTACGACTATTAACTCAATCTATCAAATCCCGACTAAAACGTCTCAGAAACCCGACTCGGCGAAAAATCAACCTAACTTCCAACGCGCATAACTTTTGCGTCAATTATTGAAATCACTCAATTTCAGTGGCTAGACGTTCCACTAATAACATAGTTTAACATACCAAAAGAGGATTTAACCCACTAAATGTGGCTATGTTAAAATCTACAAAAACAGAACCAGATTTTCTTGCCAAAAATTCTAATTCACGGTTTCTCAACAAACTCACTCAATTCCTCAACAATCTATCGCATTCGAATCTATTAAGCATAATCTTACTATCGTTGGAGATTTCAAATTCAGAAAATTCCAAGTTACAGTTCAATCCTCTCGGTTCTACTCAAAATTTAGAGCTCATCACCCTTAGCCAGCACACCATTACTTCTACCTCATAAGCACCCCAGAAAACAAGATCAAACCATC
Source organism: Begonia peltatifolia (assembly GCA_022433055.1). Classification (NCBI taxonomy): domain Eukaryota; kingdom Viridiplantae; phylum Streptophyta; class Magnoliopsida; order Cucurbitales; family Begoniaceae; genus Begonia; species Begonia peltatifolia. Next base: position 20,199,697 of record CM039519.1, on the reverse strand, counting down.
AGGAATTTGGAAACAACCAAGCTCTCACACTCGATTGACAGAAACCAAAATGTGGAAGTTTACCTTTGGTTTTCATCATGAAAAGAGCCGAACCGGCTCCTCCTCTCAGCTCGTTGGAGTTCTCTGCATGCCGGCATCCCTCCCTCTTGTCGATCGTTGATGAATCCCAACTTATCCCCAGCCCCTCCCTCGCTCCTTCGTTCGGCGGTAGAACAAAGAACAAAAGCAGAATGGCTTCTTCGTGAAGCCATTCTGTTTTGTATATATATATATTTGTGTGTGTGTGTGTGTATACTATATATGTGTGCAGACATATGTACACACACACACATGTGTGTGTGTGTATGTTTTTGTGTGTGTGTGTGTGTGTGTGTGTGTGAGTGTGTGTGTGTGTACTATATATGTGTGCATACATATGTATACACACACACACACACACACACACACACACACACACACACATATATAAATAATTTTTTTAACAAATTACAAAATTGTCATGTTCAATCAAACTGTTATTCAGTCAGTGTCCATTCGGAATCCTAAAAATTTCTTTCATCTAGTAGCGTCAAAATAATCTTTTATCAACTAGTATAAATTTTTCGCCATTAATTTCGACTAAAACTTCACTCTTTACCAATACGAATTTTTGAATATTATTTTTAGCAAAAATCCCAGCCGTTACATATATATTTAATCTTTAAAGTTTTAATTAATGTAATGAGAACTACAAGTATTGAGAACCCCAGACCCTTAAGGGTGCATAATTAAGACTTTGGAAGCTTTTAAATCAATTATAATGGACTTGAACCTAATAAAGCTTTGTAGACCGAACCAAAATAATTAACCAAAGGAGCTTGACCATAACCAAACTTTTTGATATGCCCCAGGTTCCATAGACCCAATATAATGTGCCTACAAACATGACCCGTCAAGTACAACCCAAGGTAAGTCTTTATTCTTTTTAATCTTCTAATAGGCTTGTGCAATCTTGTAGGTAAATGGATTCCTAAGGTTTGGAAAAGAATTAAGAAGAAGGGATTTGTTTCCTTTACTTCAACATATGTAACCAAGCTTCGTATTTGTTTTAATTGTTTATGAAACTTTAGTTTCAATTAAACCTTGTTAATTGGGCAAACTTTGGCCTTATTATTGTTTAGGATTTTTGAAAATTTTATTTAGCCTTAGGAAAGGTTAAAGAAGTCAAGGACTGCAAAGGAAGGCTTGAAGATCAAGCTGGGTGCGCAGCAGGGCGCATGGGCACACACGGAGCAGCACAACAGGGTGCTGGGTGCCCAACAGCAAGCAACTAGGTGCTGGGCGCACACAGCAGGGTGCAGGTGCACACGAAGCAGTGTAGGCGCACGCAGAAAGCACATAAGGCACGCGTGAAGATGATTTCTGGCCTGCGAAGGAGTCGCCAGAGCACGCCATGGCAACACATCAGTAGCGCGCACACGAGAGAGAAAGGGCACACGAAGGGAATTGCCCGATCATCAGATGCCTCAAACAGCTAGTTCAGCAGCCAACGACTATTTTCCACTTTTAAATTTTTCCTTTTAGATGAGGAAAACGATTGATGGGAGTCTTTTAAAACTATCTGCAGATCATTTGTAAATAGTTATTGGACGATTAATATTTGGAAAATACACAGAAGAATTTTCTTCCCTTTTGTGTTCCTCGTTGGTTCTCATGGTGTTCAGCTAGAGCTTTGTTCCTGAAGGCTTCACCCAATTGGCACGCAAGTCTTGGATTACTAGGCAACTGTCTGAGTCCCTTCTGTCTCTCCTCTCTCGAGCTAGAGCTGGAAGGAAAGGCGAAGGTGGCTACATTCATTTTCTTTAAGGTTGTTGTTCTTCTATGAAAGAACAAATTGCCGAAGAAATCATCTTTGCGTTTCAGCCAGCTGAGGGTCCTCCTTTCACTCCAATGGCATTCTCTGAGCAGTATTCACTATCACCCAATTCATGGATTCATCAGTATCACTCTCCTTTCCTTTCTCGTAGTTTTCTGTTTGAATGCTCAGTTTTTGTTGATTTGTTATGTTTTTGGGTGTTCGTTAGAGCACCAATTCTCTTGTTTATTTTCTTTCTTCCGCATGCCATCTCATTCCTATTTAGCACCCCATAACCACATCTGTTGGTATCAGAGCAATTGTGCTCTATGCTTGTGATTTTCGGTTCTGTTTTCTCTGCATATTTTCTGCTTTCTTTGTTTTTTTCTGTTTCTGTTGTTGCATGTTGCCCAGCATGTCATATCCTATTAGCATGATTAGTTTAGGTAACTTAATTAGGTTGTTTAAGCTTTTGTTGTTTTGTGTAAAAAAAAAAATCTCTTTCCCAGCATGCATTTCTATTTTTGCTTTCTGTTTCTGTTTGAGTCTTATGCATTCCATCTTTGTGTTTAGAAATGTACGCTTGCTCTATTGGGAGACTCTTCGGAATTATTGAACAAGAGCATTGTGTTTCCTGTTTAGAATGTGTTTTATTTTTTTCTATTCAATTTTTCTTTACATTTGGGTTTCTCTTTGTTGTTTTGTTTTTCCTCTTGTTGTTGTTTCTATTTTCTAGCAATAGTATACCATGTTTAGTGTTCAAATTGAGTCTCATATGTTGTTAGCATGTTTGTAGAATTTTTGTTCTGTTTAGTGTCAAAAGACATGTCAAAATTTATGTTTTTATCTTTTCTGTTTTTCTATTTATGTTTAGGTTTTCAATTATATTTTGCCAATAGACATCATGTTTAGGATTGTGTTTTTGTTTAGATGTTTAGGATTGTTTGCTAGCATGTTTTGTAAATTCCATGTCCTGATTAAAATTCAGAATATTGTTGAAGCATGTTGTTGTTTTTCAACTTGTTTTAATGTTTTTGTTTCTGATTTAAGTATGCACAACTTCTTGCACATAATGCATTTGCATTTGAAATTTTTACAGCAAGTTATTCTTATTATTAGATAGCTTGTGTTAAAATTTCAGATCATTTGGACTTGATTTTTGAAAATTTTATTTTCAAAACTTTTAAGTATTTTGTTTATCATTGTATGCATAACTTTTTGTCCAATTTAAATTTGAGCTTAAAGTTTTATGAGCATGTCACTAATATGGTAGGAAAGCCTCCGGTAAATTTTCAGAAAGTTTGGACAAGAATTGTAGATTTTTTTGTTTTGAGTTCTTTGCATTTTTAGAATGCTTAGTTTAGTTTTTTTTTGTCTCTATTTTGTGTATGCACACCAAATAATTTAAAATGACATTCTTTAACTACACTAAGGAAATTTCAACTAAAACGAGTCGCTAATTCGGTGTAATAACCTGAAAATTTTGGATTTTTTAAATTTAATTTTTGAAACTTTTAATTTAAGTTCGGTTGGAGTTTCAGAAAAATATTTAACCGGGGAATTAAATTATAAAACTCGAAGTCTAGTTTTGGGGTGGTTTTTGAGATTTTAAAGTCGGGAGGGCGAGAATTTAGCGAAGTTACGGACGATAAAAACATGTGAACGTGTTTTGGTAATTTTATTATTTAAATTATTTTATAAAATTAAAATTTTATAAAACAACTGAACAGTTTTTGCGAAGCCGTTCAGTGCTCAGGTTTTTCGCCAGTGCCGAGAGTGAACGCGGGAGAGAGGGCGATCGAGGAGCTCGGTTTTGGTCTTCGATCGTAGACGGCAGGCGCGGGTTTGTGAGCGGAACCGCAGTCGAGCATTGCTTCTGCGAAGAACCGAGGTAGTTCGGTTTCAACAGCTCGAACCCCCGAGGTGAGGGCCAAGCGTGTTTTTCCGACGACCACGAGGAAGGGCCCCATTCGGTTCTGTTGTCGGCAGCCGAGCAGTTGGATTTTAGTCTACTCCATTCCCCCACCCGAGTGCAAAGCGACACCACCCTGTAAGTCTCTCTCTCTCCCTCTGCTGTTCTGTCCGGTTTGGCCGAGACTAAGGTTTGGCTTCTCTCTATTTTTCTGTGAATTTGGCTGAAATGTTGAGTGGATTAGGAGGGTGAGTGTGTGTTAGCGGGTGGACAGTAGGAGACCGCTGAGAGGGAGAGAAATCGAGGGAGAAGGTTGAGCCAAAATTCAGATTTTGTGCCTGAATTTCTGATTTTGGGTTAGATTGTGCTTAATAGGTTGAAATGTGATTGTTCGGTGAAGAAATTGGCGGGATTGGATCGAAGTTGAAATTTCGGCTATTTTTCATATAAAACAAGATTCTATTTTGGGCCGTTTTGGCCTGGCTTTGGTTGATCGTTTCCAATTCTGTTTTTATGGGTTAAACTAGGTTATTAGAAGAACGTATGGCTGCTGGAATCATTCGATTCCGATATCCGATGCAAACGTTATGCGCGTCGGAAGTTTATGTCGAATTTTGGTCTAAGTCAAATTAGTAAGCATTTTACGTGGAATTTCGACGTGTGATAGTGACATGGCTGTTTTTGGTGCGTAAAGCTAAATTTGAGTGAGTTTTGGTTGAAGAGAAACGAAAATGTGAAATTGGATAAAAATGGCAGATTTGGTTTATGGTGTTTTTCACCTGTCTGCGGCTTACTGTTTTAAAATCCGTCTTAGTAGGTTAAACTAGGTTCCTAAGGGGACGTTTAGCCACTTGAATCGTTCGATTCCGTTGACGGACGCAAAAGTTATGCGCGTCCGAACTTTAGGCTGGTTTTCGGACGAATCCATTGTTGGTGACCGTTTTAATTGGAACTTCATAAGTTTAGTTAAAGAATATTATTTTAGCTTATTTAGTGAATTTTGAAGTGAATATTGATGAGTGGTTATTTGTGTTTTAGGTTGAGACACTTTTTGGCGAAGCGGTGCGTCGAGCGAGCTTAGGACACCAGGTAAGTAGTGCATGCGTGTGTTTTGCCCAAGTGGGCCTACACCGTAGAACTTTAGGATTTTAGTTGATTGATTGTGGTGTGCGTTCGTATTGTTTGACATGCATCATATTTTAAAAAACGTGAACGAAAATGATTTTTTAGCATGTTTTGATGTATGAGGTCAGACGTGTGGCGGTGGTACCGCGGATCCCGCTAGTGTGTGGGCTGGTGTTTCACTAGTCGCGGATCCTACTCGAGCGGTAGGCTGGCTGGGCCGTCATGCGGCGTGAATGTGTTGACGGTGGGTATATGGGCAGTGGTACCGCGGATCCTACTAGTGTGTGGGCCGGTACAACACCAGTCGCGGATCCTACTCGAGGGGTGGGCCGGCTGGGCTGTCGCGAAACGTGTGTGTATGGGAACTGTGGCCCCGTGTTGGGGAGGCTGGGACGGGGGTGACGTGTCAGGGTGTAGAGTGGCGCGAGGTACACCCTTACCCTGATGTGGTTGCCGTGTGGTGATGCGTGTGTGTAGCTTGTGGGCCTCATTGCTGGGGAGTCTGGGACGGTGGCGACGTGTCAGGGTGTAGGGTGGCGTGAGGTTCCTCCTTACCCTGGTGCGGCTGCACTACGCGTCACAGATGTGACAACATGAGTGTGAGTGTAGAGACTGCATGTGATAGGATTGCATCGTAGGCTTTTACTTTCATATCACATTACTTACTGAGCGTTAGGCTTACGTTGTGTGTTCTATGGTGTAGGTGCTGACGATACTGCTGGTGAGCCTCGAGTGCCTAGTGCAGAGGCGTAGGATGGTTGGCGCAGGCGACCGCGCACCGGATGGCGGACTTTTGTTAGGGCGACCCGACCCGTGGAGTTGGTAGGTTGTGGCATGGTTGGTTTTGGAGGTTTTCTTCTTTTGTGATGATTATGTACAGTCGATGAGATGAGGTGTATATGTGTCAGTGTATAGGTATATGGAGTGCGTGTGATTTTGGTGACGTACGCAGATATTTTTCATGTTAAAGTATGATATTACTCTATACTGGGGACTTTCTTCATTTGTATTTGATGGATTTTCGTTGTCTTCATACTCTGATTTGATTATGGTGATTTCTCTAGATGATGGATAGATAGACACTGTTAGTTTGGTGAGCTGTGTGCAGGGTTTTTAAATTTTGGGATAGTCAGTTTTTAGCCGTTATTCTGTCGAAATTTCGAGAGAGAGGTAGGGAGTCGAGGGAATATGGAATGGGTTGAGATATGAGTAGTGAATCCTAAAAAAGAGTGGATGAGCGTGAGAGTGCGGCGTGATCGCAGGTGCGCGGGGCACATGGCCCTGCGCGTGCTCACGGGTCGTGCAGCACCGAGTGAGGGTATGCGCGCGGACGTTCTGTACAGTGGCAGGGTGCGTGGGGCATGCGGCGCTGTGAGCGTGGACGAGACATAGTGACGTGTAGTTGGCACGTGCGGCACTGCGAGAGTGCGCGCGGGGTGTCGAAGTGGGGACATGAGTGCGCGGTACCGGATTGTGTAGTTCGAGGGGGGCGTTGGATTCTTTCCTAAGATTCCAACTCTTACCGTTTTATCTTAAACTATTTCAAATGGTTTTTCTTTTCCGCTGCGTATTTTTATATTAAGGACTTCGTGTTTCCTCTTCGGCACGTGAGTTGTTTTCGAATCGAGTAGAAAATTTTTCATACTCACAAATGTTGTTTTGAAAATGATTTGAAAATGAAAGGGGTAATAAATTGAGTGAGTTATGTCAAGTGTTGGTGTACGTCTAGTGTGTAGTTGCATTGTAGCGCACCGGGAACTTAGGGTTTCTCGGGGTGTTACAGTTCATGGCCTAGCCCATGGCTGAATTTTTCTGTTTATGAGTTTGTTCATTTTGTAGGTGTCCCTCACGAAGAGCCAATGATGAAGTTCATTCGTCACCAAGGAGTGCATAGAAGCCACCCTTTACATTTGTGAACAAATCTCAAATCACCCGAAGAGGATGATGTGCCCCGGAGCCCGAAGACTCACGCTCGGATAAAGGTAAGTCTATAATTGAGTTTTTTCGCTAAGACATTTGTTACTATTACAAGAAAAGACAATTGGAATGCTTGGATCAAGTCTTGGAGCAAAATTGGTGCAAAAACTTCGAAGCAGCATTTCATCGAGTAGTTGGCTCGCACTCAAGAAATTAAGGGTTGGCAAGACATCACGCACACGAGAAGGGCCCTTAGCACCCAAATAACGTGCAGCAAGAATTTGGCGAGCAAAGGAGGGTTATGGCCAAGGGATGGCAGGCAAAGGAGGATCGTGCCCAAAGATGGTGCGCAGGAGGCCTGTGAGAGGCGCACAACGTCGAACGTGGCACGCAAGAGCAATGTCAGCGCCTAGAATGGCACGTGGGAGCAACACCAGCGAGCGCAACAGCTTTGGAGCGTGTCAGAAGAGGAACCACGACCGACCAGCGAGGCGCGCAACGTTCAACGTGAGGTACGCGTGATAACACCACTCGGTTTGCACGAAGAAGGCACCACAGCACCTCGCGCGCAACAATGATACTGCCGTCAACTGCTATTTTTCGTCGCCAACAACTCTTTCTCCTTTTGTTTTTTTTCAGCTTTTCACGAACACCCAACTATCTTTCCTTGCATTTAAGGTTGTTCTGAATGCTTCTAAGGATGGAGGAAGGTTGAACATAGATTAATGAAGCTTTTGTAGTTTCTTTTGTAAAAGCACTTACGATTTGAAATTCTAGAGGGAATTTTTTGTCGGTTGCAAACCGAGAGGAGAGAGCCTCCTTTCTCATGAGTTTGGTTGCTCATTGAGTGGTGCTCCATCATTCTCTTAACTCTGAACTAGTTGGTGGCAAGAGAACAAGGATTAAAATGTAATGCTCAGGATTTTTGTTAAATAACTTTTGGAATTTTGTATTAATAAACGGTTGAGTTTTGGTTGGAATCGAGAGCACAGAATTTGTACTAGTAGATAAAGGATTTTTTCAAAGCCAATGGAGAAGAGAAACTTTTAGCAATCCGACTAGAAACGGACTGAATAGCTGTTTGGTTAAAAAATTAAAGTGTGACAGCGAAAAAGTAATTAGTTTATTATTATTATGATTATTATATATATATATATATATATATATATATATATATATACAGAAACAGAATGGCTTCATGAAAGAATCCATTCTGCTTCTGTTCTTTGCTCTACTGCCGAGCGAAGGAGTGGATAGGGATGAGCTGAGATTCGCCGATGGCCGACAAGAGGGAGAAACATCGGCGTGCAAAGAACTTCGGTGAGCTAAGAGGAGGTGCTAGTTCGGCCCTTTTCGTGCTGAAAATTGAAGGTAAACCCTTTCCTTCCCCCCTCCCCCACCGTTTTCGTTTCTGTCGATTGAGTGTGAGAGATTGATTGTTTGAGCTCGGTTTCTGGGATGATTAGGAGGTAGAAGTAATGGTGTGCTGGTTGAGGGTGATGAGCTCTGAATTTTTAGAATCGAAAGGGTTAAACTGTAACTTGGAGTTTTATGAATTTGAAATCACCAACGGTAGTTAGATTATGTTTAATAGCTTTGAATGCGATAGATTGTTGAGAAATTGAGTCAATTTGTTGAGAAACAGTGAATGGAAGTTTTGGGCTTGAAAACTCGGTTCTGTTTTTGGAAAGTTTAGCTAAGCCTTGGTTGGTGGTTTCGATTCTCTTTTGGTATGTTAAACTAGGTTATCAGTGGAGCGTTTAGCCTCTAGAATCATTGGATTCTGACAATCGACGCAAAAGTTATGCGCGTTGGAAGTTAGATTGATTTTTGGCCAGAATTTGGGTTAGCGAGCCGTTTTAGTAGGGCTTTGGTGGGTTGCGTTAGCAGCCATAGCTTTTAGTACGTAGAATGAGTTGTGAGATGAGTTTTAATGTGAATTAGTTATGTGATAGGCTGAGCCCGAGGAAGTGATACAAACGAGCACCACAGAAGCTAAGGACGCAAGGTAAGTAGTGCATGCATGTGTTTTTCCCAAGTGGGCCTATACCGACGAACATTAGAATTGTGTTGTTTGATTGTTATGTTCGTGCGTATTGTTTGACATGCATCATGTTTTAAAAAGGGGTATGAAAATGGTTTTGAGCATGTGTTTGAGTAAGTAGTGGTAAGACGAATGGCGGTGGTATCGCAGATTTTGCTCGGGGAGCGGGTCGGTGCATAACCAACCGTAAATTCCCCTCGGGTGGTGGGCCAGCTAGGCCGCCACGCGGCGTGTATATGTTAACGGTGAGGATGATGGACGGTGGCACCGCGGATCCTACTCGGGGAGTGGGCCAGTGGTTCACCAGTCACGGTTCTCACAGGGTGGGCTGGCTTGGCTGTCGCAAAATGATGGACGGTGGCGCCGCAGATCCTACTCGAGGAGTGGGCCAGTGCTTCACCAGTCGCGGATCCCACGGGGTGGGCCAGCTATGTCGTTGCAAAACGTGTGTGTGGCTTGTGGGCCTCGTTGCTGTGGAGTCTGGAACGGTGGTGACATGTCCGGATATAGCGTGGCGCGAGGTTCAATCTCACCCTAGCATGACTGCACTACGCGTCGCAGAATTGTGACAACATTAGCGTGAGAGTAGAGACTGCATGTGATAGGATTGCATTGTCGGTTTTACTTTCATATCGTACTACTTACTGAGCGTTAGGGTTATGTTGTGTGTTCTCTGGTGTACTTGCAGAGATTCCTACTGGTGAGTTACGAGAATCTAGACAGGACGAATAAGCAATTTGTGGCATGCTACCATGTACTGATAGATGGATTTTGTTATGGCGACCTGACCCATGGAGTGAGGCTGGAGGGTAGGTTTTGTGGGTTGTATTTTGTGGAGTCCATGTCAAGTGTATAGATTTTCAGGTATAGTTGGGTTTGCACATTAATAGTCTGGATTAATGTACAGTTGTATTTTTTAAACTACTAGCAGAATTTTGTCTTAAAAATACAGGTCTTGACCTTGTGATTTTGTGGAAGTTTTTGCTGTTTGTTTTCCTTGAACTGGTGTTTACTTTAGGCTGCTGGTGCAGTATGTCGACCAGTGTCCTTAGGTGTCGACCGATTAGTGTAAAATGTGATAAAAGTGTCGACTAGTATGCGTAGGTGTCGACTGAACTAAACATATGTCGACTGCAAGGGTCAACCTATGGGGACAGAGAGAATTAAAGTGTCGGCCGGTGTCTTTAGGTGTCAATTGGTTGGTGTAAAAAGGGTGAGAGTGTCAACCACAGGGTTCGACCTGTGCGGGCAGAGAGAAATAAAGTGTAAGCCGATGAAGGCAGGTGTCGACCACGAAGTTTGACCGGTGTGGACAGAGAGTATTAAGGTGTCGACCGGTGTGTACATGTGTCGACTTGTACCCCCTTTTTTATAATGTTTTGAAAAACGAAGTTTTATTTAGACTGATTTTTTATTTAGTCTTCCGGTGTGATAAGTTTAAACGTTTTCAAAACATCGATTTAAGTCGAGGAACAAAAGTTTTCAATTTTATAAGAATTTTATCGGGGTGATGAGTGTACGGTTGGTGTCACACCCCAAATTCGCATCTTGAGAATTTGGGCGCTACAGGGGACGATTCAGGGGCGTCCTTGGTAAACTAGACGAAAATGGACAGTTGGCGACACTGGTCCATCGACGATTCGGGGCCGCTGCAGGGGTGGTGACAGAAAAGAGTGAGCCGAAGACCGCGTGTTCGGGGCGCTACATAAAACCAGTTCTCGAGAGTTGGAATTCCTCTTAGAAAAATTTGAACGAAAGCATTCACCTATGCTTTTCAGCCAGCCAACGGCTATTCCTTCATCCTATCGGTGCTATTTGAGGTAAGATCACCAGTTAGTTCACTTACCCACGTCCACAATTTTAGCTTTTCATTTTTGTCACCATCTCTCTTTTTTGCACATTTTCTTGCTATTTTTAGGGTGTTCACTGAGCACCAATCCTTTTGTTGTTTAGTTCTCTTTTGCATGCATGTCGAACCTCATTTGCTATCCCGAATCACAACATAACCTTAATTACTTTTGATTTTATAATTGCTTGAATTTTTAGGATTGATGACTAGAAGGTTAAATTGGTTGATTTAAATGCTTATGACTGAGCTCTCTTTTTTTTCTCTATATATTTTGGAGGCCATGTTTAGTATTCTTTGCATAAACTTTTTGATATGATGAAAAGAACTAGGAAAAGAGCTTTACGTTATAATTGTTGTTGTCATCTTTTAAAATAAAATTTTGGACAAAACCAAGTATTGTTTCTCTTTCTAAAAGGATATTTCACGTGAGCTTATTGTTGACTTGCTTAGCTTATCATGAAGTGTGCATATCCTTACGTTTAATTCTTGGTTGAAAATAATAGTTTTTATTGAGTTCATTATTGATTTGTTTTTTTAGCATGAATTTGTTGAACTATTCCTTACGTAAATCTTTTCCCAAATATCATGTATGTTTGCTTCCAACTTGTTAGTAACAAACCATTCAATTTTAAATTTTAGAATTGTTGATAAAGGGTATTCCTATCATGAATAATTATATTTCTTTCCCCTTAAGTTGTATGCTTAGGAAAATTTGTTTAGAAAATTTAAATTCTAAGTTGAAGGAACCTCTAGTAAGAGTCAACTTTTATATTTGAGGTCAAATCCTCAACAACCGAGAGGGGATGATATGCCCTGTGTTCCATAGACCTGCCATAATGTAATAATCCGAAAAAATTTCAGATTTTAAATCTAATTTCAGAAATTTTTAATTTAATCTCGGTTGGAGTTTTGAGAAATATTTTAACGGGTAAATTAAATTTTAAAAGTCGGAGTCTAGTTTTGTGGTGGTTTTCAAGATTTTAAGTCGGGAGGACGAGAATTTGACAAATTTACGGACGATAAAAATGCGAAAGGGCGTTTTGGTAATTTAATCAGTTAAAAAAATTAAATTAAATTATATGTTAAGTGGAATGGCTTCACGAAGAAGCCATTCCACTTCGATGTTCTGCGAGTCGAACACCTGAGAAAGACGCGAGCGAGAGAGTGATCAGGGAGGGGGCGGACTGCCGGCAATCGACCACCTGGGGAGAGACGTGACGCGCTAGGCGGTTCTAGGCGGTTCCGGCGAGGTGGAAACTCGGCGGGAGTGGGTTCTTCCCGAGCTAAAAACACAAGTGAGTTATCCCCTGTTTTGTTTTCTGTCGATCGAACTTGGAAGCTCAGTCCTTGTTGAAATTTCGATGGTCAGAGCTCGTTTTTGTGGGGTGTTTTAGAACCTAGTGAGTGTGTGTGTGTAGCTCGGCCTTCCCGCGACAGAACCGAATGAGAAAGATGTAGTTTTCTCTTTTGGTCTTATCATGCTTTGATAGTCGAGCGTGGAGTTGCTTTTGCTTCTACGTTTCAGGGATTTTGTGCTGAAATTTAGGAGGAATAGAGGTGAATTTCAGGGTTCAATGAGCCGGTCGAAAAATGCAGGGTTTTGGGAAGAGAACCGTGAGAATTTTTGTGCTGCCATGCTTTTTCTAATTAGGAACCACCAAATAGTTAATGTATACATTGGTAAACCGAAATGTGGATGTTCGGTGAAGAAATTGGCGAAATTGGACCAAAGTTGAGATTTCGGATATTTTTTGTAAAAGAACAGTTCCGTTTTTTGGGATTTTGATCGGGCTCCGATTAATCGTTTTAAATTCTGTTTTAGTGGGTTAAAATAGGTAGTTAGAGGAGCGTTTGGTCGCTGGAAACGTTCCATTCCGATATCTGACACAAAAGTTATGTACGTCGGAAGTTTATGTCGGATTTTGGTCCAAGTCAAATTAGTGAGTGTTTTTCGTAGAATTGCAACGTGTTATAGTGGCATGGCTGTTTTTGGTGCGTAAAGTTAAATTGAGTGAGTTTTAGTTAAAGAAAAACAAAAATGTGAAATTTAATAAAAAGGGGGAGATTCGGTTTTGGGGTTTTTCCACCTAGATGTGGCTTACCATTTTAAAATCCGTCGTAGTATGTTAAACTAGGTTCACAAGGGGATTTTTGGCCACTTGAATCACTCGATTCTGTTAAAGAACGCAAAAGTTATGCACGTCCGAACTTTATGCTGGTTTTTGGCCGAACCAAACCACTGGCTGGTTTTAGTTGGAATTTCATGCGTGTAGTTAGGGAATGTTATTTTTAGCTATTTAGTGAATTTTGAAATAAATACTGATGAGTGATTGGCTGTGTTTTAGGTTGAGGCTTTTTTTGGTGAAGCTGTGCGTTGAGCGACCTTAGGACGCCAGGTAAGTAGTGCATGGATGCGTTTTGCCTAAGTGGGCCTACAATGTAGAACTTTGGGATTTGTGTGATTGATTGTGTTGTGTGTGCGTATTGTTTGACATGCATCATTTTTTAAAACGGGAACAAAAATGGTTTTTAGCATGTTTAAAGTATGTGGTGAGACGCGTGGCGGTGGCACCACGGATCCTGCTAGTGTGTGGGCTGGTGTGTAACCAACTGCGGATTTCACTCGAGGAGTGGCCCAGTTGGGCCGTCACGCGGCGTGATTGTGTTGACGATGAGGGTGATGGGCAGTGGTACCGCAGATCCTACTAGCGTGTGGGCCGGTGCAGCACCAGTCACGGATTTTGCTCTAGGAGTGGGCCGGCTAGGCTGTCGCGTAACATGTGTGTTTGGCAGCTATGGCCCCGTGCTGGGGAGGCTGGGACGGGGGCAACGTGTAAGGGTGTAATGTGGTGCAGGGTACACCCTATCCCTGATGTGGTTGCTGTGTGGTGATGCGTGTGTGTAGCTTGTGGGCCTCGTTGCTGGGGAGTCCGGGACGGTGGCAACGTGTCAGGGTGTAGGGTGGCATTAGGTTCCTCTTTACCCGGGTGCGCTTACACTACACGTCACAGATGCGACAATATGAGTGTGAGTGTAGAGACTGCATGTGACAGGATTGCATTGTCGGCTTGTACTTTCATATTGTACTACTTACTGAGCATTAGGATTATGTTGTGTGTTCTATGGTGTAGGTGCTGACGATATTGTTGGTGAGCCTCGAGAACCTAGTCCTGAGGCATAGTACAGTTGGCGGCGTGCGACCGAGGCACCAGACGGCGGACTTTGTTAGGGCGATCCGACCCGTGGTGGTGGTAGGTGATGGTGAGATTCGTTGGGTTGTTATTTGGTGTCAGATATTATGCGGATAGAGAAATTTGTATAAACGTCGGTTGTACAGGATTGTATAGAGTGGTTGTAGTGTTTTGGGGATGCGTACGTGTCTTTATATGTTAGAGTATGATGTTGCTCTATACTGTGGACTTTCTTCACTGGTGTTTGATGGATTGTCGTTGTCTTTAAACTTTGATTTTGTTATGGAGATTCTCTGGATGGTTAATAGATAAATACTGTTAGTTTTTGGTGAACTGTGTGCAGGGTGTTAAATTTTTGGGATAGCTAGTTTATAGGCGTTACTCTGCCAAAATTTCGGGAGAGGGGTTGGGAGTTGGGATGTGTACGGCGAGTGCTAGAGAAGCGTAGATGAGAGTGGGAGTGCGGCGTGATCGCAGGTGCGCGGGGCACGCGGCCCTACTGGTGCTCACGGGTCGTGTAGTACCGGGTGAGGGCGTGCGCGGGGACGTGCTGTATAGAGGCAGGGTGCGTGGGGCATACGGTGCTGTGTGCGTGCGCGAGATGAGGTGATATTGAGTTGGCGCGTGCGGCACCGTTAGGTTGTGCGCAGACCGTCGAAGTGGGGGGACGTGGGTGCGCGGCATTGGATTTTTTTAGTTCGAGAGGTGTGTTGGATTCTTTCCTATGATTTTGAGTCTTGTCGGTTTATTTTAAAACTATTTTAAATTGCTTTCTTTTCCACTGCGTATTTTTATATTGAGGATTTCGATTTCCCACTTCGGGGCGCCGGTTATTTTCGAATCGAGTTGAAAATTTTTCATACTCACAAATGTTCTTTTGAAGATGATTTGAAAACGAAAGTGGTATTAAATTAAGTAAGTTATGTTAAGTGTTAGTGTGTCATAGTGTGTAGACGTATTGTAGCGCACCGGGAATGGTGGGTTTCTCGGGGTGTCACAGTTATGGTATCAGATCCATGGTATCGACGTCGTTCAGAGGATTACCTAACACCGCCAACCGCTGCACGGGAGCACTCCACCAACTGTAAGTGTTTAGATTTGAATTTATTGTAGTACTAATGTGAGCTTTGTATATGTTAAAGGTAGAAAATGTCAGGAGAGGCGAGAGGTAGAGGTAGAGGGCGACCACGACGAGAAGCGCCTCCTAGAGCTGTGGGCGACATGGATGATACCGTCTGGCAGCTTACCGAGTTAGTCCACTGTCAGTCTCAGCAGTTGGAGAGATTTATGAGCAAAGACGACCAGGGTCAGTCTAGCGCCCAGGGTTCGTCTGACAGAGGGGGTGACACGCTGCATAGACTTAGACCCCCGACTTTTGACGGGTCATCTCTGGATCTTCTTAGTGTTGAGGAGTGGATACGGAGCATGGAGAGGATGATGGGTTTTGCCAAGGTGGAGGAGCAGGACAAAGTTTCTAGTGTGACATTCTATCTTGCCAAGGATGTGAGCCATTGGTGGGATACTGTAGTGGCCACGAGAGATGTGGAGGCCATGACCTGGGAGGAGTTCAGGTCGGTGTTTTTTGGCAAGTATTTCAGCCATTCTGTCAAGACACAGAAGATGGTGAAGTTTGCGCAGTTGAAGCAGACCGGCACTGTGGCCGAGTACGTACGACAGTTTGAGGCCATGTCGCGGTTTGCAGGGCATTTGGTGAGCCTCAATGAGAATATGGTACATCAGTTTGTGTAGGGCCTGAAGCCGGATATCTATATGGGCATGCGGATTGCGGGGACCTGAGGCATGCCATACGAAGAGGTGGTAGCGAAGGCCCTGGACATTGAGGAGATTCGGACGAAGCTTCCTGGTTATCGGGAGGTACCTAGGGAGCAGTCTCGGAGATCATTCAGAGAGTTGCTGCACAGTAGAGCGGGGAAGCGTCCATGCAGAAGGGCCTGAAGAGGCCTAGTGATAGTTCTAGTAGCCATGGGAGTACTAAGAGGCCGCAGGGGTCGGGACAGTTTCTGGTGTGCCTGAAGTGTCAGAGAAGCCACCTGGGCGAGTGCAGAGTGGGCCCGGTGCGGTGTTATAACTGTGGTGAGCTGGGCCACATGGTTAGGGAGTGTCAGCAGCCGCGTCAGAACCATTGCTTCAACTGCAATGAGGTGGGACACTTTGCCAACAAATGCCTAGCTGTGAGCAAGACGTCAGCTAAAGTTGCACCGAGGGTCTTTGCCCTTTTCGAGCCAGATGATGCTGCCCAGGCATCAATGATTGCAGGTAACCTTTTTGTTTTTGGTGTGGAAGCATATACTTTGATTGATACGGGCGCTACGCACTCGTTTGCGTCGACGAGTTTTGTGGTTAAGGCAAACTTGGAGTTTAGTCCCGTCGAGCGACATTATGATGTGACCTTGCCATCAGGGGAACATTTGAATTCAGAACAGGTGGTCTGGGGCAATGTGGTGACAGTGGGGAAGAAACAGTTATACGCCGAGCTAGTCATACTCCATATGAGCGGTTATGAGGTGATCTTGGGAATGGACTGGCTTTTCAGACATCATGCAAAGATTGACTGCAGGACCAGAGAGGTTCATTTTCGGCCCCCGAGCAGGGAGAACTACACATTTAAAGCAGGTAAAGGTCTTGCCAGTATTTCTGCTATCTTTTCTTGTCAGACTCCACGGTTGTTGAGCAAGGGTTGCCAGGGGTTTTTGGCAAGTGTCGGGGATGCACAGTCACAGGGTGATACTTGGATACAAGATATTCTTGTTGTGCAGGAGTTTCCGGAGGTGTTTCGTGATGATTTGCCAGGGTTGCCCCCTGACAGGGAGATCGAATTCGAGATAGATGTTTTTCCAGGTGCCGAGCCGGTGTGCAAGAACCCCGTACAGGTTAGCACCTACTGAACTTAGTGAGCTGAAGGCTCAGTTGGAGGAACTGACGGATAAGGGCTTTATACGCCCTAGTTTTTCACCTTGGGGTGCGCCAGTTCTATTCATCAAGAAAAAGGACAGATCCCTACGTATGTGTATTGACTATCGGGAGCTGAATAAGTTAACGGTGAAGAACAGGTATCCATTGTCGAGGATTGACGATTTGTTTGATCAACTACAGGGTGCCCGAGTGTTTTCTAAGATCGACCTAAGGTCCGGCTATCATCAGTTGAAGGTGAAGGAAAAGGATGTACCGAAGACGGCCTTCAGGACGAGGTACGGGCATTTTGAGTTCCTGGTTATGTCTTTCGGGTTGACCAATGCCCCTATAGCCTTTATGGATCTGATGCACCGGGTGTTCAGGAAGTACCTGGATAAGTTTGTGATTGTGTTTATCGACGAAATTCTGATTTATTCGCTGAGTGAGGAGGAGCACAGGTGGCACTTGAGGACCGTATTTACTATTCTGAGCCAACATCAGCTGTATGCTAAGTTCTCAAAGTGCGTGTTTTGGTTGGACAGGATTCACTTCTTGGGGCATGTTATCTCCCCTGAGGGTATTTCAGTTGATCCAGTGAAGTTTCAAGCTGTAAAGGAGTGGCTGCGGCCGACCAGTGCTAGCGAGATACGTAGTTTTCTTGGGTTGGCTAGATATTATTGGAGATTTATTGAGGGGTTCTCTAAGATCTTGGCTCCCTTGACCCGGCTGACCAGAAAGAATGCGAAGTATTAATAGACCGACAAGTGTGAGGACAGCTTCCAGACATTGAAGCAGAGGTTGACTACAACTCCTATACTAACACTGCTCGTGGAAGGAGAGAAGTTCTGCATTTATTGTGATGCCTCCAGAATTGGTTTGGGGTGTGTTTTGATGCGGGGTGGGAGAGTCATTGCCTATGCTTCTAGGCAGTTGAAGGCATACGGACATAATTATCCCACTCACGATTTGGAACTGGCGGCGGTTGTATTTGCACTCAAGATTTGGAGGCATTATCTTTATGAGCAGCAGTGCGAGATTTACTCAGACCATCAGAGCTTGAGGTACATTTTCACGTAGAAGGAGCGGAATTTGAGACAGAGAAGATGGCTCGAGCTGGTCAAGGACTATGATGTGGAGATCAGGTACCACTCAAGAAAGGCGAACGTGGTGGTGGATGCCTTGATTAGGGTGACAGCTTCGACTTCTGCTATGACTTCGATAGTGCCTATTGAGTTGGTGACAGAGATGCAGAGTTTTGGCCTGGAGTTAGTTTCTGGTCTGGCAGCCACTCTTTCGGCCTTGTCGTTGAGGCCGACTATTCTTGACAGGATCAGGCAGACTCAGGAGACTGACTCGGAGTGTAGCGAGCTTAAGGCGAGTATGGAGGCCAGGCCTGATTCCGAGCAGCTATTCAGAGGACGGGATTCTGAAATTTCAGGATAGGTGGTACGTCCCAAAGGATGAGGAGCTGAGAAGGGATATATTATCAGAGGCTCATTCATCTACTTTCTCTGTTCATCCTAGAAGCACTAAGATGTACAGGGACTTGAAGCAGCACTATTGGTGGCCTAACATGAAGCGAGCAGTGGCTGAGCATGTTGAAACCTACGTAGTCTGTTAGCAGGTGAAGGCGGAACATCAGCGACCGTCTGGGATGCTCCAACCATTGCCAATACCGGAGTGGAAGTGGGAGCGGATCACTATGGATTTTGTGGTAAGACTATCGAGGACTGCCAAGGGCCATGATGCTATCTAGGTAATTATAGACAGGTTGACGAAGTCGTCTCACTTTTTGTCTGTTAGGATGACTTATACCATGGATCAGTTTGCCCAGTTGTATATTCAGGAGATAGTCATACTTCATGGGATTCCGGTGTCGATTGTTTCAGACTGAGACCGCAGGTGGATGTCCAAGTTTTGGAGGAGTCTCCATAAGGCTATGGGCACCAGATTAGATTTCAGTACGACCTTTCATCCTCAGACCGATAGGCAGTCAGAGCGGACTATACAGATTCTGGAGGATATGCTCAGGGCCTGTGTGTTGGAGTTTCAGACGGCTTGGAGTAAGTTCTTACCGTTAGTGGAGTTCTCATAAAATAACAGCTACTAGTCCACCATTGGTATGGCGCCGTACGAGGCCCTCTACAGGAGGAAGTGCAGGTCGTCATTGTATTAGGATGAGGTTGGGAGGCTCGATTGATAGGTCCTAAGATTATACAGCAGACTGTCGAAAAAACTTCTGTGATACGGAAGAGGATTGAAGCGGGTCAGAGTCGACAGAGGAGTTATGCTGATCCGAGGCATCGGGAGTTGGAGTTTAATGAGGGCGACGAGGTGTTTCTGAAGATCTCGCCATTCAAGGGAGTGGTGAGTTTCAGAAGGCAAGGGAAGCTCAACCGTCGGTTTGTGAGACCATTCCCGATTGTCAAGCGGATTGGGAGAACTGCGTACGAGCTTCAGTTGCCTGCGTCGATGGATGCCATCCATGATGTTTTCCATGTCTCAATGCTGAGGAAGTGTATGCGCGATCCCTCTGAGGTAGTGCCACAACAGGATATAGAGATCCAGCCGACGCTGTCCTACGAGGAGAAACCAGTGAGGATGCTAGGATCAGCTGTGAAGGTGCTGCGCAACAAGGCGATCCCTTTGGTCAAGGTGTTGTGTCGCAACCATTGTGTGGAGGCAACTTCTTGGGATCAGCGTGAAGACATGGAGCGTCAGTATCCCAACCTATTCGGTATGTAAATTTTGGGGAAAAAATTCTTATAAGGTGGGGGGATGTAATAACCTAAAAAAATTTTGGATTTTAAATCTAATTTTTGAAATTTTTAATTTAAACTCGGTTAGAGTGTTGAGAAATATTTTAACGGGTAAATTAAATTATAAAACTCAGAGTCTAGTTTTGTGGTGGTTTTCGAGATTTTAAGTCGGGAGGACGAGAATTTAACGAATTTACGGACGATAAAAACACGTGAGGGCGTTTTGATAATTTAATCAATTAAAACAAAAAAATACAATAAAATAAAATATATGTTAAGTGGAATGGCTTCACGAAGAAGCCATTACACTTTGGTGTTCTACGAGTCGAACGCCCGAGAGAGACGCGAGCGAGAGAGTGATCGGGGAGGGGGCCAACTGCCGGCTATTGACCACCGGGGGAGAGACGTGATGCGCTAGGCGGTTCCGATGAGGCAGAAACTCGGCGGGAATGGGTTCTTCCCGAGAACACAGGTGAGTTCTCCCCTGTTTTAGTTTCTGTCGACCGAACTTGGAAGCTCACTCCTTCTTGAAATTTCGACGGTTAGAGCTCCTTTTTGTGGGGTGTTTTATAACCTAGTGAGTGTCTGTGTGTGGCTCGGCCTTCCCGCGACAGAACCGAATGAGAAACAGCAAGTTTTCTCTTTCGGTCTTGTCATGCTTTGATGGCCGAGCATGGAGTTGCTTTTGCTTCTACGTTTCAGGGATTTTGTGCTAAAATTTATGAGGAATAGAGGTGAATTTCAGGTTCAATGAGCCGGTTGAAAAATGCAAGGTTTTGGGAAGAGACTTGTGAGAATTTTTTTGCTGCCATGCTGTTTTCTAATTAGGAACCACAAATTGTTAATGTATGCATTGGTAAACCGAAATGTGGATGTTCGGTGAAGAAATTGGGGAAATTAGACCTAAGTTGAGATTTTGGATACTTTTCGTATAAGAACAGTTTTGTTTTTGGGAATTTTGAACGGGCTACGGTTAATCGTTTTAAATTCTGTTTTAGTGGGTTAAAATAAGTGGTTAGAGGAGCGTTTGGTCGCTGTAATCGTTCGATTCCGATATCCGACGCAAAAGTTATGCGCGTCCGAAGTTTATGTCGAATTTTGGTCCAAGTCAAATTAGTGAGCCTTTTTTGTAGAATTTCGACATGTGATAGTGGCTTGGCTGTTTTTGGTGCGTAAAGTTAAATTGAGTGAGTTTTGATTGAAGAAAAACAGAAAGTTGAAATTTAATAAAAAGGGGCAGATTCGGTTTCGTAGCTCCGGCTTACCGTTTTAAAATCCATCTTAGTATGTTAAACTAGGTTCCTAAGGGGACGTTTAGCCACTTGAATCACTCAATTCTGTCAAAGGACGTAAAAGTTATGCGCGTCTGAACTTTAGTCTGGTTTTCGGCAGAACCAAACCAGTGACCCGTTTTAGTTGGAATTTCATGAATGTAGTTAAGGAATGTTATTTTTAGCTATTTGGTGAATTTTGAAATAAATACTTATGAGTGATTGGTTGTGTTTTAAGTTGAGGGTTTTTTTGGCCAAGCTATGCGTCGAGAGACCTTAGGACGCCAGGTAAGTAGTGCATGCATGCGTTTTGCCCAAGTGGGCCTACACTATAGAACTTTAGGGTTTATGTGATTGATTGTGGTGTGCGTGCCTATTGTTTGACATGTATCATTTTTTTAAAATGGGAGCGAAAATGGTTTTGAGCATGTTTTGAGTATGTGGTGAGACGCGTGGCGGTGGCACCGTGTATCATGCTAGTGTGTGGGCCGGTGCGTACCCAACCGGGGATTCCTCTCGAGGAGTGGGCCGATTGGACCGTCACGCGGCGTGATTGTGTTGACGATGAGGGTGATAGGCAGTGGTACTACAGAGCCTACTAGCGTGTGGGCCGGTGCAACACCTGTCGGGGATTCCGCTCGAGCAGTGGGCCAGCTTGGCTGTCGCGAAACGTGTGTGTTTGGCAACTGTGGCCCCGTGCTGGGGAGGCTGGGACAAGGGCAACGAGTCAGGGTGTAGTGTGGCGCGGGGTACACCCTCACCCTGATGTGGTTACTGTGTGGTGATGCGTGTGTGTAGCTTGTTAGGTTCCTCCTTACCCTTGTGCGGTTACACTACGCGTCACAAATGCGACAACATGAGTGTGAGTGTAGAGATTGCATGTGATAAGATTGCATTGTTGGCTTTTACTTTCATATTGTACTACTTACTGAGCGTTAGGCTTATATTGTGTGTTTTATGGTGTAGGTGCTAACGATATTACTGGTGAGCCTCGAGAGCCCAGTCTTGAGGCATAGGACGATTGGCGGCGTGCGACCGAGGCACCAGACGGCGGACTTTGTTAGGGCGACCCGACCCGTGGTGGTGGTAGGTGATGGTGAGAGTCGTTGGGTTGTTATTTTTTGTCGAGTATTATGCGGATAGAGGAGTTTGTACAGACGTCGGTTGTACAGGATTGTATAGAGTGGTTGTAGTGTTTTGGTGACGCGTATGTATTTTTATATGTTAGAGTATGATATTGCTCTATACTGTGAACTTTCTTCATTGGTATTTGATGGATTGTCGTTGTCTTTAAACTTTGATTTTGTTATGGAGATTCTCTGGATGGTTGATAGATAAATACCGTTAGTTTTTGGTGAACTGTGTGTAAGGTTTTAAATTTTTGGGATAGCCAGTTTTTAGGCATTACTCTGCCAAAATTTCGGGAGAGGGGTTGGGAGTTGAAAGGATATAGAATAGGTCGGGATGTGTACAGTGAATGCTAGAGAAGTGTAGATGAGCGTGGGAGTGCAGCGTGATCGCAGGTTCGTGGGGCACACGGCCCTGAGGGTGCTCAGGGGTCGTATGGCGCCGGGTAAGGGCGTACGCGCAGAAGTGCTGTACAGAGGCAGGGTGCGTGGGGCACGCGGTGATGTGTTCGTGCACCAGATGCGGGGATGTTGACTAGGTGCGTGCGGCACCGTGAGGGTGTGCGCAGAGCATCGAAGTAGGGTGACGTGGGTGCGCGGCACCGGATTTGTGTAGTTCGAGGGGTGTGTTGGATTCTTTCCTAGGAGTTCGTGTCTTGTCGGATTATTTTAAAACTATTTTAAATTGTTTTCTTTTTCGCTGCGTATTTTTATATAGAGGATTTTGTGTTCCCTCTTCGGGGCGCGGTTTATTTTCGAATCGAGTCAAAAATTTTTCATACTCACAAATGTTCTTTTGAAGATGATTTGAAAATGAAAGTAGTATTAAATTGAGTGAGTTATGTCAAGTGTTTGTGTGTCATAGTGTGTAGACGTACTGTAGCGCACTGGGAATGTGTAGGTTTCTCGAGGTGTTAAGCATAATGTGCCTATGGTTATGAACCGTCAAGCACAAGCCAAGGTAAGTCTTTATTCTCTTTAATCTTCTAATTGACTTGTGGAATCTTGTAGGTAAATAGCTTCTCAAGACTTAGAAAAGAATGAAGAAGAAGGGATTTGTTTCCTTTAATTCAAATCATGTAACCAAGCTTGGTATTTGTTTTAGTTGTTTAGAGAACTTTAGTTTTAATTAAACCTTGTTAATAGGGCAAACTTTAGCCTTATTATTGTTTAGGATTTTTAGAATGTTTATTTTGCCTTAGGAAAGGTTAAAGAAGTCAAGGACTACAAAAGAAGACTTGAAGAGCAAGCTGGGCGCACAGCAGGGCGTAAGGGCGTGCACGAAGCAACACAATAGGGTGCCGGGCGCAAATCATTTATATTTTTATTCTTGTGACATGAAAATTTGTGTAGTGATATAAAATAACAGAGGAACTGAGGGACCTATAGCTTTAAGCTCCAATAATATTTGTTAATTAATATAAATTATTAACTTTAGAGTAATTCTACTAAATATCTATAGTTGCACTTTTAAAACTATAGAGTATATTTACTCAAAATAATGTTCATTAATATAGTCATTATATATGTAGGGTTTCGTTACAAATAGTATCAGAGTTTCTACTCAATCGAAAATTTTGACAACAAGGAGTGTTTGAAAATCCCGGACTCAAGTATAAGCAAATCCTGAGTCATAGAAAGGAAGCCGTCACAATCCCACAACATTTGGGGAGATATATGGAAATGAAACATATGTAAAGGAACCCTCCCAAGATACTAAGACTCATTTTGGTGCATAATTGACACTAATTACATAAAAACTTCAGAGTTAAGAGTGCTTCAGCAAGAGTAGTACTAAGTTTAGTGACCGCTTAGGAAGTCCTTGTCAGAACAAATCTGTGAGGGTTGTATAGGCGCTCAAAGTTGATAATATCTTACTGGTAAAAAGGGGTTCGTTACAAATGGTATCAGAATCTATACCCAACCTTAGATGTGGTCTAAAAGAGGCTATCGATCTATTGTGAAGGCCGAGAGGGGCTTTCACAATACCAAATTGCTTGAAGATGGAAATGAAACATATGTAAAGGAACCCTCCCAAAATAGTAAGGTACGTTTTGGAGGACAATTGGCAACGGATCTCATAAGAACTCTAAAATGAAAAGTGCTCCAGTAAAAGCAGTACCATGTTGGGTGACCAAATAAAAATTCCTTGTCAAAACAAATCCACGAGAACGTGAGGTCGCCCAAATTGGACAATAACTTACTAGGAGGAAGAAGTTCGTTACAAATTGTATCAGAACCTGTAACCAACTTTAGATGTGGCCCGAAAGATAGTTATGGATCTATTGTGAAAGCTGAGAGAGGCTTGTCACAATACCACATCGCTTGGGAGAAAAGAGTTGTGGCCTGAAATGGAGTTATCGATCTATTGTGAAGGCTGTGAGGGACTTGTCACAATACCACATCGCTAGATGGAAATGAAACATTTGTAAAGAAACTCTACCATGATAGTAATACGCATTTTCGGAGCACAATTGACATCAAATCCAATAAGAACTCCAAAGTTAAGAATGCTCCGACGAGAGCAGTATTATGTTGGGTGATTGAATGGGAAGTTCTCGCCAAACCAAATCTGTGAGGGCTGTATGAGCAACCCAAAGGGGACAATCTCGTACTCGAATATTACAATATCATATAATACATTAAAAAAATTAATCTTAAAAATTATTTATTAATTTCATGAAATAAAAATGTTCATTACATGTCTCTATTCCCTAATCCTTCTATATTTTTACCAAAACTCTTTGTAGACAACGTCTTGGTGAAGGGATCAGCAAGATTCTCCGTGGTTGAAATCTTTAAAAGGGCGACGTCTCCACATTGCATGATCTCTATTATTAAATGATATTTTCTCTCTATATATGCTTTGGCTTTTTGCAGTTTCTAGATTCTTTAGAATTTGTCAATGCACCACTATTATCACAATAAAGTGTGAGTGATTTATTCATATCTGGAATAACTTGTAGATCACTAAAGAACTTGGGAAGTCATACAACTTCTTTAACTGCTTTTGAAGCAGCTATGTACTCGACTTCCATAGTCAAGTCAAAAACTCCTCCTTGCTTGGTACTTCTCCTAACGATGGCTGCACAACCAAGAGTAAATACTGCTCAAGATATCGACTTTCGATCATCTACATCAGTCTAAAAATCAGAATCAGTATATCTTGTAGGAATTGAATCCCTACAAGCATATAATTTCTCGTTCTCCTAAGATACTTGAGAATGTGCTTGACTATTATCTAGTGACGTAATCCTAGATTAAATTGAAATCAACTAATTATCTCTATTGCATAATAAATGTCAGGTCTTGTACATAAAATAGCATACATTAAGCTACCAACTGCTGATACATATGGATAGTGTCTCATATCCGTTTCTTTTTGAGTCGTGTCTGGACACTGCTTCTTAGAAAGAATAACTGTAATAACCCGAAAAGTTTTGGAATTTAAATTATTTTTCCATTAAAATTTTCGGCAAGTTTTTGGCGGGAAGTTTATTTTATGAAACTTGGAATTTAATTCGTAGAATAATTTGTGAATTTTGAAGTCGGGAGGACGCAAAATTTAACGGAGATACGGACGATTAAAACACGTAAGGGCATTTTGGTAATTTGTAATTAATTTAAAAATTCTTTTTAATAAGGTGGAATGGCTTCGGGTGCAAGCCATTCCACCCTGTTTTGTTCTGAGGCCGAGAGAGAGCGACCGAGTGAGTGAGAGAGACCGGGAGAGGGAGTTGTATTTGCCCCATAGGCCCGTCACACGATCTGAAGTCCAAGCACACATTTTGACTAACTTACATTCTCACACACTTGTTTATTGTGCAGGTAATGATTCACGATACGGAATGGAGCCTGAAATTGAAAGCTTAAAGTGGGAAGTGGAAACTCGAGACATGGAGCAACCAAGGCACGTCCTTGCTTGGGAAGCCACCCTCGAAGATCATGATGCTCTTAAGGGAATTTGTCTTCTCGAGCAAAATTCTATGTAATGTTTTAATTTTGAACTTATTGGGCAACATTGGCCTTCTTGTTAAACTTATTATTGTGTGCATGCATTATGCATTTATGACTAGATTGAATGGCTACGATAGATGATGGAAAGGTTTTGGGGTGGGCTTATTTTGAAGCACAAACCGAGCATGCCAATTCTCGACCCCGCGCGCGCCAAGGAGGAGAGCAACATGATGGTGGCCAATCTTACCCAATTTGGTCACACCTTTGGGCTGCCTTTTGAGATGCTTGTCCCTTTTACTTTTTGTGGAAGAAACATGGATCCATGACTTGGCATTCAGCAAGCCATTGATCACATCTTGGCGGCCACCATCTCGGCCGCACATTGAATCATTTTTGAACCGGTTACAAGCCACATCTCTCCAAGTTTTGAAGACCAAAAGCTCAGCCCTAAACCACTCCATCCTAGGCCTATATAAATATAGCATTGGTGTTTGTATTTTAATTACCAGATTGAATGAGTATCAGCATATTTCTATAGAGAAAACCGAAGGAGTTTTCCACTACCTTTCAAGGTATGTGCTAGGTTCCTTGAACCGATTAGGAGAAGCCTCCTAGCTTGACAACTCAAGGTTCTTGCTCAAGCTTGTGTTCCACTCTTCTCTCCTCCCTTTCAAGGGAAGGAAACAAGGAGAGAATGGCCAAAATCGGTTCCCCAAGTTGAGAATCTTTCCATGGAAAGATTGTTATTGCCGAAAGCATTATCTTGACGTATCGGCCAACTTACGGGTTTTGTGCATAAGTTTTTCATTTCTAGTCAACTTGGACCATGACACCACCATCACTCACCTCACTCACTCAACTAATCTCTTACCAAATTTTTTTTTATTCTAAGCACATTTGGCTGTTCATTTTTCCATTTTCTTGAGGGTTTCTTGGCTTGGCCGAGATCAAAGGGCCTAACCGATCTTTTTGAGTGTTCAAGTGACCGTGCAAGGGCTAGGCCACAACAGAGTTGCCAACAATCGACCGCTGAGGGAGGATGTCGGTGTGTAGGGTACTCTCACGAGCTGAAGAGAGTAGCTGGTTCGACCTTCCTGCGCTGAAAAACCACAGGTGATCCTCCCCCTGTTTCGGTTCTGTCGATCGAACATGGGAATTTGGTTGTTTTCAAATTCTCGATAGTTTGAGCTGGATCTTTTAGAGTGGTTGGAACTAATAGGCGTGTGCTTAAGCCAGTTTGCAACTCAGCATTTTTCGTATCAAACCCGACCGAGAACGGGTGATGATATACCCCTGTTCCTTCTCTGTTTTGGTGGCCGAGAGTGTGGTGTCGGTAGTGTTCTAGCCTCGGTTAGTTGTGCTGCAATGTAGAGGAATTAGTAGTGGGGGAAGGGGTGGTCATCAGTGGGCTGTGGTGCTCTGATTTTTGGAAGAAACCCGCGAGGGTCTTGTGCTACCATTCGGGTTTCCTAAGTGGGAAGCTTTAAATTGTTGTTAGATTATGCATAATAGCTTGGAATGTTGGAAGACTTGCTGAAATTGGGTTGAAGTTGAAATTTTGGATGTTTTGTTGCATAAAACATATTCTGTTTTTGGGGATTTTGACTTGGCTACGTTTAATCGTTTTAAATTCTTTTTTGGTATGTTAAACTAGGTTATTAGTGAAGCGTTTAGCTTCTGTAATCGTATGATTCTGATAACTGACGCAAAAGTTATACGCGTCAGAACTTTAGGCCGGTTTTTGGCCAAACCGAATTACTGACTCGTTTTAGTTGGGATTTCATGGGTTTAGTTGGTAGATATGATTTTTAGCATGTTTAGTGAATTTTGATGCGAATGTTGATGAGTGGTTGTTTATGTCTAGGTTGAAACAGATTTTTGGTAAAGTCGTGTACTAGGAAAGCTTAGGACGACAGTTATGTAGTGCATGCATGAGTTTTGCCCAAGTGGGCCTACACCGAAAAACATTAGGATTGTGTTAATTGATGGTGATGATGTGTGTGCGTATTGTTTGACATGCATCATGTTTTGAAAAGGGAACGAAAATAGTTTAAAGCATATTTTGAATAAAAGGTGAATAGACGCGTGACGGTGGTACCGCAGATCCTGCTCGGTGAGTGGTCCGTTACATCACCAGTCACGAATTCTGCTAAGGGAGTGGGTCGGCTGGGTTGTTGTGAAATGTGTGAGTCTGCCCACTGTGGCTTTATTGCTGGTGAGACTGAGACGGTGGTGACGCATCAGGGTATAGTGTGCCGCGAGGTTTACCTTCACCGTGGTGTGGTTGCTATGAGGTGGCGCACGTGTGTGGCTTGTGGACCTCGTTGCTAAGAAGTCTGGGACGGTGGCAACGTGTTAGGGTGTAGCGTGGGGCGAGGTTCACTCTCACCCTGGCACGGTTGCACTACCCGTCACATACTGTGACAACATGAGCATGAGCATAGAGATTGCATGTGATAGGATTGCATTGTCGGTTTTACTTTCATATCGCAATACTTGCTAAGCATTTGGCTTATATTGTGTGTTCTATGGTGTAGGTGCTAAGGTTTCTGATGTTGAGATTCGAGAGCCTAGTCCTGAGTAGTAAAGCAGTTGGCGGCGTGCGACTGAGGCACCGGATGGCATACTATTAGGACGACCCGTGTAACGCCCCAAAAATCTACCTGTTTCCGGTTCGTTCACTGCTCCGACACCACATCTGTAACGCCCCCGAGTCGTCCCCAGACCCGGGTCGCCAACTGTACACTTACTTGTTTCGTCAATAAGTTTATTACAAAATTTAAAACTTTTGGTCCCTCAACTCAAAACGAGATCCTTGAAAAAAATATTTAAGAGCGCCGAAGCAGAAAACTCAATTAAAATCAGTTTAAATAAACTTCTTTTTTTAAAACATAAAAATAAAGAAAACGGTCAACACCTGTAAACGCCGACACCTAAATTCTCTTTGCTCGCAAAGGTCGAACCCCGAGGTCGATACTGCCATTGATTCTCCACCAATCTTTCGACACCCACAGTCACCGGTCGACACTTCATTCCTCTCTGCCCGCGAAGGTCAAACCCCGCGGTCGACACTATCACTAATTTTACACTAACTAGTCGACACCCATAGTCGCCGGTCGACATCTCATTTTTCTCTGCCCGCACTGGTCGAACCTTGTGGTTGACACTCACATTCCATTTTACACTGACCGATCGACACCTATGGACTTCGGTCGACACTTTGCACCAGCAGTATAAAAAAAAAACACCAATTCGAAAGAAAACGGACAACAAAAACTTCCACGATTAAAACCATGAAGTAAAGACCTGTATTTTTAAGACATAATTTGCTCAAGTAATTTTAAAAACACAACCTTGCACCTATCTCAACTATAATCGAGCCAAATGAACCTATATCCTAAAAATCTATACACTTGACTTATACCTCGCAAAATACAACCCAAAAGAACTACCATCTAGCCTCGCTCAAAGGTCAGGTTGCCATGACGAACTCCACCTGCCGGCACATGGTAACACGCCTCCAACCACCTACTCATCCTGCCTGGGCTCTCGTAACTCACACGCACATCACAATCAACAAACTAAAACCTAACATTCCTCGGTGTAGGCCCACCAGGGCAAAACACATTGCATATAGTACTTACCTGGTGTCCTAGCTTTCCGTAGTGCTCGTTTCACCAAAAATCGGCTCAACCTCCAGCAAAAAATGTTTTCCCGTCAAAACTCATCCTACTACTATACTTACACACTAAAATCACCATACTAGCACAACACTTCACGAACACACCAAAATCGCTCAGTAAACTATCTCGGTTCCAAAAATCAATCTAACTTCCGACGTGCATAACTTCTGCGTCGGTTATCGGAATCACTCGATTCCAGTGGCCAAACGTTCCAATCATAGTCTAGTTTAACATACCAAAAAAGAATTTAAAACCATTAACAGTAGCTAAGGCAGAAATTCCGAAACAGAATAGGCCTTAGGGTCAAAATCCTACATTCTCTGTCTTCCAACAAAACTCAACAAATTTCTCACCAATCCATCAAATTTATCGTCAACAATGTCACAACAAATAATAACCAATCCAATAAATGCTCCAACTATAAAACCCTAAATCTCTATCAACCAATTTTTATCAAACTCTAATCATAACCCAAAACAAAACCACAAATACTCCAACCTACCTTAAACCGTTGTAGTGGAGGGTAAAATGGTGGGAGCATTGTGCCGATGTAGCAAAGATCGCTGGAGGGGGGAGGGGGGGGAATAAAGAAAGAAACAGAGAGAAGGGGGAGAGTTACGATCCTTCCCCTCTCTGTTACTTTTTTTTATTAATTAATTTAATATAATTAATCCTAATTATTTTTTTGCCCTCACGGCTTAATCCGTTAGTTAGACTGTCATTTAGTCTATTTACGGTCAGATTCTTGAAATTTTCTATTCACCATTAGTCTCGAAATAATCCCCTACCTAACCCTATAAATTTTTCGCTCTACATTCTGACCCGAATCCCACTGCTTAACCCCTCGACAACCCGAAAACTGATATGACGAAAATGTGGGGTGTTACAGTCCCAGTTCCTCCAGCAACGAGGCCATAGTTGCCCACCACCACACACACACTGCAGCAGCCACTCTAGGGTGAGGCTGGATGTAACACCTTGAAATTTTTTGTTAAAATAATTTTTGGATTTACGTATCGATAGACGGCGGAGTTTTAGTCGGAATCAAGAGAGGAAAATTTGTACTGTTAAGTAAAAGATTATTTTGAATCTAATGGAAAAGAGAAAATTTTAAAATTCCAACTGCAAGCGAACTGATTGACCGTTTAACAAATACGTTAGAGATTGAGGGTGATTTGGTAATTAGATTTATTATTATTATTATTATAAAAATAAAAAATAAAAATAAAAGCAAACCCTCCTCTCTCGTCTGATGCCCCCTCCCTCCCTCCCTCCGTTTTCTTCTCTCCCCCCTCCCTGTTTTTTTTCTCTCCCGCGTGAAGGCTCTCTGTTCTTTATTTTTTTTCTCCATTCACTTCTTTCTTCCTCCCCCCTTAGGCCACAATTCTCATCTCCCTCTCCATTCTTCAATTTTTTTTTTCCTCCCTCTCCATCACGTGCAGCAATCCTTTCTTTCCCCCACTGATTCTTCGCTCTGTTTTGGACATCCAAGGTTAGATTTACGTTGCCATTCTTGATGGGTTTCTTTTGCTGCATTTTTCTCTCTTGTTGGATGTTTAATCATGCTATATTATCATAACGATGAATATTGTGGAAAGAAATTGATGATTTGTTTAGATTGGGGGAATCTGAAATTTATGGCTAAATCCTATGCTGTTTCGGTTTTGGAAATTTCGGCTGAGCTATTGATGTTTTTTTAATAAATGAATACAACCATTAGAAACTAGACATCCTAAGGTTTAAATTGACTGTTGAATCGTTGAAATCGGTTAAGAATTGAATGAGTTATGAATTTTAGAAGTTATTGTGCAAAAAAACTGGAAAATTTCAGCGGACAGTTCGGTTTTGATTTTTCTGCCATTGATTATGCTTTGATTTTGGAAAATGGATTTCACCAGCATAAACGAGACCTTATAAGGTTTTCAAAACATGTCGAATCATCGAATTCGGCCAAATATACGATTTGATATGAATTATCAAAGTTGAATGAAAAACTGTGAAACAATTTCCGGGCAGATTCGGTTTTTGATTTTCTGCTATTAATTGAGTTTGCTTTTTGACAAATGGATTTCACCATGTTGCAATAGACTCGTTTAGGAGCCCTTAGCATTTTAAATCATTGAATTTGGACTTATATTTAATTTGTTGTGAATTTTTGAAGTTGGACAAGATTTATGACAAATTTCGAAAGTTGAGTTGTGATGGTTTTAATTCCTTGATATTGAGTTATTTGGTTGAAATTGATTGAAGTGTTAAATTGTTAGGGTGGTTGATTGAGGTTGTGTGGATGATGGCCTACCTTTGGGATAATTATTTGAATTGGATTTCAATTTTTAGATTGTGCATTATAGAATGATGGGTGTTTGGAGATAGGGATTATATGCACATGTTTTGAGTTCTATTATGTTTGGATATTGGATATTAGGTGGTGTTCATGCTGGTTGATGGATATTAAGAGAATAGGTTAGCTTAGTTGTTGATACATAGAGTTACACTTGATGATCTTGTGGTTGTTTATTTAGTGTTTTAAAATAGAAATTTGTAGATTTGGTTATATATGGTGGTTGTGAATTAGAATTGTAAATCGTGAATGATAACTTATAACTTTATGCTTTAGAATTTCAGGAAAATGGAATCGATCGGGTTGGATCGAATAGCTAAGGACGTCAGGTAAGTAGTGCATGCATGTGTTTTGCCCAAGTGGGCCTACACTGTAGAACTTTAGGGTTTATGTGATTGATTGTGGTGTGCGTGCGTATTGTTTGACATGCATCTTTTTTAAAAACGTGAACGAAAATGGTTTTGAGCATGTTTTGAGTATGTGGTGAGACGTGTGACGGTGGCACCGCGGATCCCGCTAGTGTGCGGGCCGGTGCTTCACCAGTCTCGGATTCCACTCGACGGATGGGCCGGCTGGGCCGTCATGCGGCGTGAATGTGTTGACAGTGAGGATATGAGCAGTGGTACCGCAGATCCTACTAGTGTGTGGGCTGGTACAACACCCGTCGCGGATCCTACTCGAGGGGTGGGCCGGCTGGACTGTCGCGAAACGTGTGGGTGTGGCAACTGTGGCCCCGTGCTGGGGAGGCTGGGACGGGGGCGATGTGTTAAGGTGTAGAGTGGCGCGAGGTACACCCTTACCCTTATGTGGTTGCCGTGTGGTGATGCGTGTGTGTAGCTTCTGAGCCTCGTTGTTGGGGAGTCCTGGACGGTGGCGACGTGTCAGGGTGTAGGGTGGCGTGAGGTTCCTCCTTACCCTGGTGCGGCTGCACTACGCGTGACAGATGTGACAACATGAGTGTGAGTGTAGAGACTGCATGTGATAGGATTGCATTGTCGGCTTTTACTTTCATATCGCATTACTTACTGAGCGTTAGGCTTATGTCGTGTGTTTTATGGTGTAGGTGCTGATGATACTGCTGGTGAGTCTCGAGAGCCTAGTCTAGAAGCGTAAGATGGTTGGCGGTGTGAGCCCGAGGGACCGGATGACAGATTTTGTTAGGGCGACCCGTGGTGGTGGTAGGTGATAGTGGATTTATTATTTTATGTCGGGTATTTATGTAGACAGCGGAGTTGTATAGACGTTGATTTTTTTGAGGTGTATTGAGGGGTTGTAGTGTTTTGGGGACACGTACGTATTGTTATATGTTAGGGTATGATATTACTCTATACTGGGGACTTTCTTCATTTGTATTTGATGGATTTTCGTTGTCCTTAAACTCTAATTTTGTTATGGTAGTTTTCCCTTGATGGTTGATAGTTAAATATTGTTGGATTATAGTGAATTGTGTGCAGGGTTTAAATTTTAGGATAGTCAGTTTTTAGGCGTTACTCTGCCAAAATTTCGGGAGAGAGGTTGGGAGTCGAGGGGATATAGAATGGGTTGAGATGTGAACAGTGAATGCTAGACAAGGGTAGATGAGCGTGGGAGTGCGGCGTGATCGCAGGTGAGAGGGGCACGCGGCCCTGCGGGTGCTCACGGGTCGTGCGGCGCCAGGTGAAGGCGTGCGCGCGGACGTGCTGTACAGCGGAAGGGTGCGTGGGGCACGCGCCGCTGTGAGCGTACGCGAGACACAGTGACGTGGAGTTGGCACGTGCGGCACCGCGAGAGTGCGCGCGGGGTGTCGAAGTGGAGACGTGAGTGCGCGGTACCGGATTGTGTAGTTCGAGGGGTGCGTTGGATTTTTCCTAGGATTTCAAGTCTTACCGTTTTATCTTAAACTCTTTTAAATGGTTTTCTTTTCCGCTGCGTAGTTTTTATGTTGAGGATTTCGTGTTCCCTCTTCTGGACGCGAATTGTTTTCGAATCGATTCGAAAATTTTTCATACTCACAAATATTCTTTTGAAAATGATTTGAAAACGAAAGGAGTATTAAATTGAGTGCGTTATGTCAAGTGTTAGTGTGTGTGTAGTGTGTAGATGCACTGTAGCGCACCAGGAACGCGGGGTTTCTCGGGGTGTTACACTGGACGCACTAGCCAAACCACCCATTGGCACGTCGCCACTGTCCCGGTTCCTGCAGCAACGGGGCCATAGCTACCCACACACACATCGTTCTCACCGCCACACATCACACTTCACATCCGCACATAAAACCATGTTCAAATTCATTTTCGTTCTCTTTTTAAAAGATGATGCATGTCAAACAATACGCACGCACATCACAATCAAACCACATAAATTCTAAAGTTCCACGGTGTAGGCCCCCCTGGGCAAAACGCATGCATACACTACTTACCTAGTCCTAGCTTTTCGTGATTCTCGTTTCACTAAAAATCGACTCAACCTACAACAAAAATCGTTTTCCCGTCAAAACTCATCCCACTACTCTACTTACGCACTAAAATCACCATACTAGCACAACATTTCACGAACTCACCAAAATCGCTCACTAACCTATCTCAGCTTCAAAAATCAATCTAACTTCCGACGAGCATAATGTTTCTGTCAGTTATGAGAATCACTCGATTCCAGTGGCCAAACGTTTCAATCGTAACCTAGTTTAACATACCAAAATAGAATTTAAAACCATTAACCACAGTTAAGGCAAAAATTCCGAAACGGAATAGGCCTTAGGTCAAAATCCTACATTCTAGGTCTTCCAGCAAAACTCAACAAATTTCTCACCAATCCATCAAATTTATTCTCAACAATGTAACAACAAACAATAACCAATCCAATAAACGCTCCAACTGTAAAACCCTAAATTTCTATCTACCAATTTTTATCAAACTCTAATCCTAACCCAAAACAAAACAACAAATACTCAAACCTACCTTAAACCATTGTAGTGGAGGGTAAAATGAAGGGAGCGTTGCGCTGATGTAGCAAAGATTGCCGGAGGGAGGGCTTCGTTTCTCCCTTTTCTTCACGTGGGTTAGGGGGAGAAGAAAGAAACATAAAGGAGAGGGAGCGTTACGATCCTCCCCCTCTCGGTTACTTATTTTTTTATTTTTTTATTAATTAGTATAATATAATTAATCCTAATTATCTTTTTACTCTCACGCCTTAATCCGTTAGTTAAACTGTCATTTAGTCTATTTCCGGTCGTATTCCTAAAATTTTCTCTTACCCATTAGTCTCAAAATAATCCTCTACCTAACCCTACAAATTTTTCACTCTCCATTCTAACCCGAATCCTGCCGCTCCTGACCTCGACAACCTGAAAACCGATACGACGAAAATACGGGGTGTTACAGTCCCGATTCCTCCAGCAACGAGGCCATAGTTGCCCACCACGACACACACACCGCAGCTGCCACCCCAGGGTGAGACTTAACGCACTCACCACACCACCTTATGGCACGTTGCCACCGTCTCGGTTCCTCCAATAACGGGGCCATAGCTACCCACACACACATCGTTCTCACCGCCGTACATCACACTTCACATCCACACATAAAACCATGCTCAACTTTATTTTCGTCCCCTTTTTAAAACATGATGCATGTCAAACAATACGCACGTACATCACAATCAAACCACATAAAACCTAAAGTTTCACGGTCTAGGTCCTCCTTGGCAAAAGGCATGCATATATTACTTACCTGTCGTTCTAGCTTTTCGTGGTGTTTGTTTCACTAGAAACCTGCTCAACCTACAACAAAAACCGTTTTCCCGTCAAAACTCATCCCAGTACTCTACTCAAGCACTAAAACCACCATACTAGCACAACACTTCACAAACTCGCCAAAATCGCTCACTAACCCAACTCAGCTCAAAATCAGCTTAAACTTTCTATGCGCATAACTTTTGTGTCTGTTATCGGAATCACTCAATTCAAGTAGCCAAACGTTCCAATCATAACCTAGTTTAGCA
Organism: Begonia peltatifolia; assembly: GCA_022433055.1. Taxonomy (NCBI): domain Eukaryota; kingdom Viridiplantae; phylum Streptophyta; class Magnoliopsida; order Cucurbitales; family Begoniaceae; genus Begonia; species Begonia peltatifolia. The sequence continues at coordinate 20,163,796 of CM039519.1, read as the reverse complement.
TACCACAATAAAATTTAAAACAATTAACCGTAGCTAGGTTAAAACTCCAAAAATAGAACTGAATTTCACACTAAAATGCCCAAAATTCCCATTCTTGGTTTTCTCAATAAAACTCACTTAATTTTTCGGCAATCTATCACACTACAATCTATTAAGCATAATCTAACTACCATTGAAGATTTCAAAGTCAGAAACCCGAATTGCACGGTACACCCTCTCGGATTTTATAAAATTTTTGTAACTCCCTCACCTCACTCACTACGAACCGTTCATTCCCCCATCAACTGTTCTAAATTCTAAAATAAACCTTCAGAAACCGAAAAAAAAATCAACCCTAGTATATCGATCAATAGAGGGGAGGAGAGAAATAGATTACCTGATACAAACAGGGATCGTGCTCTGTATGTGGACGGAAGAAGAGAATGCGGGGAGTGGCGAACTTCAATCGCCGAAGTGCGATTCTCTCTCGCAGGAGAGAAACAGACAAATGGGGTTTCTTGCGAGAAACCCCCGATCATTAGTTTAAAAAACTGATGTTTTTTATTTTATTAATAATAATAATAGTAAACTAAATACTCTTTCGCCCTCACACTTTAATCGTTTAGCCAAACGGTAATTCAGTCTGTTTCCGGTCGGATTCTTAAAATTTTCTCTTCTCCATTAGCTTCGAAATAATCTTTTATCTACTAATACAAATTCTCCGCTCTCATTCCCGATCGAAACTCCGCCATTTACCGACACGAATTTTTAAAAGTTAAATTACCGAAATCCAGGGTGTTACAACCTGACCCATGGAGGTGGTGAGTTTGTATGAGGTGTTTGGGGTTTTCCTTGATGTATTTTGGGGAAAGTTCTATTTTACATGTTGTATAGTGTATAGATGTAGTTTTTTCCTTGTTGTTTGGATTGTTTTGAGGACACGTGTTTATATTATATGTATGAGCATGGTGTTGCTCTATACTGTGGACTTTCTTCATTGGTAGTTGTCAGATTTATTTCCTCCCAATCTATTTTTCTTCGGTGATTTATGGATAAATTTGGATAGTGTACTTTGGGAATTTATATGGTGTATTGTTTGTAGATTCGGGTCAGTAGGTACAGGGGTTACTCTTCCAAATATTTGAAAGAAAGACAGGGCGTCGGGAAGTCGAACTGAGCGTACGGGGTGCGTCAGTGAGTCAGTTAGGCGTGCACAGCACGCTGCCAAGGTTGAGGCCGCATACAGGAGTGCGACACAGCTACAGCGCGCGGGGCACGCGACACTACAAGCGCGCGCAGGTTGTGCGGCACCAAGAGTAGGGACGCGCACGGGGACGTGTGGCGTAGAGGTAGGCATGCAGCACTGAAGCCATGGGCGTGATGCGCGCAGCGCTAGGAGGGTAGGCGTGTCGCGACGAGGTAGGGGTGTGCGCGCGGGGTACACGGGGCCATGTCGAGGGCGCGCGGGCAGCGCGGCGCTGCTGGTGCGATGCACGCGGGGTACAGTTTGATGCACAGCGTTGTGTTCGGGGTGTGCGGCGCGGGCCTCGGGCGCGTGCTGCTGGACCCGAGAGGCGCGCGGGGAGCATGTCGTGCTCCTTTCCCGAAATCTTAATTCTTATCATTTTTTTTAAAACCCCTTAAATTTTCTTTTTCGCTACGTATTTTATATTGAAAATTTAGATGTTCTCTCTTCGAGGCGCGAGTCGTTTTCGAATCGAATGGAAAAATTTTACAATTATAAATGTTGTTTTGAATATGATTTGAAAATGAAAGTGGTGTTAGATTGAGTAAGTTCACGTTGAGTTTCTGGATGTCATAGTGTGGGATATTTCGTGTCAGGTGCAACAAGTTGTTGTATTTAAGCTGTGTGTACTAGTAGTGAGCATACCAGGAACGTGTGGATTATCGGGGTGTTATAGTAACTCCATGATGACAAGGTAAATTAACCTTCTTAAAGATTTCCATTGAATATCTGACAAGCATCTTATCAATATACAATATCTGAGACAAGGCTAACAACTTATTATTACGATATCTAAATAGACGAATTCCAAGAATATAGTCCGTTTATGCCAAATCTTTCATTTGGAATTGCTTAGCCAACCATGCTTTTCTGTCAGATAATAGTCCTATATTATTTCTAATAAATACAATGTCATCGACATAAAGAATTATAAAAATCATTTGCTTCTCTTTGAAGAGCTTGTATACACAAGACTCATCAAGAATTTGGAAATGTAACGCCCATAAATTTTGTTAAAATAATTTTTAGATTTACGTATGGTGAACGGCAGAGTTTTAGCCAAAATCGAGAGCGAAAAATTTATACTACTAGGCGAAAGATTATTTTGAGACTAATGGTTGATTGAAATTTATAAGAATATCACCTGGATCGATTGAATGGCCGGTTAAAAGATTAAAGGGCGAGGGCGATATGGTAATCAGGATTATTATAATTAAAAAAAAAATAGTTACAAGAGGGAGAAGGATCATAAATCCCTCTCCCTCTCTGTATCTTCTCCCCCTCCCCCTCGTGAAAGAAAAACTCCTTCGGCGTTTCTTCCTCTCTAGCAATCATTCTCCTCAGTTCCTCTCCGTTTCTTCAAATCTAAGATATGTTTTGGTTAGTTTTAGTAGATAGTTGGTCCTTTAGTGGTGTTGAGAGTTAAAAGTGAAGTTAGAGGGATTTATTAGATAGTTTGGTAAACCCTATGAGGGAGATACAAAATTTCTAGATTATAGTCGATTCTTATTCGTCCATGGTTATTTAAGCTTGAGGAAAGATTAGATTATAGGTTTTATGGAGAGAATTGGGTGTTTGGATAACCGAGAAACTTATATTACAGAGCGGTTTCTCTTCGGCCAATTTTGGCTAAGCTGCAGATGTGGGATAAGGAAATGGATTAGACCGTTGGAAACTAGACATCATAAAGAGTCTGTACCACTTTAAATCGTCAAAACTGGACAAGTATTGGATAAGTTATGCATTTTCGAATTTGGTAGGGAATTGCATAGGATTTCAGGTTTAGCTAGAAGTTTGCAGTTTAGTAAAAGTTTATGACATACGTGTTCAAATTTCATGAGTTGAACGAAGTAGAATTAATTGATGTGTAATTTTTATAGGTTCTCCAGCTTTCCAGTTAGCATACGAATTACGAGCAAGCTGCTAAAGACTCCAAGTAAGTAGTGTTTGCATGCGCATTGCCTTTATGGGTCTACACCATGGGACGGTAGGGATGTGTTGTATGTTTTGCATGTTTTGTTTTAGTCATGCATCATGTTTTGAAAAATGTAACAAATATGAATTTGATCATGGTTTTATGTGCAAACGTGAAGTGGGGCGCGTGGCGGTGAGAATGATGTGTATGTGGGCATCTTTGGCCCTGTTGCTGGAAGAACTGGGACGGTGGCGACATGTCAGGGGGAGGTGTGGTGAGTGAGTCCAGTATCACCCTGGGATAGTTGCTGTGTGGGGTGACGTGTATGTATACAGCTTGTGGGGCTCGTTGCTGGAGGAACCAGGACGGTGGCAATGTGCCAAGGGGAGATGTGGCGAGAGAGTCAAGCCTCACCCTAGAGCGGCTGTACAACGTGGCACAGGTGGCGACAACATGAGTGATGATTTAGAGATTGCATGTGATAAGATTGCATTGTCGATTTTACGCTTCATATTGCGCTACTTACTGAGTGTTAGGCTCATGTTTTGCATTATATGGTGTAGGTTCAAAGATTCCCATTGTGAGTTTCGAGGGCCCGACTAGGGCGAGTATGCAGTTGGCAGCGTGCTACCACGTACCAGCAGGTGGAGTTTTTTAGGGCAACCCGACCTGTGGAAAGTGTTTTGGGGTATGGTGAGTTTTGAAGATTTATTTTGAGGAGTCCATGTCAAGTGTATAGGAAGCTCGTGCATAGCTATGGATGTAGAAACAGATATTTTAAACATTAGTAGATGTATTTTGAAACTATTTGGGAGATTTTGATTGAAAATCCTGTTTTTTACTTTGTGGTTTTAAACGGTGGGGGTTTTCGTCGTTCATTTCTATGTTGAGTTCTGAATATAGTTTTAGGCTGCTGGTGCAAGGTGTCGACCGGTATGCCTTGGTGTCAACTAAATTAGGCTAATGTCGACTGGAAGGGTCAACCTACGGAGACAGAACCAATCGAGGTGTCGATCTGTGTCTTTAGGTGCTACCGATTAGTGAAGAAATGGTAAAAGTGTCGACCACGAGGTTCGACCGGTGCGGCCAGATGAGATTAAAGTGTCCACCTGTGAATACAGGTGTCGACCGCTCTGTGAGATGAACGTAGAGGTGTCGACCACGAGTTTCGATCGGGACGGACAAAGAGGATCAGGGTGTCGACCGCTGCATGCAAGTGTTGACCTGTACAAACAGAGGCATTCCAGGTGTCGAACTATGTATATAGGTGTCTACCCTTGAGTGTAGACCGGGTCAGGTGACGACCGGTGTTACATGGGTCGAGCGGTTTTCTCTTTATCTGTTTTAAAACTTCAAAAAAAACATAAAAAAATAAATTCATTCTTTTTGATGAGTCCTCCGCGTAGGTGTCGTTAAAAAACATAAAAATCAACTTTGATACAATTTGGGTGAGAGGGAGAGACTGGTCGTTCAGTGTGGCATCAGAGCGAACCGGGAACCAGAGGGGTTCTCGGGGTGTTGCTATCGGGTGTGATAGTTATGGTATCTGAGTCACGTGGTCGACGTCGTTCACTGGATTACCTAACACAGCTAACCGCTGCATGGGAGTGCTCCACCAACTGTAAGTAGTTCTTAGAATCCTCGTAAATTCTTTTTGACTTAGTGGGTGTTATTGCGTGCAGGATTAAAGTTATGGTGTGAGAACCACATAGGGACATAGAAGAGAGAGATGATGTCATTAGGCAACTGACCGTGTTAGTCAACCGCCAGTCTCAACAACTGGAGCGAGTTATGAATATAGAGGACCAGGGCCAGTCTAGGGCCCAGACTTCGACAGATCGTGGGGGTGATAGGTTGCACAGGCTCAGACCCCCAGTTTTTGACCGATTATCTCCGGATCCTCTTAGTGCTGAGGAGTGGATACGGAGCATGGATGACATGATGGATTACGTCAAGGTCGATGATCAGAAAAGGGTATCCAGTGCAGCATTGCACCTGGCCAAGGATGCCTGCTATTAGTGGGATACGGTAAGGGCCACAAGAGAGGTAAAGATCATGACCGAGGAAGAGTTCAAGATGATATTCTTTGGCAAGTATTTTAGCCGCGCAATCAGAACCCGGAAGATGGTGGAATTTGCTTAGTTGAGAATGACGAGTACGGTGGCTGAGTATGTGAGAAAGTATGAGGCGCTATTTTGGTTTGCTAGTGACCTGGTGAGCCTCAACGAGAATAAGGTACACCAGTTTATGCAGAGATTGAAGCCAGACGTGTATGTGGGCATGCAGATACCTGGAACGCGAGGGGTGCCTTATAAGGACGTGGTGGCCAAGGCCTTGGACATCGAGGAAGTTGGAATGAAGCTTACCGTCTACAGAGAGCCGACTAGGCAAATTTTCAAGGAGTTACTGCCTCAGCAGAGTGGGGAGGGATCGTCCCAGCGGAATAGCCTGAAGAGGGCTAACGATAGCCCGAGTAGTCAAGGGAGCAAGAATCGGTCTCAGGGGTCGGAGCAGTTCCCTGTATGCCCTAAGTATCAGAAGAGTCACCCTGGCGAGTACAGGATAAGCGCGGGGCGATGCTACAACTGTCATGAGGTGGGCCACATGTCCATAGATTGTCAGAAGCAGCGACAAAATTGGTGCTTCAACTACAATAAAGTGGGACATTTTGTTAGTAGTTGCCCGAATTTGAACAAGGCTCCAGCGATGGTAGCATTGAGGGTCTTTGCCCTCATTGAGCCAGATGATGTCGCCCAGCCATTGCTGATCTCAGGTAGTATTTTTATTTCGGGCATGGCGGTTTATGCTCTTATCGATACGGGTGCTATGCATTTGTTTGTGTCTATTGCCTTCGTGGTCAAGGCAAATCTAGTGCCCACCTCTTCCGGGAAGTTTTATGATGTGTAGTTACTGTACGGGGAGTGCCTATGCTTGGATCAGGTGGTACAAGGTGATATTGTGACAGTGGTGGAAAAGCGGTGGTATGCCGACCTGATCATACTTGACATGAAGGGGTATGAGGATATTTTGAGAATGGATTGGATGTTCAGAAATTCCACCATAATGGATTACAAACCCAGAGAGATCCACTTTCCGCCCTTGAGTGGGGAGAACTAATCTTTCAAGGCAGGAAAGGGTTTGAGTAGGATTTCAGTTGTGTCGTCTACGAGAGCCTAGTAGCTACTACGAGGTGGATGTATGGGCTTTTGAACTAGTGTGTAAAAACCCGTACAGGCTGGCACGTGCTGAGTTGAAGGAGTTAAAGGCGCAATTAGAGGAGTTGACGGATAAGGGGTTTATACGCCCTAGTTTCTCACCGTGGGGCGTGCCGGTGCTTTTTGTCAAGAAGGAGGACGAATCACTACGCATGTCCGTTGATTACAGAAAGCTGAATAAATTAACTGTGAAGAACAAGTACCCATTACAAAGGATAGATGACTTGTTTGATCTGCTTCTAGGTGCACGGGTGTTCTCTAAGATCGATCTGAGGTCCGGCTATTATCAGTTGAAGGTTAGAGAGGAAGGTATCCCGAAGACAGCTTTCCGAACGCGATATGGGCACTACGAGTTTTTAGTGATGTCGTTTAGACTAACTAATGCCTCAGGCACTTTCATGGATCTGATGAACAGAGTATTGAGGGAGTATTTTGATAATTTGTGATAGTGTTCATCGATGACATTCTGATTTACTCACGGAGAGACGAAGAGCATAGAGAGCAGTTGAGGATTGTGCTAACTACTTTAAGCCAGCATCTGCTTTATGCTAAGTTCTCTAAGTACGAGTTTTCCCTGTATATGATCAACTTTTTGGGGCATGTTATTTCTTTTGAGGGCATTTTCGTTGATCCAATGAAAGTTCAGGCTGTGAAGGAGTGGCTGCGACCGACCAGTGCCAGTGAGATACGCAGTTTTCTGGTGTTGGCAGGATACTATCGGAGATTCATTGAGGGGTTCTCCAAGATTTCAGCTCCTTTGACACGATTGACCAGAAAGAACGTGAAGTACAGTTGGTAAGATGGGTGTGAAGGCAGCTTCTAGACACTGAAGCAAAAGTTGACTACAGCTCCTTTGTAATAACTAGAAAATTTCTGGAATTTAAATTATTTTTCCCGTTATAATTTTTGGGAGATTTTAGCTAGAGTTTTATTTTATAAAACTAGGAATTTGATTTGTGGAGATATTTTTGAAGTTAGAGTCGAAAAGACTCTAGTTTGACATAAATATGGAGGGTTGAAACACGTGATGACATTTTGGTAATTTACATAAAATATTATATATATATATATATATATATATAACAAAATAAGAGTGGCTTCTGTTGAAGCCACTCATGTTCTGTTTTCCTCAGCCGAAGGAAGAGAAGAGGAAAAACCCTCTCCCCTCCCTGTCTATTTTCTTTCGCAAAGTGAGAGCGTGCACACCGGCAATCGAAGGTCGCCACTCCCAGCTTTCTCTTCTTCCATCCATGCGCAGAACACGATCTCACCCTCTGGTAAGCCTTTTCTTCTCTCCTCTACTCTTCGTTTCGGTGGTCGAGTGTGGGGATTCAATGGGGTTTCGATTTCTTAAGGTTTTGTGCTAAAACAAAGCGTTTAGAGGTAAGTTACAAACGTTTGAACCAAGAACAGTGAATGTCAAAATTTGGTAAGAAAAACTGTGAGAGGGGTTCTGTACAATTTGGATTTTTCCGAATTCGAAACATCTAATTGTGGTTAGATTATACTTAACCGGTTAGAATGTGATAGATTGGTGAGGAATGGAGTGAGTTTTGCTGAAAAATACAGGAATGTACCATTTAAGGTCTAAAATGAATTTGTTTCATTTGGATTTCTGCCCTAGCTGCGATCACCCATTCAGAAACTCTTTTCGTATGTTAAATTAGGTTATTAGTTGAGCGTTTAGCTGATAGAATCGAGTGACTCTAATAACCGACGCAAAAGTTATGCGCGTCGGAAGTTTACGTCGGGTTTTGGATCAAGTCGGTTTGGTCAGCTGTTGTAGTTAGGTTGTGGTATGCTAAGTTAATGGTAGCGGTTTTGAGTATGAGTTGAGTGCTTAGACGAGTTTTGACAGGAATTGGTTTTGTGTTTAACTTAAACAAGATTTTTGGTGAAGTCATGCACTGGGAAAGCTAGGACGCCAGGCAAGTTATGCGTGCATGTGTTTTGCCCTTGTCGGCCTACACCGAGGAACATTAGCATTGTGTTGTTTGATTGTGATGTGCGTGCGTATTGTTCGACATGCATCATGTTTTGAAAAAAGTACAAAAATAATTTTGAGCATGTTTTGAGTAAGTTGGGGTGAGACACGTGGCAGTAGTACTGCGTATCCTGCTCAAGGAATGTGCCGGTGCATAAACAACCGCGAATTCTACTCGGGGAGTTGGCTAGCTGGGCCGCCATGCGGCGTGAATGTGTTGACGGTGACGATGATGGACGATGGTGTCGCACATCCTGTTCGGGGAGTGGGTTGGTGCTGCACCAGTCGCGGATTCCACTAGGTGAACCGGTTGGGCTATTGTGAAATGATGGACGGTGGCGCTGCGGATCATGCTTGGGGAGTGGGTCGGTGCTTCACCAGTCGCTGATCCCACGGGGTGGGCCGGCTTGGCCGTCGCGAAGCGTGTGTGTGTGGCTTATGGGCCTCGTTGCGGGGGAGTCCGGTATGATGGCGACGTGTCAGGGTGTAGCGTGGTGCAAGGTTCATCCTCACCCTGGTCCTGCTGTACTACGCGTCGCAGAATTGTGACAACATAAGTTTGAGTGTAGAGACTGCATGTGATAGTATTGCATTGTGGGTTTTACGTTTCATATTGCACTACTTACTGAGCATTAAGCTTAAGTTGTGTGTTCTGTGGTGTAGGTGCAGAGATTCCTGTTGGTGAGTTATGAGAGTCTAGGAAGGACGGGTAGTCGGTTGGCGGCGTGCTCTCATGTAGCGGTAGGTGGAGTTCATCAAGGCAGCCCGACCCGTTGAGTGAAGCCGGATGATAGGTTCTGATAGTTGTGTTTTGTAGAGCCCATGTCAGGTGTATAGATTTTTAGACATAAGCTGGTTTGAATATTTATAATCGAGATTTGTGTATAGTCGTGTTTTGAAACTACTTGTGGAATTTTGTCTAAAAAATACAGGTCTTTACTTTGTGGTTTGAAATAGTGGAAGTTTTTGCCGTTCGTTTTCCTTTTGAACTGGTTTTTTCTTTAGGCTGCTGGTGCAAGATGTTGATCGGTATGTGTAGGTGTCGACCGGTGTCTTTACGTGTTGACCAGTTAGTGTAAATATGGTGAGAGTGTCGACCGCGGGGTTCGACTAGGGGTGGGTAGAGAGAAATAAACTGTCGATCAGTGAAAACAAGTGTCGACCGCGGGGTTCGATCGAGGGCAGGCAGAAAGTAAGAAAGTGTCGACCAGTGAAGTCAAGTGTCGACCGCTCTGTGTGATGAGCGTCAGGTGTCGACCGCGAGGTTCAACCGGGGTCCGACAGAGAGAATTAAAGTGTCGATCGCTGTTTACAGGTGTCGACCGTTTCTTTTTTTTTTTTGTTTTGAAAAGTGAAGTTTTATTTAAACTGATTTTAATCGGGTCTTCCGCTGCGACATTTTAAACATTTTCAAAGATGTCGTTTTAAGTCGAGGAATAAAAGTTTTAAAATTTTACACAAAATTTATCGAGGAAATAAGTGTATGGTTGGCGACCTGGGTCTGGGGACGACTCGGGGCGCTACAGAGGTGGTGACAAAGCAGAGCGAGCCAAAAACCGCGTGAGTTTTCGGGGCGCTACATCCTTTGTTGACTCTGCCAGTAGAGGGCAAGAAATTCAGCATATATTGTGACGCATCAAGGATAAGCTTGGGGTGCATACTGATGCAGAGAGGTGATTGCCTATGCTTCCAGGTAATTGAAGGCCTATGAGCACAATTATCCCACACATGACTTGGAGTTAGCGGTAGTGGTTTTCGTACTTAAGATTTGTAGGTATTATTTGTATGGGCAGCAGTGCGAGATCTTCTTAGACCACCAGAGTTTGAAGTATATTTTCATCCAGAAGGAGATAAACTTGAGACAGAGAAGATGGCTCGAGCTAGTTGAGGATTACAAACTGGAAATCAAGTATTATCCAAGGAAGGCGAACATGGTAGCAATTGCCCTGAGTCGAGTGGCAGCTTCAGCTTATGCTATGATTGCAGCAGTGCTGACCGAGCTAAGTACTGAGCCACAAAGATTTGGTGTAGAGGTAGTTTCTGACTTAGTAGGTACACATTCGGCTATGCCTTTGAGGCCGACCATCCTTGACAGAATTAAGCAACCCCAGTAGACTAACTCTAAGTGCAGTGAGCTGAGGACGAGTATGGAGGCCAATGCTAGTACCAAGCTCAGTTATTCTAAGGATGGGATTCTGAAGTTTCGGGATAAGTGGTGCATCCCAAAAAATGAGGAGCTAAGGAAGGAGATACTATCAGAAGCCCGCTCGTCTTCTTTCTCTGTGCATCCCGGAAGCAATAAGATGTACAGGGATTTGAAGCAGCACTGTTGGTGGCCTAATATGAAGCGGGAGGTAGCAAGGTATGTTGAGGCTTGCGGGGTGTGCCAACAGGTAAAGGCGGAACATCATAGATCATCAGGTACGCTTTAGCCACTGCCTATATCGGAGTGGAAATGGGAGCATATTACTATGGATTTTGTGGTTGGTTTGCCGAAGACCGCTAAAGGCCATGATGTGATATGGGTGATAGTTGACAGGTTGACAAAGTCGTCTCACTTTTTTCCTGTGAGGATGACTTATTCTATGGATCAATTTGCCCAGATGTATATTCAAGAGATAGTCAGGCAGCATGGGATTACTATGTCAATTGTGTCGAACCGAGACCCCAAGTTTACGACTAAGTTTTGGAAGAGTCTGCATAAGGGTATGGGTACCAGGTTGGACTTCAATACGACATTTCAACCTCAGACCGACAGGCAATCAGAGTAGACTATACAGATATTGGGGGATATACTCAGAGCTTGTGTGTTGGAGTTTCAGGAGGCTTGGAGCAGGTTGTTGCCGTTGGTCGAGTTCTTGTACAATTGTAGTTATCAGTCTACCATTGGTATGGCACCGTACAAGACTCTGTATGGGAGGAAGTGTGGATTGCCTTTGTACTGGTATGAGGTTGGAGAGGCAAGCCTTATAGGCCAGGAGTAACTGCAGCAAACTGTCGACAACGTTGCTATTTAAAAGGAGAGGATTCAGGCAACTCAAAATTGGCAGAAAAGTTACGCAGATCAGAGGCGGCGAGCGTTGGAATTCAATAAAGGCGATGAGGTATTTTTGAATATCTTCCTGTTGAAGGGAGTGGTTAGGTTTGGGAAGCAAGGAAAGCTCAACCCTCGTTATGTTGGATCATTTCCTATTGTCGAGAGGATTGGGAAGTGTATGCGAGATCCTTCTCACGTCGTGGAGCAACAGGACATAGAAATACAGCCAACATTGACCTACGAGGAAAGACCAGTGGAGGTCCTTGATTATGTAGTGAAAGTATTACGCAACAAAGAGATTTCACTGGTAAAGGTATTATGACGTAACCACAATGTAGAAAAAGCAACCTAGGAGCGGCAATAAGACATGATGAGCCAATATTCAGAGTTGTTTAGGTATCAAATTTTGAGAACAAAATTTCTTTAAGGGGGGTGGAATGTAATGCCCAAAAAATTTGTTAAAATAATTTTTGGATTTACACGTCGGTGAACGGCGGAGTTTTAGCCAGAATCGAGAATAGCAAATTTATACTATTAGGTGAAAGATAATTTAAGGCTAATGGACGAGTGAAATTTATAAGAATTCAACCAGGATCGAATTGAATGGTCGTTTGGTTAAAAGATTAAAGCGTGAGGGCGATATGGTAATTAAGATTATTATTATTTAAAAAAAAATTACAAGAGAGAGAAGGATCGTAAATCTCTCTTCCTCTCTGTTTCTTCTCCCCCTCCTCCGCGTGAAAGATAAAGGCGTTTCTTCGTCTTCAGCAACGATTCTCCTCAGTTCCTCTCTATTTCTTCAAATCTAAGGTATGTTTTGGTTAGTTTTAGTAGTTAGTTGGTCCTTTAGTGGTGTTATACGTTAAAAGTGAAGTTAGAGGGATTTATTAGATAGTTTGGTAAACCCTACGAGGGAGATACAAAATTTCAAGGGTATAGTCGATTCTTATTTGTCCATAGGTGTTTAAGCTTGAGGGAAAATTAGATTATAGGTTTTATGTAGAGAACTGTGTGTTTGGATAGCCGAGAAACTTACATTACAGAGCAGTTTCTCTTCGGCCAAATTTAGCTAAGCTACAGATATGGGATAAGGAAATGATTAGACCGTTGGAAACTAGACGTCCTAAGGAGTTCGTAGCACTTTGAATCATCGAAACTAGACGAGTATTGGATAAGTTATGTATTTCTGAATTTGGTCAGAAATTGCATAGGATTTCAGGTTTAGCTAGAAGTTTGCGGTTTAGTAAGAGTTTATAACTTACGTGTTAGAATTCCATGAGTTTAAAGAAGTAGAATTAATTGATGTCTAATTTTTATAGGTCCTCCAACTTTCCATTTAGTGTACGAATTACGAGCAAGCTGCTAATGACGCCAAGTATGTAGTTTTTGCATGTGCGTTGCCCTTATCAGCCTACACCATTGAACGGTAGGGATGTGTTGTATGTTTTGGATGTTTTATTTTAGTCATGCATCATCTTTTGAAAAGTGTAACGAAAATGAATTGGAGCATGGTTTTATGTGCGAAAGTGAAGTGGGACGCGTTGCGGTGAGAACGATGTGTGTGTGGGCAACTTTAACCCTGTTGCTGGAGGAACCGGGATGTTGGCGATGTGCCAGGGGGAGGTGTGGCGAGTGAGTCCAGCCTCACCCTTGGATGGCTGTTGCAGTGTATGTGTGGTGGTAAGCAGCTTTGGCCCTGTTGCTGGAGCAACCAGGACAGTGGCGACGTGTCAGGGGGAGGTGTGGTGAGTGAGTCCAGCCTCACCCTGGGATGATTGCTGTGTGGGGTGACACGTTTGTGTACAGCTTGTGGGCCTCTTTGCTAGAGTAACGGGGACAGTGGCGACGAGCTAGGGGGCGGTGTGGCGAGAGAGTCTAGTCTCACACTGGTGTTGCTGTACAACGGGGCATAGGTGGCGACAACATGAGTGATGATGTAGAGACTGCATGTCATAGGATTGCATTGTCGGTTTTACGCTTCATATTACACTACTTACTGAGTGTTAGGGTTATGTTTTGTGTTATGTGGTGTAGGTGCAGAGATTACCACTGGTGAGTTTCGAGAGCATAGCCAGGGCGAGTAGCTAGTTGGCGGCGTTGTACCATGTAACGGCAGGTAGAATTTGTTAGGGCAACCCAACCTGTGGAGAGTGTTTTGGGATATGGTGAGTTTTTGAAGATTTATTTTGATGAGTCCATGTCAAGCGTATAGGAAACTCGTGTATAAATTTTGATGTATTAACAGATATTTAAAACGTTAGTAGATCTATTTTGAAACTACTTGGGAGATTTTGATTGAGAATGCAGGTTTTTACTTTGTGGTTTTAAATGGTGGGGGTTTTTGTCGTTCCTTTCTATATTGAGTTCTGAATATATTTTTAGGCTGCTGGTGCAAGGTGACGACTCGTATGCCTAGGTGTCGACTGAACTAGGCGAATGTCGACCGCAATGGTCAACCCTCGGGGACAGAATGAAAATAGGTATCGACTTGTGTCTTTAGGTGTCGACCGGTTAATGAAGAAATGGAGAAAGTGTTGACCACGAGGTTCGACCGGTGCGGGCAGAGGGGATTAAGGTATCGACCTATGAAGACAGGTATGGACCGCTCTGTGAGATGAAGGTAGAGGTGTCGACCGTGAGGTTCGACCTGCATAGATAGAGAGGATCAGGGTGTTGACCACTGCAAGCAATTGTCGACCTGTGCAAACAGAGGCAACCGAGGTGCCGACCTATGCATATAGGTGTCGACCCTTGAGTGCATAACGGGTCAGGTGACGATTGGTGTTACAGGGGTCGATCAATTTTCTCTTATCTGTTTTAAAACTTAAAAGAAAACATAAAAAAATAAATTCATTCTTTTTTATGAGTTCTTCGCGCAGATGTCATTTTTCGCTACGTAAGTCTTCATAAAATGTTTTGAAGAAAAAAATTCAATTTTGACACAATTTGGGTGAGAGGGAGAGACGGGTCATTCGGTGGGGTATCAGAGCGAACCGGGAGCAAGAGCGGTTCTTGGGGTGTTGCTGTCGGGGTGTGACAGGAAAAATCCATAAGATTTGATCGTATTATCAAATCTCATATACCATGACATGGATGCTTGCTTGAGTCGGTAAATACACCTTTGCAATTCACAAACTTTTTGTCATGCATCTTGTGCTATGAAACCATATAGCTGCTCCATGTAGATAGTCTTTTCCAGATGGCCATTCAAAAAAAACCGTCTTAACGTCCCTCTGCCAAATCATTTTAGTCATAATGAGCAGCTTTGTAAAGTAAAATACGAATAAACTTAAACATTGTTACTTGTGAGAAGGTTTCTTGATGTGCCCATAGGCCCATTACATGATCACAGGCCTAAGCCTATAGTTTTTCTAACTTATGCACTTACACACTTGTCTCTTTTGCAGGTAATGGATCGTACGAATGCTTGGAGGACATCTTGGGAGACTTGAAGTGGGAGATCAAAGCTATGGATCTGGACCAACTAAAGCACCTATTCACGTTGAAGATTAAGCAAGGAGACCATAATGCTCATATAGAAATTTTTCTTCCCGAGCATTGAGTTGTAACCTTTTATTTTGAATTTATTTGGGCAAACGTTGACCTTCCTGTTAAACTTTATTATAAGCATGTATATTAAACATTTAGGATTATGTTAGGTTAGATGATGGTTTTTAAGTGGTTCAAAGCAAAGTTGCATGAAGAAACTCGGCCATGGAAGGGGGAACACAACCTTGGGCTTCAAATCACACTTAGGCCCCAACTTGCATAGAGGAACCTCATTTTTTAGGCTCAAACTTAAGAGGGGCACGACAACCTTTTGGGCCAACCATGGGCTACTCTTTTAGGGTTTTTTTGAAGCTTTCCATTCAGTACATAAGCCTAAGATTGATGGCATGGCTGCCACTCAATCATTGGATAAATTTAGAGCAAAACAATCTTGGCCATCCAAGCTTTACAAGCATCCAATGGATGTATTTTTAGACCCATTTTGAACACCAAGTTTGAACCATCTTCAACAATCCTAGGTCTATAATTACATGGTTATTGGTGTGTATAATATTTTGGCAAATGTTTAGGAGCATCTATGGGTTTCTCTTCAAGGTTGAAGAACTTGGAGCAAAAGTCTTCAAGGGAAGCTCAATTGAGCACGAACCGAGGGGTAGTGCCCCCACCCCACTCTTCAAGTTTGGTTGCTTGCAAGAGTCATACTATCCACCTTCTTCTTCATTCTCTTGAGAGTGGAAAACAGCAATGAGTTGAGCAGACCGGTTCCACCAAGTTGAGTTTCTTTCTCGGCAAGAAACTTTAGCTAAAAGCATCAACTATTGCTTATCGGCCAACTTGAGTATTGTTTTCAATGTTAACGAATCTGAACCATGCCTACCACTATCACACACTTTACTCACTCTACTAACCTCACCTAAAATTTTGTTATATTTAAAGCACATTTAGTCTTTATTTTTTTATGGTTTCATGTTTTATCCTCTAAGGAACCTAACGATCGATTTAAGAGTTCTTGAGATTGTTTTGCAGACAAGGACAATAACATTTGTTTATAGTCAATACCTTCCTTTTGGGTATAATCCTTCGCTACCAGTTTAGCTTTGAATGTCTCTACATTCCCATATGCTCCAAGTTTCCTCTTGTAGATCCATTTACACCCAATGAGTTTTACCCCTTCAAGGTAATCTACAAGATCCCGGACTAAATTGGAATACATAACTTCCATTACAAGTTTCATAGCTTCAAGCCAAGCTTCTTTGTTGGACTCTTCCATTGCACATCTATATGTCAATGGATCATCCTTCCCATCATCAGTAAAAACAAATTGTGTTTCGCCATCGTATCGATATCGAGATGGTAGTCGTACTATCCTTTTGCTACGATGATGTGTAATGATGGGCTCATTAGAGAAAGTGGTGTTATCTGTTCCTCGTTGATCAACAACTGTAATGACACCGAATTGTCTCGATCAAAGGTTGGAATCAAGTTACGAAATTCTTAAAGAGGTTTCAACAGAGAGAGAGAGAAGGTTATGTGCGAATCATGTCGGTCAAAGGTCGAAATCAAGTACCAACATTCGTGAAAAGATTTTGAGAGAGAGATTTTGAGGGATAGAGAGTGAGAGAGAAAGAGACAATGACAGAGCAAGAGAAAGAGAGAGGAGGTTGTTTGCAAATCGTCTCAATTGAAGGTCGTAATCAAGTTCAAACATTCGTGAACAGAATTTAAGAGAGAAAGAGAGAGAGAGAGAGGAGGTTGTGTGTGAATTATCTCGATCGAAGGTCGATCTCAAGTTCTAACAATTGTGAAGAGAAAGATAGATAGAGAGAGAGAGGGAGAGAGAGAGAGGAGGTTGTGGGCAAATCGTCTCAATCAAAGGTCAAAATCAAGTTCCCACATTCGTGAAGAGATTTTGAGAGAGAGGGAGTGAGCAAGAAAGAGAGAGACAACAAGAGATAGAGAGAGTGAATGAGTGAGAGAGAGAGCGAGCAAGAGAGAGAAGAGGTTGGGTGCGAATCGTTTCGATCGAAGGTTAGAATCAAGTTACAAAAATCATGAAGAGGTTTCAAGCGAAAGAGAGCGAGAGAGAGAGGAGTGTGTACGAGTCGTCTCGATTAATTAAAGGTTGAAATAAAGAGCCAACATTCATGAAGAGAATTCAAGTGAGATAGAGCGAGCAAGAGAGAGAGACAGAGACAGAGAGAGACAGAGAGGTTGTATGTGAATCGTCTTGATAGAAGGTTGGAATCAAGTTCCAACATTTGTGAATAGCTTTCTAGAGAAGAGATTATGTGTAAATCGTCTCGATCGAAGGTCGAACTAAAGTTCCAATAATCATGAAGAGAGAGATAGGTAGAGAAAAAGGGAGTGAGAAAGAGAAAGATGAGGTTGTGTGCGAATCGTCTTGATCGAAGGTTGGAATCAAGTTCCTACATTTGTGAAGAGATTTCGAGAGAAAGAGAGCAAGCGAGAAAGAGAGAGAGCTAGCGAGAGAGCAAGAGAGAGAGCGGGAGAGAGAGGGAGGGAGACAGAGAGAGGATGGGAGGGAGGGAGAGAGAGTGAGAGAGAGAGAGAGAGAGAGAGTGTGAGTGTGTGTGTGTGTGTGTGTGTTAAGCTACAGGCCAGCAAATTGGGGAAATATACATGCGGAAGACAACAAATAAGTAGAAGGATTAGTGATCAATGAACACCACAAAACAGACACATAGAACAATGAAAACAGAGAGAAACTATCGTAAATTGGATTAAGGGGTTCTAGGATATTGGTGAGTGTTCAAATCGATTTCCTTGGCACAGAGGAGGCCAATAAGATGATGGGAATTGAAAGGTGAGTGAATGCCCTCAGCTATCTGAGAAGCTATGGTTGAAGCTCTTGGCAATCACTCCTTTGAAGAAGAGAGTGGCAGCTTTCAAGAACCGTTTTCTCACCTTCCTCTAGTTTCCTACTTTTGAAAGAGAGGAGGCAAGGATAGTGCTTAACTAGCCAAGCAACCTTGGGCCTGGAAGGCGCTGATGACACTCGGTTCTCCACACCGACAAAGAACCATGAGAAAATCTCACCTTTGTTATCTAAAGGAAACCTTCTATTTTCAAATTTATCAACGAACGATACTTACAAGCATTTAGAATAACCTTAAATAAAAGGAAAAGCAGTTGGGTGTTCTGGAAAAGCTAGAAAAAACGAAGGATAGAAGATTTGTTGCTTGTCAAAAAACTAGCCATTGGTGTCACTGTCAAGGCTACTGTCGCGCACGCGCACTGCTTCTGATGCGCAGCCAAGCACGGCGATGTGTCACCTCATCCGCCCACGCTGAGCGGTGTCGTCGCTCGCACCTCTTGCTTAATGTTGCGCACCATGTTGGTGGGTCTCGTGCACGCTACTCGGTTGTCGCTCCTCTTCACACGTGCGCTCTCAAGCTGCTGCGCGCGCTGGTCTTGCTCACGTGCCACGGCTGGCGCTGGCTCCGCTCCCGCGGGCAACGCTGGACACTGAACACCTCTTGCTGACCGTTGCGCCCCTCTTGCGCTCCACCTTTGGCTATGAGCCTGCTTTGCGCGCCATGCCTTGGCCATAGCCCTCCTTGGTGTGCCAAATTGCTATTGGATGCTAGTTGGGCGCCATGGATCATCGTCGTGCGTGCCATCCCTTTTTTTCTTGAGTGAACGCCAACTGTTTGATGAAATGCCGCTTCCCAATTTTTTTACCAATTTGATCCAAGACTCTTTCGAAGCATTATCTAAGCATTCCAATGGTCCTTTCCTACAATAATAACAAATGTCTTAGTGAAAGAGCTCAATTGAAGACTTACATTTATTCGAGCATGAGTCTTAAGGCTTTGGGGCATATCATCATCTTCGGGTGATTTGAGATTTGTCCACAAATCTAAAGGTATCTTCTATGCACTCCTTGACGGTGAATGAGCTTCATTATTGGCTCTTCGTGAAGGACGCCTACAAATTGAAAAAACACATAAGAAGAGAAATTTGGCCATGTGGTAAGCTGTGGTTGATTGATGCCAATCCTGGGCATATCAATTCGTCCAGGTTGTTGAAGATTCGACCACTATCCAAGGGTTATTGAGTTTGCTTTCGAAATTAAAGCTTACGAAATTCAAAAATATATTAGTAATAAAATTTGGCCATGGATTTGGTCGTGGATGGTGAATGGTTTGTCTCAAACAAATTATCCTTCAAAAGAGATTATACTTCAGATGATAAACTACAGGCATAATTGTAAATTCATTACCAATGTCAAAATTAAACAAAGTCATTTTTTTCATAAGAAAAAATATCTCAAATTGAAATCAAAAGATGCATTCTTAGAATGACTACCAAATTCATCTATCACATAATAAATCAATTTCAAAGATAGATATGAGAAAGACATGGAGTATACCACAAATTGAATTCTCTTTCAAATAATATTCACAAATAATCATCAAAGAAGAATTATCAACAATACATCCAAATTTCCAATATAGATTATCATCAAAGTAATCTACTATCCAACCAATTCTAAATAACCCAGTCAATAAAGTTTCAAGTGGCACATAGTACTAACCACTTTCTTTGAAATCGGTGTCCACCTTACACTCACGAGGGTGGTTTTTCTTACATTTTGGGTATAAGGGAAACTGTCTCAATCCATGTGGCCGTTTTCTACTACCCTCCCTGACTGCTCTGACTATTGTGGGGCCTCTTTGGGCCCTTCTTTTGTGGCTCCTGGTCATCGCTAGGTTGTTGAGGCACAATTTCTCTGAAAAATCTCCTAGGCTCCTCTCTGGGCTGTGACGCCCCAAAAACTCATGCGGTTTCCGGCTCGCTCTATTCTGTCACCACCTCTATAGCGCCGCCGAGTCGTCCCTGGACCCGAGTCGCCAACTGTACACTTACTCATTTAATCGATAAAATTCGTATAAAAATTTTAAAGCTTTGTTCCTCGACTTAAAACGACACCTTTGAAAATATTTAAAAACGTCACAACGGAAGACTCGATTAAAATCAGCTTAAATAAAAACTTCACTTTTAAAAACACAAAAAAAATGGAACTGATCGACACCTGTAACCACTGGTCGACACTTTAATCCTCTCTACCCACCCGCGGTCGAACCTCGTAGTCAAAACGTCTATGCTCATCATGCAAAGCGGTTG
The DNA here is from genome assembly GCA_022433055.1 of Begonia peltatifolia. Taxonomy (NCBI): domain Eukaryota; kingdom Viridiplantae; phylum Streptophyta; class Magnoliopsida; order Cucurbitales; family Begoniaceae; genus Begonia; species Begonia peltatifolia. The sequence continues at coordinate 20,143,762 of CM039519.1, read as the reverse complement.
ACAATTGTCTTCAACGGATGACACTTTAATTCTCTCTGTCCGCCCCCCGGTCAAACCTTGTGGTCGACACTCTACGCTCGTCACCCACAGCAGTCGACATATGTCTTCACCGGTCGACACTTTAATTCACTCTGCCTGCCCTCAGTTGAACCTCGCAGTTGACACTCTACGCTCGTCACCCAGAACTATAACACCCGTATTTTCATCGTATCGATTTTTGGGTTGTCAGGTCAATGAGCGGAAGGATTCGGGTCAGAATGGAGAGCGAAAAATTTATAAGGTTAGGTGGGAAACTATTTCAAGGCTAGATAGGGAATTAGGGTTTTAGGGTTGGAGAGTTCATTGGAGTTATTATCGATCGTTGTAGAATTGTTGACGATAAATGTGATGGATTGGTGAGAAATTTGTTGAGTTTTGCTGAATGACTGAGAATGTAAGATTTGAAGCACAAAAATGAAATTGATTTTGAATTTTCAGCCTAGCTACGAACATTTGTTTTAAAAACTCTTTTTGGTGTGTTAAACTAGGTTATGATTGCAGCGTTTGGCCACTGGAATCGAGTGATGCGATAACCGACGCAAAAGATATGCACGTTATAAGTTAGGTTGGTTTTTTAACCGAGATAGGTTAGTGAGCGATTTTGGCAAGTTCGTGAAGTGTTGTGCTAGTGTGGTGATTTAGTGCACAAGTAGAGTAGTAGGATGAATTTTGACGAGAAACCAATTTTGTTGTATGTTGAGCAGGTTTCGGGTGAAACGAGCACCACGGAGAGTAGGACACAAGGTAAGTAGTGCATGCATGTGTTTTGCCTAGGTGGGCCTACATTGTGGAACTTAGCATTTATGTGGTTTGATTGTAATGTGAATGTGTATTGTTTGGCATGCATCATGTTTTTGAAACGGGAACAAAAATGAATTTCAGCATGGTTTTATGCGCGACTGTGAAGTGCGATGTGTGGTGGTGAGGATGATGCGTGTGTGGGCAGCTTTGGCCCCTTTGCTGGAGAAACTGGGACGGTGGCGACGTGCAAGGATGTGATATGACGAGGGCGTCCAGCCTCACCCTAGGATGGCTACCGCGGTGTGCGTGTACTGTTGGGCCACTATGGCCTCGTTGCTGGAGGAACCGGGACGATGGCGACGTGACAGAGGGTGGTGCGGCGAGTGCGTCCAGCCTCACCCTTAAATGGTTGCGGTGCGTATAGTGATGCGTGGGTACTGTTTGAGAGCATCATTTTTATAGATAATGGGACGATGGTGACGTGGCAGGGTGTGAGGTGGCAAAAGAGTCCAGCCTCACCATGGTGCGGCTGTATCACGCGGCACCGGTTGTGACAGCATGAGCGAGAAGGTAGAGATTGCATGTGATAGGATTGCATTGTCCCTTTACGTTGTAAATTACACTACTTACTGAGCGTTACGCTTATGTTGTGTGTTTCGTGGTGTAGGTAAAGAGATTCCAGCGGGTGAGTTGCCAGAGCCTATACAAGATGAGTAGGCGGTTGGCGGCGTGCTACCGTGTGCCAGGAGGTAGAGTTTGTCACGGCAGCCCGACCCGTGGAGCGATGCCGGGAGGTAGGTTATGGGAGTTGTGTTTTGACAGGTCTATGTCGAGTGTTTAGATTTTTAGGCATTTATGGGGTGAATGTTAATAGTCGGGATTGATGTATAGATACACTTTTAAACTATTTGAAAGAGTTTGATTGGTGTCGAATCGGTGGTTTTAATCGTAGAAGTTTTTATGTCCGTTTTCGTTTGAACTACTGTTATTTTTAAGCTGTTGGTGCAAAATGTCGACCGAAGTCCATAGGTGTCGACGGGTCCATGTAAAATAGGGTGTGAGTGTCAACCTCGGGGTACGATATGTGCCGGGAGAGAGCTATGAAGTGTCGATCGGCGACCGTGGGTGTCAACCGGTTAGTGAAAAATCAGTGAGGGTGTTGACCGCTGGGTTCGACCTGCGCAGGCAGAGAGGATCAAGGTGTCGACCTGTGAAAGCAGGTTTCGACCACTATCTGAGATGAGCGTAGAAGTGCCGACCAGCAATTTCTAATGTCGACTGACGAGAATACCTGTGAGAAATGTGGTGTCGAACGGCGTTTCCCAGTGTCGACCGATGAAAAAAATCGAGACAACCCAGGTGTCGACCGGCGTTTGCAGGTATCGACCAGTCTTTTTATCTTTATGTTTTGAAAGGTGAAATTTATTCAAACCAGTTTTAAATTTAGTTTTCAGCAGTGAAGGAACTAGAAACGGGTAGGTTTTCGGGGCATTACAGTTATGATATCAGAGCTTTTACCCAACCAGAAGTGTGGCCGATGAAGATGTCGGGTCCCGTAGAGGATGGGTGAGATGGTAAAGGCAAGAGAGTCTGTCGTAATTTTCACATCGGTTGAGGGAAAGGTAGAGGGGACAGTTAATAGGTGGGAAGAGGGTATGTTACGAGTGTAAGAGCCACGGGGTCGATGTCGTTTGATGGATCTCCTAATACCACCAGCCGATGCAAGGGAGTGCTCCACCAACTGTAAGTATTTCTTAGAGCCCTATTATTTTTGTTTTAGACTCACTAGATGTTATGGTGTACATGTTTAATGTTATGGTTAGAGAGACGCATAGAGCTCCAGGCGATATGGATGACACCATTAGACAACTTACCGAGTTGGTCAACCGCAAATTGCAACAGCTGGAGCGGTTTATGAGTAGTGAGGACCAGGCCCCGTCTAGTGCCCAGACTTCGACGGATCGTGGGGGTGATAGGTTGCACAAACTTAGACCCACAGTGTTCGACGGATCATCTTCGGACCCACTCAGTGCTGAGGAGTGGATTCAAAGTCTGGAAGACATGATGAATTATGCCAAAGTAGATGAGCAGGACAGGGTAACCAATGCGACATTCCACCTTGCCAAGCACGGCCGATTTTGGTGGGATTCGGTGGAAGCAACCACGGATGTGAAGTCCATGACTTGGGAGGAATTTAAGTCGACGTTCTTCGGCAAGTATTTTAGCCACTCGGTCAGAACCCGAAAAATGGTGGAGTTTGCCAAGTTGAGGCAAACACGTACCGTGGCCGAAAATGTGAGACAGTTCGAGGTGCTATCTCGGTTTGCTAGTCATCTAATGAGCCCGAATGAGAACAAAGTGCACCAATTTGTACAGGGCCTGAAGCTGGACATATACATGGCCATGCAGATAGCTGGGACACGAGGGGTGCCTTACGAGGAGGTGTTGGCGAAGTCGCTAGACATTGAGCAGGCTAGGACGAAGTTTCCCAGTTATAGAGAGCTGCTTAAAAAACAGCCTAGGAGATATTTCAAAGAACTGTTGCCGCAATCGAGCGGCGAGGAGTCGTCTCAGCAAAAAGGCTTGAAGAGGTCCAGTGACAGCTCTAGCAGCCAGGGGAGCAACAAGCGACCTCAGGGACTAGTACAGTTTTCGGTATGCCCTAAGTGCAAAAGGAGTCACCTCGGTAAGTGCAGGGTGGGTGCAGGGCGATGCTACAACTGTGGTGAGAA